>JARFJB010001721.1:2057500-2582500 GCA_036346205.1 Vesta saturnalis
CGGAGCTTATTGTCATACAGAACAGAGAATCATCAGAGCAATATAAATAAGTATATGCAGGCATTGAGATAAATAATCAAATATATTTTAATTTAAATGTGTATACATTTATTTCCCTAAATAAGTACTTAACACCTGCTAATTGTTAATTTCATATAAATAATATAACCTAATATTACAATACCTAAAAATAACAGATTTTATGAACAGTATTCTTAATTATTCAGACGATTGTTAAAATCTTTATTCAATTAATTTAGAAATAAAAGTTCTCAAATATAACATAATCGTAAAAATTAATTTTAAATCATTAATGATGTACCTAATGTACAATGACATATTCACAATGAATAACTGTGAATAACGTGTCAATACAAAAAACTAACCTTTAATACGTTACACTTGTTTATGTTTTATCCACATCGCTTCCAGTACTACATGAACGTGGCACACACAGCGCCATTTTTATACAAAAATACTGTAATAATGAAAACCGATTTAAGTAACGACTGATACTGAAGTTTACTAACATGACTTGATATCAATGTGGCTGAGGTGATCACCATTCTTTTCTTCATATTTCGTCTCCCCAATATACCAACTCAATGCTTGGTCCGAATCTCTAAGTGCAATATGAGCTCTTATAGACTAAATGTCTCTATTACTACCTTTACATTTACAATAATCACGTACAAATAACACGAAACTTGTTTTTTATGGCCATTTTGTCAAATATAATTTATAACACATAACCTACATGTACTACACAATTATTGGTCTTCTACGATATATCTCAAAGCAAACTAACTACAATTATTAAAAATGTTCCTTTGCAATAGGTCTAAATATAAACTAGCGTTTTGTGAGGTAATGGTGAGTATTTTATCTTATTCTATGATTGAAGTTAAGTTTGTCGAAACTTCTTCCATTTATATCGAAGTGGAAGTTCAAACCGGTCCTGCAAATCTAAATATAAAACGACGCATAAGCGAATATTTCAGCCGTAAAGAGAAATGCTTCATTATTAACGTACCTAATTATTTCTTGGCCAGATAACTGCTAGTAAAGCTTATTTTTGTTCAGAACATACCTATCTATGCTATTAAAAAAGAAGACCAAACCGAAGCAGTGCCTACTCCGAAAAAGCGCGTGAAAAGAGAAGGTACACACATCAATAATCATCTTTCACTAGAATATAAAATCAATTATTCGACGTAAAGTATGCGATATTATAAAATGGGGCATAAATATATACTTACAACGCATCCGAAACTTCAGAAAGGAAGGTACTTACAGCCTTCTATTCCATTGAAAAATACATATCTGCAAAATAATATTGTATTTTACGAAACTTAAAATGTTTACTTTTTAGATAAAAATGTTATATGCACTGATGAATAGTGAGTTAACATGGGACATGCAGTGAGTAAGTCATGACATGGCACAAACATTGGAAGTGATCGATAGGCGTTAATCTTAGAGTTCAGTACAGGTTTAAAATCACCAAGTAGTCTTGGACTGCAATTCGCTTTAGTTCATGCTGGCGGCGATAAGGATTTTAATCCTGGCGTAGAACTTACTTTCCTCTATAAAAAGGACTCAGCTTATGTGAATAACGAAGTGGTTGCAGATACTTACGAGAAGTGATTTCTCGATTCAGCTTATTTCAGATATACTACTGACTTCCGTTATCGCTATTTACAATCCTTCTCATCATAGCAGGAAGGTCCAGAGGATTTGAAGAAAAGTGTAGCAAAAGGAACATATTTCTGATTGGTTTAGTGAGAATGAAATTCATGCCAAGAATAAACTTCATCTAATGGCACAAGAAAGAGGTTATCAGACTTTTAGTTCGCCTCCATACCACTGCGAATTAAACGCTGACTCAAATCAAACATATTAAAATGGATCACGTGACGTTTAAGGTAAAAGACATGGATGAATTAATAGAATTAGGTTACGAAGAGTGACTAATGAAAATTGACAATGTTGTATAAACTGTGCAAGAGACTGTTGAAATTAACATATGCGTAGCAGACAACCATCAGGATAAAATTGAATAGTTTGTAATTAATATTATACAATTGCTTTCCGAAAATCTAGAAATCGGCTACATTAATTAAACCTGATACACGATCAAAGCGGACTAGGCGTCGTGAGACGTCGCAAGACGTAAAATGTTAAAATTCACATTCAAATACATTACACTTACCATAAAACAACAAATAACAACGTTCCATCCGAGAAAAATAGTCTCTAGGCACCACCACAACCTAAAATTTTTCTGAAATAAATAGTTCTAGGCGAGTTAAGTTAATCATGTCTGGCTGTGTAAGATATAATTGTAGCCTATTCGGTAACATCGTACACAATTCTTCACGATCAACATTAAATTCGTACAGTACACATTCAATTCTATTTTGAAAACCTTTAAGTTCAATTAGCATTAAAAATAAATTTATCCAAAGCTTCATAAAATTTTGAAACATATAGGTTATCGTAGACTTATTGATCACCCCCTATATACTCATAAAAAAGTAAATATCACCCAATTTGGTAAGATAATAATTTAGTCTATTAATTTTCAACCGCAAAAACATTAACTATTGCAATTCTTGTAATTAAAATGTATTTAAACCTTAGCAAGCATGAATGAACCACTGTGGTTTAAATCTCAAACTTCTACTTAATAAAGAAATCGTGACCGATATTGTGTACTCAATGACTCTTAATGAAAGCAAAGGAATTAAATTTTCTAATCGATGTGACTCAAAAAATAAATATTTGCAGATCACCTGTTCAGCCAAAATGTTAAAAGTTGATTGAAGGTGTAATCATCTATGTCACTTCACTTCACACTTCAAAGAAAACAACGAAATCGTAGAACTTAATATTGGTTTTCTTTAAACTGTAGATTGAACCATCACTTTAATAAAGTCTTAAAATAAAACTGTAGGGTAGTTTACCATAATTTAAGCAACAGAATAGAATAACAGGTCAAACTCTATTAACCAAATTTTTAAAAAAAAATTAACATACATCGTTTCCGTAAAGCAACACACACAAAAAAAGGCAATGGAGATAGATTATGCTTAATGCCCGAAATCAAACTTACAATATAAACAATGATATCTCTAAATATAATCAAACTTTCACCATTTAAATATCTAAAATCATTCTTACAGATATATATTCCGTAGTTCTTATCCGGTGTAAATTACTATCCAATGGGATTGATTTTCTTTAATTAATCATGATTGTGTATATACACTCACACTATTAATATCAGGCCTTTAACGAGGTTAACACAGGCAGTCTCACTATTATAACATAAATGTTTGCTTCACTCACGCCCTATCACGTGTGAAGAAAATGGGGCAATTTGATTTACTGGACGCCCTGTTTAATATTTGTCACAGAATATTTTAGCTACACTTGATCACTGAATTCTTAATTGTCTATAAACGGTCGATATGCTGTTAATACACGCACATATATTTAACTCATAAAGCATCATTAAGTTTCTCTTCATTCGGGGGGGGGGGGGGGGTTAATACACAATACAGTGTTTTAACACAATTATTGCTGTTTGTTACATATCCGTTTAAACACTTCTTAAATTTTGGAAAAGATTAACTCCAATTTTCAATTCATATTCCTTTGACTCGTAAACCTTGAAATACTTCATCCTCAAAATGGGTTTTTGCGAAATAAAAACTAGCATAGATCGTTATGCTTTTCAAAAATACTTGTGTGAATTTATTACTTTGAGCTCGAGTGTCTGTATTTTACCGGCTCACTCTTCCTTATATACATCCAGGCATCCAACCTGCAAAACGTCATCATATTTGTCCCGCTCAAACAAAAACAGTCTATCTCAGATTAGTCTCTAACGCGCATCTTTGCCGCGAACGAAAGCATATCCAGATCTAGATTCAAGTTTTTAAATCAAAACTTTTTATCCTTGAGCATTCATAAAATTTTCCATTATGCAATATTATGTCATTTATACAAGCATATGCATACATATTCTTCTTCTACACTTTAATATAGTATCAACGTATCATACATTCTCACGTTACACATTTACAGCAATTTTATACTCTGCATTTCCTAAAATACAGTAGCCAATTACAGTAATTTTCATTATTGTCTCAATTCTCACTCAAATTTAGTATTTCCAACTCATGTTGTTTGTACAACAATTAAACAGGCTTTTACACAATACGCAATGCTTTACTAAACATTCCAGTGGCGTAATATTTACACCAACTTACAGATTTCTTGTGCAAACTCAAGTTCACATATTATCAAAAATACGTCCAACGCATAACACAAGACTGCGTATACCAAGTAAGTCAAAATAATCTCACAAACCTTCCAAGCTGGAACATCATTTGCGCAAGGAATATTATATTTTTTTTACTTTGTATTTTGAAACCTAAATAGGTTTTATAATGTTTTATTTTATGAACCTAAACTCTTCTTTTTCGATTGGTATGCTCATATTTGTTATTATTGGTGACGACCGCCCAAACAAAGTTTCCTAAACCTTCTTACAATTTTTTCTGTATTTGTGAATCAAAATATGTAAAATAGAAAAATATTTAAAAAAACCCGTTTCATATGACCTTTGTCGTACGCGTCTTTTCAAAAACTCACCATATACGGTTCATTTTCTAAAAGTATAACGTATTTACACAGTGCCAGCTAGCATGCGAGTTGCCGTAGGGAGCAATTGTCCTGCAGCTACTGTCATTGTGTAAATATATCATGCAAGTTACTCTCAAGGGGAGTAGGACATCAACTGGAGTGCGAGCTACTACCACAATGTGTTTTGAAATATTCATGGTAATAATAATAATTTATAACAATTTGAATTATATTTTTTACCATGTCTGAAGGATGGTCCTCCCAACGTTATCTACAGTTCATGAAATTGTGTAAAGAAGAGGAAAATCTGTGGAATACTTTTGGTCCTAATTACAAAAACCGGGATTTCGGAAATGTATCCTTACAACATATTGGGAAAGAAGTGAAATTGGAAAAGGTAGATGTGACCAAGAAAATAGAACTTGACGTTCAACGTATAACCAAGAATTTATTAAAATAGCCAAGTGGTTCTGGTACAGAGGATTAATACAAACTATCCATAAAATGATTTAATTTGATGGACTACAATGAAATAAAAAAAATTACATTCAGTTTGCTATCATATTGTTTTGCCATCCAACAGCTCCTTCGCCGCAGAAATAATCACTATATTTATATCTCACTTTTTTTCCATTTTCGATTTGTTATTAATACGTGAGCGACGCAAACTTAGCAGTGCACGAATTTCTAATCTCCACTGTCCTAGCGTAATCATAAAGTTTACATGAATTTGGTGCGGTTTTGCGCAACCAGTTATGCAGTGTACATATAGTTTGGACAATCTTTATTGCTGTTGGTTCTTAAATTTGGATTGGTTTTATAAAACCTGAAAACGACTTGATATGATACCAAATGCATTTTCCATAGTACGTCTAAGCCTGCTTAACCTGTAATTATATATTCTTTCTTTAATTGTTGGTAAGGTTATGTAGGACTTCAGTAAGTAAGATTTCAAGGGAAAGCATCATCTCCAACTAGCACACCTCCTTCAGGTAGTAAATTATTTTATAGAAGAGGGTACAAGGAACTGTTTTGAAAAATCCCACCATCGGCATTTCTACCGTATGAACCTATATCTAGGTACTGAAAACAGTAGTCATGATCCACAATGTCCAAGAGAACAATACTGTTGGTTCCTTTATAGTTATAATATTCACTGCCACAATTGGACGATGCTTGAATGACACTGTGTTTTCCATCGATCGAGCCGGAACAGCCAGGAAAATTCCATTTTTCATGAAACTCTACTTGTGCGGCTTTCCATTCTTCTGCACTTAGAAAAAAAAGTAAATTGATTGTTAATATGTTATTTTCCGGCCAAGATCACGACAGATGGAACCGAAGAAGACAATCAGGAAATACCCGAACATGACAGAAATGTAGAATGTGATGCAACACAAATTTTAAAACCTAAAAAGCCCATTGTAAAAAAGTCATTACATAAGATAAAAGTAAATGTGCCCAATTCAATTAAGAATTCTATTGATGAGTTGTAAGAACTTAACAGCAGCTTAGCAAAACCCACTTCCCTTCAACAGGAAGACGAGTGTGACTTGTTCGGAAAACATATAGCGTATCAACTAGACAATTGGCATTGCTCGATATGATGGATGCCAGGGATCAAATTCAGCAGATTCTTTCACAATCTGAATTCTCACAACCTAGTAGATCAAATTCTAATCAAAATACTGGTTGAATGGATTTAATTCAACCAGCAATGTCATATACAGACCTAAAAATCCCCCAAATGTTTAGTTATCTTGTTTTTTTATTTATTTATTTTTTTGTAACAATTTTTTTCATTTATCGCATTTTTTATTTTAACAACTAATACTGTTTAACAATAAAGGAATAAATAATACGTTAAAACGGTTTACATTAATAAAATCCTTTAATTCTTCAGATATGCCATCACATATTTCTGGTATAAGCTTTTGAAACTCTGAACATTGTTGACAGCATTCTGAACAACATTCCTGCAGCAAGAAAATTTAGCTTTCCTTCTTGAAAGTAAAGCTTTCCTCTTAAATGTGTTACTACGTTGTGTTTTGGGCTAACTAAATTCAAAAGAAGGTTGAATTAATCCGTAGTCAATGTCATAACTGCTTTATATTCCGATTTGTTTCTGTAACAATGAAACCGACTACATCTTCATCGATGAAATCAAAAGACCTTTTTACTGAATAAGTCTCCACAATTTGATCGTTTTCGAGAGACATGCCGGTAACTGGTAACCAACTGATGTCACTGTTTTGGTTGTCTTCAATCTCATTTTTGGCTTGCGTAAGAAAACACTGTTTCTGGGGTATCTTCTAAGGGTTATACATTTACAACTTGAGACGTCGAAGCAAGAGCCGTTAAATCTTTTTGGTTAAGTTCGGAATCTTCAGGAATATTATGGAATGGTCTAAAAATAAGATGTTTCAACAATGGCGCGGAATTTTCAAAAACTGTATAAGATAAGGACAAAGTACTGAAACAAAAACTAACACCAAAGTAAACTTTACACAAGCATACTGTATACTTTCTTCGTATAATTTCTTCGTCAGAAGAATTTTCACTTTCAGAGTCAGACTTATATTCGTCTGAAGAAGCGCCTTCAAATCGTTTTCCCCATCATTTTCTGGTTCTTCAGAAAGGATTTCGTTTCAGAATTATTTCATATATGTCTGATTCTTTTCGTAACCACTTTACATTTTGTATCAAAATGCACAGACTCACTGACGATAAATGTGTAAGTATGGATCAAGCAAATTGAGAGTTGCAACAATGCAAGAATCGACATGCGAGTCCCAAGGACAAAGTCATGCAGGCGCTCTCAATTTGAAAATGTTGTTTTTTATAAGAATGTTGTAAAAATTTGTTTCAACAATATTACATGGGTTCATTATGATATTCAAGAACAAATAATAATAAAAGAAAGAAATTGGCCGAGGAAAAAAATTGTACTACCCTGTTTGGGCGGTTAACGTGTTAAAAAACATTTCAGTTCTTCTAGAGAGGTTTCAGATCATATACAATACTTGCATTAGGGTCAATCGGGATAAAAGGGAACTAGGGGCAAATGAAAACATTCACGACATTTATTAAAATAGTGAGCTTCTTGAATTCATACGTGTTAATGAATTCTCTTGGCGGTCGCCACTACACAAACTTCATAGCTGCTGCACGGGTGCTGTGTTGGTAAGCAATATACAATTTTACGATGCTTTCAGGTGCAGTAACTTTTTTATTTTGTATCCAGAACGTTCGAGTAACAAATTAAAATAATTACACGGTATGTAAATGTTGTTGCTACACTGTACAGGTTGGAATACACTGGTCGGATGAAAATGATGGAATTTTGTTGATATGTCGTCATCGGTGTGGATAGCAACAATAACAAAAAAGCGTACATGGTGTCCGGAAATGGACTTACCGCCCTCTTAATTCAACACGAACATAAAAGTTAACATGGGTGATTTCATAGTTTTGCTACAACGTCCAAGAAACAAAAGAAAAACGATTTTTTGGTGAGGTAGTCACTGTGGACGCAGCAATATCTGCAAAACGTTTTAGGACATCTTCAAAAGGTGATCGGCTTACAAATTTTCTGAGGTGGACTACATTCAAGATGTTGCTGCTGACCAAATCCTAACTATTATTAAACCATCTAAAATAACCCACGAACGACACTTTTCTATGAGGTCACTCACTATAATTGTTCTTAAAGCATTATTTTAAACCAAATAGGTTATTTTCTCATCGGAAAGTCAATATTTTTTTTTAATTATTGATTTGAGAATTACTGTTTTTACCTTTTTATTCCGAATTAAACCATCATTAAAAAATATTTTGTTTTAGACAACCCTCTAGCTTTAGGCACATTAACCGCTTATATATTATTTTCTTAAGTAAAAAAAAATGAACCTATCAACAATAAAATACTTTGATAATGTTTCCGATAACCACAGCCCACATAAGTGCACGTTGTTATGAGAAAGTATACTGTTTCTATTTCCCCTATATGAAGGGCAAAGGGAAATATTTCGGGGGTAAATAAAAACACTCAATAAATTTTTCTTCTTTGCCAATGCATTCTTACTTTCCAACCTACATACGTAGGTGTAGAAGGTTATGCAATCGACTTTGTTTTCACTATTGCTAAATCGACTTATTAAATCATTTGACAACGTTTGACAAAGTTTAGCCAAGATTGGCCATGATGTCTGTATGTGTGGATAACTCCAGAACCTTAATACGTAAGTACCTGAAATTCTATATTTGAGCTCCATTTCATTTATTCTGGAGTTGGTTAGATTTTTTAAGAAATCCAGCGGTGAAAAAGGGGAGTTTATTAGGTGCAGTTTTTAGTTTGTATGGAATGTTTCTGAAACAGCTGCATATTTCAAAGATATACAAATACCTACATGTAGATCTTAAACAGTAGATATATCGTCGGCTTGGTACTACAAGGTTGTATGTAGCATATGTTACTAACTGAGAAAACGGCAATTTTAAAAACTGAATATTTTGAAACAGTAATAACATTATACTTCAAAACTTTTGATTTAATCTCAAATTATGTAATTCATTGTCGTTAGCTGCCAATTCGTATATACCAAAATGAAAGATAAAATTTTTGATTTTACCGTAAAATATTTGCACTTACACCTTTGTTGTATCAGGAATACTACCAGATCATTGATTTTGTCACTTACAACTATGGTGTATTAATTTATAAATCCATAAGATTAGGAAATTTCAAACACAGGAAGTTACATATAGAAACATTTTTTATTAAAAAAAGGATCTAAAACATAATACGATCTTAAAACTAAAACTAATGAAAAAGGAAAGGAACTGAACACATTTTCTTAAAATTTAATCTTATAATAATAATTTTTAACTGAGAACAAACTAAGTGCAACATTTTTTTTCTGTTAAGATTACTTAGCTGAACTGCTACAACGTTTTTAACTTTCTTCACTTTTGGCGTAATCTTTGGTAAAATTGTGTTGTAATATTGCACATCAACCTGCGGCATCCAGGGTACCATAGATTGTAAGGCTGCCACTTTGTTTTCTGGTAATGTTACTTTCTCATCTGACAGTGTGACAGTAAACAACAACTTTGACGATAAAAAAGAATTTCTTAATTCTTTCCGTAAAATATTAACCGTTATAGGTGGTCCCTTCTATGATGTTTGGTATGTTATTTCATATGATCTATTGTAAACAATAGTACAGATTTTTGAGTAAGGTATTGCATTATAGTTGAAAAAAGATGCCTTGTCGCTGAAGTTGAAAAAGTAGCTTTCTCTCATTTGGATAATTTTGTAAGGATTTCTCCTGTTTACTTGTTTTAAGAGTCTCTAGAAATCTTTCTATAGTACTATGAGTGCCGTCAATTTATTGCACTGCTGAGTGGCCTGGAGTAGAATATTTCATAACTATTTCATTTAGTTGTGGATGATCATTAATGAGTTTTCTATTTTGTGGCACGCAGCTGTCACTCCACAGTGTAAGTTCTTTTATTTCCGGATTGTCGTGTAATACGGCTAAGAGTATTCGTTACAAGGCACTAGTGATATCATTTCCTCTGAGGCCCTTTAGAACTTCGCACCAAATTGCGCAGTAGACACGTTTTGTAGTCGATAAATAAGCCGTAAGATTGTATACTGATAATTTACTTTTATAATAAAATTGTCCAATTTCCGCTTTTGGACATGAGAGAACATTTTGCAAATCAAAACAAAGTACTGCTTTTGCTTTATTACTTCTGTCATCGTTGCGATTTTCCCTCATAGCAATTTTTTCTTCTGTATGAAATTTATACTCTTTTTGTTTTTCTTCGGTAAGATTTGATTCGCTTTGTAACAATTTATACTGCTCACACACACCACATCTATCTTTTTTTGGTTTATGAAAATGCAGATTGAATTCACTAACAAAAATGTTCCGATATATAGATTCTTTTACAGGTTCCTCATCAATCTCTGTCATTTTCTCTAAATACAGCTCATACATTCTTCGCACAGTTAAATGGGATTCCAAATACTGGCGATTACTAGATGCCCGACAATAATGAGAATCTACTTTTGGAAACGAGTTGATATGGTTCATAACCAGGGATTTTTCTTTGTCAGAAATTTTTCTTTTCACATGCTTTCCTGAAGTGTTTTTTTCGGGAATATGAACAGAAGTATTTTTCTTATGCGCCGTATAAATTGGTTTTTGGCTAATTGCTAACGTCCCTCGATAAAAGTTCTTACAAACTTGTTCACGTCGACCTTCAACATTAAAAAAATATTTGTAGGTAGCTTGCCTTCTTGACTGTGATCCTTTTTTTCTTCTCCTAGATGGCTCTTCTTTGGTTCTTGTTGAAATTATAAAGAGCTTTTTTTCTTCTGATGATAGCGTGTAGTACCTTTTAAATATTTCTTCTCTTACCGTTGCGCTAATCTTATTACTACATTTATAAATGCAAGCCGTATAACAATCCTTCAAAGTTGTTATTTTTCTACATGGAACTAACTTTTTGCGGCTAGAAATGTATTCTTCTCCATGGTTATGCTTTATCTTTCTTATATTTCTTGCCCAATTTTCTGTATTTCGAGTTCTTTTTCTGGATTTCGTCTTATTTCCCTTAATATTGTTGTTTTCTACTTTTGTAAGGTGCATGTCATCCTTGCTACAACTTGCTGCATTATCAGAAGTTTCGGATAGGATAGACTTTTGTAATAAATAATCACAACCGTTAGATTTAGAAGATTCCCTGAAATAATAATTTTCAATTAAGACATAACCTTAAATTATTACAAAAACTTATTACCTTTTTGAATCTGAGGCCGAAGGTAAGTATTCTTTATCTTTGTCCGAGTCATAAAAAGTAGAACTTGCTTCACTGTCACTCATTTTGAAATATTTATTATTAAATTCCAGTCAATATTTGTGTATTATGTACTTGTAACTAACACAACAACAGTAACCACAAAGATTGTTTCAGTGTAACATAGTTGTATGTAAGCTCAGTCAACTCGATAGCTTTGTATTTAGAACAACATAGGTGTATGAGATGACATACAACTATGTTGCTGAAAAATTGTGTTCTTAAAACATACACCTTTGTTAACCACAAAAATTATTCCACTATGCTCTGTGCTGCCATCTTCTGACTCATAGGAAATGAAAGGTATAAGGACATACAACTTTGGTGCAGCAATAATTGAAAATATGAAAAATTGTCACATACAACCTTGTAGTACCAAGCCGACGATATGGCCGGTTCTGGCTCAATTCAAGGTCACTCGTTCTTTGGTGGTGAGAAATCAAAGCTCTTAAAGGTCAAACTTGGGGTCTTCATGGTGTAACGATGTTATTTCTCGCTCCAGAATTTTTTTCTTCAATCAACTTCTAACCCAAACGCTTCTTTGTTTCAATAGCTTTCTTCTTTTTAGCCCGTAATACTGTAGTGAACGATTTAATCACTGTCCGCACTATCATATTTCGTGATTGGAAGATGAACATGATGCTGAAGGTACCATTTTTTGTCCTTCTCTCGGTGTTTGGCCAGCAACTGACACTTTCAGCTCTCCGTGTAAACAGTCGAGTACAGGCAGCACCTGTCATGGCAGTTGGCCTGACAGTTGCTGCCTTCTCGCCAGACAGGCGACTAGCACTGTGTAAACACACTTTTAGACTCGTGGGACAAAAATGTGTCCTACTTTTTAATATAGTCTTGTTTGGCGCTAATATTTATAATTTATTATTAAACTATTTTCCTTTCATTGATGGCAGGAACTGTAACAGCCATTGAAACATATTTGATGAATTTACGATTTATATTCCAAATTTTAGTATTTTTACTTTTTTAGATAAATTGTTTTTAATTTGTTCATTGAAAAGAGATTCTCCACTTGGATTTATTATTACTTTCATTATTTCGCCTTTTTAAAAGCTATTATTTCATTTTTACTTACATCACGATAGTATTTTTAATATATGTTAAATATTTGCAAGCGTAAATTGAATAAAGGCCTATTTATATGGGGATATAACTTTTAATTCTCTTACCGAGTTTCTGAACGGTTCGATTTATAACAACTATGCCGCGGGCTAAATGGACATGTAAATTAAATTCTGGTTGTATGTGTTGTTCGCTTACTATGCAAATCTCCAACTTTAAGCAAATTACTTTCATTATAAACGTTTTCTAACTTTAAACAAATTGTAGTTAACGCGTCAAGCATTGCTGGTGTTGTATTTTAATTAACAATAAATGATAATTGTGCCGTTCTGTAAATCTAAAAGCTCTGAATAGGTAATACTTCTTAAATTTAATTAACGTACCTACTATAGTTTTACAATTTCCTAAATGTTGGTTATCTCTGTATTTGTACCAAAGTTGAAAAATGAGTATTTATAATATTGAAACTTTTTGTATAAGAAATAGAGAAGGGAAACTTAATTTTGGGTTGTTTTTTAGGTTAGCGAACAAAAATGTCCAGGACGTAAACCCAGATATCAAGAACCTTGCAATCAAATGATTTGCCCTAAATGGCAATCCTCACCTTGGTCAGGCGTAAGTAACAGTGTAATAATTTTGTTCTATTAACAAAATTATAATTTGCAGTGTTCTGTATCTTGTGGGGAAGGAGTACAAGTACGTGTTGTAGAATGTAGAAATGCAGACGATATTTCAAGTGCGCAATGCTCAAACATCGATAAACCGATTGCAACAAAGACGTGTTCAACCGGAATTCAATGCCCTCATTTCTTCGATAGTGTTGAAGAATTACTTCCAGGCCTTTATCATACGCAACCACTTATACAACCTTATCCACCTCCTCCACCAGCACATGCTGAAAAACTTATTGGCGAGCAAGTGATACCTTCCGAAAGCACGTAAGTAAATAATTTATTTTTTACATTAGCTTCCGTAATAGTATAGCATGTTTGTGTTAAAACGTGCAAATATGGTACCAGGACAATAAATTTTAGCAATATCATCAAATTTTGTAAATTGGCACTTTAACTTGCACTTCAATGTAAACTTTATGTGTTCATTCAAATGTTGTATGCTTTATGTGTTTTTCAGCAATTTCAAAGTGTACTTTGCCTGCGGTTGGGTTTATGTGAGGTATTAATAAATTAAATTTTGTTTGCAGCACAATGATCTTACTTCACATTTTTTTATTTATCTGGGCGTAATCATTAATTTGATTAAAGACGGTATCTTGACCAAATAAAGAAACTTATTAAAAAGTGTTAATACAAATCAAGATGCTGACTTATGTAAATTAGACAATTATTTCAAATAAGACTTCTCAATTGCACAGTTACGCCCAATGCACTTCTGCACACTCCAAACTTGAATTACCTTCATAAATAAACTTCATCCTCTTTATACTTTCTACGCTGTTGATCTTATTTTCTGTATGCTTGAAATTTTACATAAAATATGAGTTGTGATTTCAAAATTTGTTTATAGCTTTAACTTTAGTTTGTTAAATATTAATCATAATTTTAGTTTCTAAATTATACAATCTGTGTAACCTTGTATTTAAAATAAATAATGCATTAGCAAACTATTCAACCTGACCGGTGTGTAACTGTATAAATTAACATTTTACCCTAGTTTAGGATATACAAGCAATAAGCAATTGAGACCAGTTAGAAGTCAAGTGTTGAGGAATTATTAATATTTTTTAAGTATAAACCAAATTTTCTAGGTGCGGCAATTGAAGTATGACATAATGTTTATTTATTAAATTAAAGCCAAACCTAATAAACTGACAATCGAACAGTAAATGTCTGTAATTGTATTTCGTCCCCTTAATAGTTACAATGGAGAAGAATCTAGTGCATAAGTCCGGTGTGGTAAAATCAGTAATACAAAATTGTTAAACTATTACTGCAAAAGTACCCTATTTGCACATAAAATACTTTTATACACACTAAAATATTTTTATAAATTCTTTTTTACATTAAACACAATTGTTGATAACACATCATATTAACAAGTAATAATTATCCTCTATCTGGCGATTCTTTTTTGACATATGCGTTAGCGTGGGCCGACAATTTGTTTTATTACGCTTTAGTAATAACGTGAAAAAGTGGCCTTTGTGGGCCAAAATACCACTGATTTTTTTTTTTTGAAAATTTATAGCCCCAAGGGCTGAAAATGGTCCAAATTATTTTTCTTTAAATCCGGTCCTGTAATATAGTAAAAGCTATTCTGTATAGTATTAGTATTCCTAAAAAAAAATATTGAGTACAAACGTTTTAATTTCACCGCGCCCCAAGGCGTAAAACAATAATAGGATATTTTTATTAAATACATAAATCTTTTAATAAAATAATAGGATATGTCTACAAATGGAATATACAGAATAAATCACGGCCGACGAAGTTCTACGGCGAAGTGGCATATAATCGTTAATTTTAAAAATATTTTTAAATATACTGGGTGCTCCAAAAAAAAGTGACATATCAAAGTTATGTTTTTTTAAATAACGCACTCCGCATCACTAAAATCACGAAAAACACTAAAAACACTAAAAACCCTAAAAAACACTAAAAACACGAAAAAACACTAAAAACACTAAAAAACACTAAAACACTAAAAACACTAAAACACGAAAAACACTAAAAAACGCTAAAAACACTAAAAACACTAAGATCACGAAAAAACACCAAAAACACTAAAAAACCCTAAATAACACTAAAAACACGAAAAAACACTAAAAACGCTAAAAACCCTAAAAACACAAAAACACTAAAAACACTAAAAACACTAAAAAACCCTAAAAAACGCTAAAAAACACTAAAAACACAAAAAACACTAAAAACACTAAAAAAACTAAAAACACTAAAAACGCTAAAAACGCTAAAAACGCTAAAAACGCTAAAACACTAAAAACGCTAAAAACACTAAAAACACGAAAAATACTAAAAACACTAAAAAACCCTAAAAGCGCTAAAAAACGCTAAAAAACACTAAAAACACGAAAAAACACTAAAAACACTAAAAAACTAAAAAAGTACATACAGTAAAAGATTAACTCGAGTGGGACTTGAACCCACGACCTCCACTTTGCTAGAGTGGGGCACTTCCATCTGAGCTATCGAGGAGGCAAGTCATAATCGATTCAAACTTTAACTGTATGTACTTCCCTAGTTACGATATATTATAATTATTATAAAAAGTTAATTTTAAGTACAATGATTATTAAATTGAACTTCTGTTCGTTCACTAAACCAATTTCTATAGTTATCTACTACTATTGCATACAGCAAATGAAAATTAACAATCAGTTACGTGTTGTCATGTGCGAAACCTTAGCGAATTGCGGGCTCACATGACATTCACAAAAAAGTTGACTGTGATCCTTCATTTTGTGTATAATAATTATAATATATCGTAACTAGGGAAGTACATACAGTTCAAGTTTGAATCGATTGTGACTTGCCTCCTCGATAGCTCAGATGGAAGAGCCCCACTCTAGCAAAGTGGAAGTCGTGGGTTCAAGTCCCACTCGAGTTAATCTTTTACTGTATGTACTTTAAAAAGTTAATTTTAAATACAATACAATTAATGATTATTAAATTGAACTTCTGTTCGTTCACTAAACCAATTTCTGTATATATATATATATATATATATATATATATATATATATATATATATATATACCATGTCCAAGATAAGGATGCCCACTATGGGGATCTCGGAAACGGTAAGAGATGGAAGGTCGGTTAAATGGAACAAAAGTTACGCATTTGAGAGGATGTATTTATGGTCTTCGTAAAACTCGAATATTTCTTTTAGTTTTTGAGATATTTGAAAAAATTTAATTTTCTGATTTTCGTTTTTGATTTTTTCTGGCCTTATTTGAAGAGCTACCAAGAAAATAAAAGCACATTTTCATTGCCATTTCTAGCTCTACTTAATGCTGTTATTCAATTTTTGATACAACGTTTCGTTTGTTAGCAACCATCATCAACTTTATTTTTTTAAATACACGAAAAAATTATTTTTGCCATATTTAAATGTTCTCCTTGATTCTGAATTCAACGATATATCACACTTTATATTTTTGATACGTTTCGGACAAGAAAATGTCTATTCAATGTAAAACATCGAAAACGTACAGTTAAAACTAATACTAGAAACATAAAATCAAACAAGTGTTGTAGATAAAAATAAAATTCGTCGAGAAGTAGCAAAAGAACAGAAAATGTTTGCAAGTAATGAATGTGCAAGAATAACAAGGGGTTGAAAGTATACAGGGTGTCTCGTAAATATTGCAACGAACGTAGGTAGGTGAAAGTATACCTCTAAATAAAAAAATTTTTTTTCGTTTTTTGCCCGTAACTCCTAAATTATTAAAGGTACATAAATGAGACTCGGTTGACTTATAGCACATAAGGAATGATCTGTTGTACAATGTATGAGGTAATTTTTAAATATGTCAGAGATGTAGATACAGGGGTCATTTGAAATATTTAACCCTGGAACTTCTACGTCACTGGTATAAAATGAGTTTCAGTGGCATTTTTACACAAAAAAATGTTTACCTTGTGTAAAGCTCTAAAGTAAGTAGTTTTCGGGAAAATTGAAATATTATGAGAAGATACATATCTTGTTCCCCGTATTTATTAGTTGCAAATTAACAATCTAGTAGATAAGTAGAATTCACAATATTTTAGAAGTGAATTTCAAGAATACTATCATTATTTAAATGACAGTTTAATTTGAAACTTTTCAAATAAACATGAATAATTTTGAATATTTAGCCGATATTACAGTGAAGCTAATTGCAAGGGCCACGAAGCTGTGCGTTTATATACAGAACGGTTTCCTAATCGTCGACCTCCGTACCGTTCAACTTTTGAAAGAATTCATCGTCGATCAAGAGAATATGGTTCAAAATTAATATTAATTTTATTAAATACGTAAATAAAAAGTTTACCTCGAGTAGGATTTGAACTTACGACCTGTACTTTGTTAGAATACCACGCTAACTATCTGCTCCATCGAGATCCAAACCCCAATCGATGTAAATTTTGTCTTTATGTATGTAGAACTGATGTAAATTCTAAATATAATGAGATTACAACCATATTCGTTCATAACAAAAACTTATAATAGAATATGGTTCGTTGAAACGTCCTGGTGGTGCTGGTCGTCCAAGAACAATTCACACGGTAGCTATTGAAGATGCAATTTTGCACTGAATTAATAATCAGCCTGATACCAGCTTTCGTACATTGGCTAATTTCGTGAATGCTAGCAAATCAACTGTCTGGAGAGCTGTGAGTAAGGAATTACTTTATCCATATCACACACGGAAGGTTCAAGCAATGACTCCATCGTCTGGATTTTTCCAATTGGTATATTCAACAAAATAGAAATGAACCTGATTTTCTTCGAAGCATTTTGTTTACAGTCACAACGGCCACATTTGGGATTATGAGAATCTCCTCGCTATTGCTTTAAGAAAAGATCAACACAATTCCTCCATTAATATTTGGGGTGGTATTATCGACATTACTATACTAGGGCCATATTTGTTGCCTTCAAGAATAAATAGTGATTATTATTTGCATTTTCCAAGAACAATTTTACCTGATTACTTTGACGATTTACCTTTAAATGTTCGCCTGCTCATTTTTATAGGTCTCCAGATCTCAATCCTCTTGACTTCTTTCTATGGGGACATGTTAAATCATTGGTATATGAAATACCAGTACTAAACCAAGAAAATCTTCTGGCATGGGTGATAGCAGCATTTGGAGAAATTAAAGATAACCCTGGCATGCTTCGAAGAGTGCACCGATCTATGATTCGTCGAGTTAATTTATGCATTGAGCAAAATGGAGCGCATTTTGAGAATCTACTGTAATAATTTTTTTTTGAATAAAAATTATTCCTCATTTTATTTTAAGTTCATCAGAAAGAGATTGACTCCCGAAAACTAATAACTGTAGAGCTTTACACAAGGTAAACATTTTTCGTACAAAGGGCTTTAGATATTCAAAAACTGACACTGAAATTCATTTTATACCAGTGACGTAGAAGTTACAGGGTTAAATACTTCCCCTATATATGTACGCCTCTGACGTATTTAAAAATTACCTCATAAGTTGCACAACACGTCATTCCTTATATGTTATAAGTCAACCGAATCTCATTTATGTACCTTTAATATTTTAGGAGTTACGGGCAAAGAACGAAAAAATTTTTTTTTCTTTAACGACCAGTATCTACTAAACGACGCATCTTCAAGGGTACGTTTATGGGAACTTTTTTCATATTTAGAGGTATACTTTCACCTTCCGACGTTTGTTGCAATATTTACGGCACACTCTGTATATTTTGATGGGCGCAAAAACCGAACTTTAATTAAGTTAGGCAGAAGACGGGTGATAGTGTAAGAAAAGCATATCGCATTAATTCAAGAGCCAGGAAGCAATTATTTTGGTCATGTAACGCTTACAGTACCCGTTAATGCAGAAAACATTGCCAATACCATTATATATCATTTGCAACAGAGGCCCGTTGAATCTAAAAGTTATTGGCTGTGATGGTACTAACGTGAATGCAGGTTGGAAAGCAGGAGTAGTTCGTAAGCTGGAATTGCAGCTAAAAAGACCCCTTCAATCGTTAGTTTGTCTTTTACATACAGAACAACTAGGCAACAAAAATCCTGGGAAATTAGGTCATGCTAAATGGTTGGCCACTGGAAACAGAATATTGCGTCTTTACATTTCAGCCATCGAACCTTCAGAAAACCTTGTTACACTGACCCAATTTGTATTAAAAATATATGCTCCGGTGTGGTTTCAAACTAAAACCAACCCCCATCGTTCCCACGGAGCTAAACATTTTTGGAACCTTGTGCAATCGAGAGAAGTTTTCCTATTAATGTTATAAACATCATAGACAAAGTTTTAGGTAACAATGCATACTTTTCACACGCAGAAAATTTGTTCCTCGCAATGCTTACAGATCACAGACTTGCTATTAGAAGAATTTTAAAAGCAAGGCCCAGAAAGTGGACGGCATTCGGGTGTTTAAAGTGCCAACTACAAATTTTATTACCGCTGATTATACTGACTTAATAACGTGGAGTGACCGCAAAATCACAGAGCTTCCACTAACGATGGCTATTCCAACCGAAACTTTAGTAAACATTGTAAACAAAACATCCAATGTGCTGCTGACATTTGACAGATTTCCAAGCCACTCCCAAGATGTAGTGTGAAGATAATCACAGAAGTATCTGAAACAGTTTGTGGCGAAGGGACGATTATATACGGGCTAGATTGGACGCTCGAAAGAAACCCCCCAAGTTTGATTCTAAAGGACAGTTTAGTATATAATTCAATTACTTTATGATTTATGATTATAATATTATTATGATATTAGCTAATATCATTTACCATTACGTACATGAAATATTTGTGGCCTTCAGAGCGCGGTTAATTTTTCAAAAAATTTTGATATGTGGATTCAAAATACCAAAAACTAACTCCTGATCACTGTTATAGATCAAAATAGTAATATTAAAAAAATTACTTTTTTCACCCCAGAAGGGCGCGGTCAAATATATTTTTAAATGAAAAAACAAAAATGCATTTTTATACGCACCAGATTTCATTAACTTGTTGCAATATTACGTTGAACATAAAAATATTTTTTTTATTTTTGCGTTTTTCGGCTCACCCTAATACGCATTCCTTGATTCATTTAATTACATAATTCTTCCGCGTTTACTTGAGTACTATAGTGGAATTCACATTCAGATGGCAGTACACGGGTATAGGATAACAGCGTTGCTACATCTCTTTCATAGGAGTCCGACCTCAACGTACGGTTAAAGACTTGGGCAACATTGCTATGTTATTCTCGCCTTTAGAAAGCATTGCGATGTCTCTGTAACGTTACCATCTGAATGTGAATTCCACTATAACATATAACTTTTGAATACAAAATACAGTGATAAAAATATTAACAAAAATATATCACTATCTGATGTAAAATCTTCTAAACTGACATGCTTTCTACAGTACCTACAACAACTTCGTCTGAGTGGTTATGTTCACTTGTATGAGTTGGAACCGCCACCCGATTATCATTTGTGCAATGGGAAGTACTTCTAAACTGTGGATTTTCATATCAAGAAAAGGATTGCTAAATGATACCACCTTATTGGCCTTATTATCTCCAGAGCTTTTAATTTCGGATTTGGTCCATTGATTAATGGGTCACTTGATCGTGTTACCACCATCTAGCTTAATTACTATTATGCATATTATCAAGTTTCCGAATTATTATGTCATACTTCCAACTGTTTGTTCGGTAGTGGCTTGACTGTACACGATTTCCCACATTTAATATACGATGACGTAACGTTTTGTTGTGGCATTTCGTGGTGGCAAACCTATAAAAATAGGAGACACTCTTTATATTCGTGACAACTTATATTAGAAATTAAATTGTTAGCTCTCTATCACAACTGATATAGTACATAGAAAATGTAAAGGTAATGCCGTATTTACAATAATAGCGGAAGGAATAGTTCGTAAGTATCGTAACAATCTCCCCCCACCTATATTTAAAAGTTTGAAAATCCCGAAGGTATGTAGGTGGTCTTCTGAAGCGGATCAGTCGGAATAACTTCTACATCTCTCAACTGATCCCTAGGAGTTGCAGTAACTTTTGGTTGCATTAACTAATCTTCCGGAAGTTCTTGTTCTTTGGGATGGTCGGGAACACGTGAAATGTTGAATGTTACAGTTGGCTGAAGAGATGTCTCAGGTGCTTTCTTGTCTTCTTCCTCTATGGGCATAAGTACCATAGTAGCACGTAGCTGTTTTACGTGCCTCTTGAAGATACGACCAGAATCTAGTTTCACAAGCTAATTTAATAAACCAAAACGTCGTGGAATTTAGTTACTGTTTTTATTAATACCGGGTTTAGGTGGCAGGTCAGCTTTGCTGAACCTCGCCATGAGATTATGCTTTGTTTTTTTGGTTTTTTTTCTTGTTTTAATTGCCATTTATTCCTTCATGTGAAGTAGCATAATAAAGTTTATCTACAACCATTTAATAACAAACGCATAATACCTACGATAGTAAGAGTATTATGCTATGCATAATACAACAAGAGTAATTATAAACAAAATTTTAAACCAGATCAATCCCAATTCTAACATTAATAATCTCACTTCTACCCCATCGCATCTATGTCCACGTATTTCTGCTTCTGGTAATGCCGGCAAACTTTCCATGATAATTTTTCCATTACTAATGGCACCACCGACATTAGTATTGGTACTACAGTTCAGTTCAGTTCAACAAAATTTATTAGAATTTTCATAATAACATTATATAGTATTTACAATACGTATTACAAGATATAATAAAATAAAGTAAGTAATATTGTATTGTGTATTGTTGGTGGTGCGCTGCTCAGGATTCTTCATCCTATTCAGCGCGTGGATTGCGTGGTCGTTGGGATTCGTGATTGTGTGGTATGCCTGTTGACATCATTGTGCTGAGATTTGTGGTATTTAAAAAAAAAGCGTTGTAGTGGTTGGTGATGCTGTTGGTGGAGTGGTTGTTGTGTGGACTGTCCTGTTGGCGCACGGTTGTGGCTGATGCTGTTGGTGCTCTGAGTATCTGAAATAAATAGAAACATGTGTTAGTTGTGTGAATACATATCGGTGTTAACAGAACAGCTAGGGCACCAGTCCTCGCTCCGGACCTTTGTATGATTACCCGAAAAGGGCAACCACCTCTGAACCGTACGTGAGGATCAGTCCCCACAGGTACATCGCAGTTTGCTCCTGAACGAGCGCCGCTGCCACCTTACGGATGACAGGTAGGGCCTTCTCCATATCGAGACCTCCGAGGAGGCCCAATATGGCGTCGAACCCTAAGGCGGGTTGGGCAGGCGGGGTAAAGACAGCGGCGGGAGCTGTTCTCGGTATTTCCGCCTTCTCAACCTTGCCTGCTGTCGCTCGGACGTAACTGACGCCGGTCCGGGTTGAAGAAGGCGCCGCCGTCGGCGGTGTCCTCTTCGGTCGCTGTGGTATTTCCGTCTTCTTCCGTTGTGGAGGCCGGGGGAACTTTGGGCAGCCCCTGTAGCTAGCGGGGTGGTCCCCACCACAGTTAACACACTTAGCCGGGTCTGTACGGGGTTTCGTGCATTCACTGGAGTGGTGATCTCCGGCCCACTTTACATACACAGCGTGCTGCTGCCCTGCAGCAACCCTGTGCGTGACGGAAACCTTGACACCGGTGACACTGGCCGATGCCAGATTTGCGCCACAAATCCTCTAGTCACGCGGAGGCGGGCGACGTGCTTCACCTCCCGGATCTTCTTGTTGTCTTCCTCAGCCGGCAGCTCTACATATACCTCGTCAACCTGTCTCCTTCCTGGAGTCAGGCAGGCTGAATCCAGATTCCCTCGCTGAAGGCCTTGGCTCTCATGAGGGCGATCCCTTGTCGGTCCATTTCGCGGGAGAACGCGACCCAGTTTTCCTTCTGACGAAGGATTACTGGAGGCACTTTCTCCCTGGTGTCCTCTTGTGTCGTCTGCTGCATCGCTGCAGGGCTGTCGGTGAAGGGTTCCAGGGCATGGGCGTCTTCTTTTGCCGCCTCCTCTTCTGTGCGGCGGCGGCAGGTGGCGCGTCGCTGCTCGCTTTATCGAACGGTAGAGCAGTGACGGTATCGCTGGCGGTATCCGGAACTCCTGGGACGTCGTCGGTGACAGCTCTCCCTGAGCTTCCCGCTCCTCTAGGAATTGCTGGTAGCACCGCCTGTTGTAGCCCGGCTCCAACATCGTGAAAACGACGTTATCTTTTTTTTTCAAATAGACTGGCTAGTCTTATATAAAGTTAACCTTTTCAGATCGAGATCTTAATCTCGAATGAGACTTTGTACTACACCTATTGCAATGAATTTTAATAACTGCCCTAATATTACAATTAATTAATAAGTAAATCATAAAATTATAATAACCAGGTCTATTCCAACAAAAATTAGAAGCTAGTCAACGTCAATCTTATCTTTCTAATGCTAATTTTCAAACTGTTTTTGACTATTTTTTACAAATTTAATTGGCACTGACCGGTTTATGATTTTTATTAGAACAAACCTTATATTAACATTTTTTGATAATCTTTTAAAGCTCTCTAATTTTCCAGTTGAGACATTTTTGATTTGATAGAACTAAAATTCGTGTCTTTACTAATTTTTGCACGCTCTAAAAATAAAACTCAAACGTTATTAACGTAAAAATATTTTCTCTTTGAGCACTACTAAAAATAAAGTTTTTCGAAAAATAAAAAAATTTGACTCGCGTATAATGGGCCATAATAAACTCTGATGATTATATCACTCACCGCAAGCGACTCGAGTTATAGTCATCCTCATTTATTATGGCCTATATTATACGCTCGTTAAATAATATACTATTATTATTATTATTCATTTGTGGTTGAGCTTTTTCGGTATGTTTTGGAAAAATTGCATGCCAATTGTACTTTTAACTTCCTTTTGCGATAGATTTCTGCAGTTGATAAGTTATATCCAAAAGGAGTTGCTCTGTAATGAAACAGAATATGTTCTGAACTCGTTACTAGTAAAAACTGTAGCATTATCTAACACTAGTGCACTTGGGAACCCTGTTGAAGAGAAAATGTCATCTAACAACAACAAGTGGACGTTGTTGCATCTCTGGAAATACGTATTTCTACCCATTTAGATTTGGCATCCACACAAATTAGAAAATGATAATTTTTGGACGATCCAGCATAATCGACGTGTATACGCTACCAATTAGCGGGCGGTTCATCCCGTGGATGAACAGTAACTTTAGCAGGGGTTTTCTGGAGTTTTGCACATATTTCTTAGCTTCGTACTAGATGCTCCATATCACAATCGATAACTTCTCAATAGATGTAGCGCCTGGCTAACTGCTTCATATGGGCGGTACCAATGTGTGTGGTATGTAATTCTTTAAAACGGTCGATCTAAGTTTTACAGGAATAACACGATGTATTCAAAATAGTAAACCATCGGCGATTGTAAATGGAGAGTCTTTGGAACTTTAACGTAGTCTATTCATTTCTTGTAGTTCAGGATCATCGGAGGATTCTTTTACAAATATCCCTGCAGTGATTGAGCAACTTGAAATTCTTCATCAATACTCGAATCAAAAGTGTTTGAAATGTAATTGACAGGAGCACGTGAAAAATAGTCAACATTGTGGTTGTCATTGCTTTTCTTAAACTGAACTGTGAAACCGAAACCTACTAGAAATGAGGCATAACGTAATAATCGTGCAGAAGTCATTTTGTGGTAATACTCGCTTATGACTAAAAATTCTTGAAAGTGGTTGATTATAATCACAGCAAAGACTATCGCCAAAGCGTCTCTATCAAATTGGCTATAATTGCTTTCAGAAATAGTCAGTGCTCTTAAGGCGTAAGCAACAGGACGTTCATGTCCATTCATGGCATGGCTTAAAACACCGGCGGTTCCAACTGGACTGGCATCTGTTGTAAAAATAACTAGCAGAGTTTGATCAAAAGCCACTAAAATGCGACTGCTACACATTTCTGATTTTAATTTACACAAAAGCAGATTCAGAACTTGATGATTTTTTCAAAGTAATCTTCGAAGAGGGTATGATATTGTTGAACAATTAGGAATAAACCGGGGGTAGTATATCATCATACCTAGGAAACGTCTAATATCATCGGAATTTTCTGGGTGAGGCACGTCTATCACGACTCGCACTTTCTCAGGTGATTTCATAATTTTATTATACTTGATCAGATGATTAAAGTGTTCTATTAGTTGTTGGAAAAAAGAAGATTTTCTTTTGTTAGGATACAAATCGACCTGAGACAATCGTTGGAGGCAAGCTCGTAAATTTCTTGCACTTTTCTTTAGTAGTACCTTGTACTATGAAATCATCACAATATTGCTCACATTTTGGAAGAGCTGAAAAAATCTTTGCATTATACGGTTAAATTCGGATGGAGCTGTTTTGATTCCAAAACTTAATCTATTTATTCTGTATGTTCTATAATGAGTAGAAACATCTACTTGTAAGTGTAAGTATG
Organism: Vesta saturnalis; assembly: GCA_036346205.1. Classification (NCBI taxonomy): domain Eukaryota; kingdom Metazoa; phylum Arthropoda; class Insecta; order Coleoptera; family Lampyridae; genus Vesta; species Vesta saturnalis. The sequence goes on from JARFJB010001721.1 coordinate 2,083,281, forward strand.
CTTTGTAAAGTTCTAACTTGCAGAAATATTTGGAATTTCGAAGACTGTTAAGGACATCTTGCAGAAATTAGTCGCTCATTTACTCCACATTGTAATTGACACAGAGGCGTCGTCCACCGTCAGGCTTTAGAATAATAACCAACGGTGATTCCCAGTTATTAGTAGCTACTCTTGTAATAATGGTTCCTTGTTCAAGTGAGTCTAATTAATTTTCATCTCGTTCACGGAGAACATAAGGAACATCCAGTTCTCTTGTAAAAATAGGTTTGGAATTGGGATACCTGGAAACCTGAAACACATCAAACTTTTTCTTCGAATATACTTGAGAATGTAAATAATATGTCTGCTGAGTGAAAATATCAGAATTTGAGGAATTTTAAACTAAAATTTGCCTATCTAAGCCAAGGCTTTTTATCCAATCTCGACCAATAATGCATCATGACATGGAGGAACTATGTACAAATATCCTTCAACTGATTTGTTTTTTGCAGTTATGAAAACCGTTCCTTTGCATATAACAAGACCATTTGAAAATGCTCGAAATTTTAATATATGGGGGTTGTAGTGCAGTTTCAAAATTTTATTTCAGTTAATTTGTCCTCTGCGTGCGTGCGTGCGTGCGTGCGTGCGTGCGTGCGTGCGTGCGTGCGTGCGTGCGTGCGTGTGTGTGTAGGATTGAATCGAGTGGAACTAGCTCCCTCGATAGCTCAGATGGTTAAGAGCCCTACTATAGATAAGTAGTGGTCGTGGGTTCGAGTCTCACTCGAACTGTGTCTACGTTGGTAGTTTTAATAATTCACAATTATTACTGTTATGACTTTGTCATCATTAGCACTTAGATGCGTTTAGTTTGTAAGTTTTCCTCTAATTGGAATTGTTTACTGGGATAAGAATTTTATGTAAAGGATTCACAGGATCATTACAACTTTTCTTACTTAAATGCAAATCATTATTTTGTAAACTTAGACTGTATTACATTATTCTTACATTTGCCAAAGGTTGAACCGTAAACTATTACATGTCGTTGAAGTAAGAAGAGACTCATTTGCACATTTTCTAAAATACTGTCTAATACGCCACATGATTTATGGTATTTGATCGTATATGGTGTAATGGGTTTTCGGTGGTGGCAAGTGAAGCTTCCCTCAACGAAGACCAACACAAAAATTAAGACTCGTTTGGGAAAAAAATAAATTTGATTCAAAGAAAATTATAGGTTACGGTATTTGCTATTATCTAATGCTCCTGGACAGTTGTGGACAGCGGTCGGTCGTTCCAGGGGTTAGAAAACGGATTCGGGCGCCACCCAAAGATAAACTATCGTTCACGCGGTCTTTGGGTCCACTTCTGAACGTCTACGGCTTCCCAAACGACTGCGTCGGGTTCCTCAGTGGAGGATAAAATTCAGGGTCTAATCCTTATGATAGAAGATGTACCTAAAACTCAATTAGTACGGATGGACGGCGGATAGGGTAGACAAAGGTCACAGGTCACCTTGACAAACAAAATTCCTTCACCAATGATGGATGAAAATGAATAATTATTAATAAATATGAACTTATTTAAATTTCACTGATTACGATTTAACCAAAACGGTGCTCGGTAGCAAAGTAACTTTTACTACTTGTCAAAATAAATTTAACTGACTTTTTATACTCGGTTACAGAGCAAGTATTTACTAAGTTGAATTCTATTAATTAGCATGTATTAGCTACTCTTTACCTCATAACATCAATTCACAAATTCAATTTTCGCTACGTACGCAGTGAGAACGAAGGAAAGATCAAGATTTTTGTGAAAGTACCAACTTATATAGAGTACGACATTTAAAAGTGGAGAACGGCTTGAAATTCCATAATTTTAACGATGAGGCGACATCGTAACAATTTGATCTAATTGATATATCAACTAGTCAATTAATATTTCTTTCGTCGTGCTAAAGTTATTCTTTATGAAATAACAGAACGATTGATATAAAATTCGACCAGTTTCCATTAACAAAACATACTTATTCTATCTAACGGTTTAATTAGTAATTAATAACACTTATATCAACTCAAAATTACGCAATTCCAGAAGCTAGTCACTTTTTGACACATCTTTCTGTGTTCGCGTTATTTAAATGCATAAAATTTTATACAATAGTAAAAGATTAGATACATTCTTTTGTAGTTGGAATTCATAGAAAGTATTTCAGATTTAACTTACGTGTTTATATGAGTATTTAACAATGTAATTTTTACTAACTAAATTAACTAATTTATAAGGACGATGTTAGTTATATTAATTTAAAACTCTCTTAATTAGATTGATGGGATTTCAAAGTCCATTTGAATGCTTTGGTTTCTTATCATTCTCTAATATAATATAAAATGTTTTGAATGTAATTTCCATTTAACATGTGCGTCTTAAAGTAAACTGAATTACTACTTATCAAGTTTTGATTTCGGAATAACAAAAAGAAAACTTGTATTTATATTAACCGTCGTTTATAGTACTTGATAAGTTTTAATTTTGAAACAAAGAAAAACTTCTATTTAGAATTAACGGCAATGTTTTAATTTTACTCTTATCAATATTCAACGGTGCATAATTAAATTAACTTAAGGACTCATTCACGGTTTTTTGTTGGCGGAATAAAAAGAAAAAAACTATACTTCACAATGGTAACAGGAATAATCTTTCCATTGTATGAAAATCGGTTAGAAAATGTTTTGTATTGAAATCCGTATGTAGGTATATTTTGCATATTGTAGTGAATTGAATAAAACAGTAAGATTAAAAAATATAATTATAGTAGTGATAAGGGGTCTGTTCCGGACAAGTTCAAGGTCACTCGCTCTTTGGTGTTGAGAAATGAAAGTTCTTAAAACTGTTCAAGGTTAAACTTTTGGCGGGAAATTAAAATTTTTGGAGCTGTTAAAAATGTCAAGGTAAAATCTAAAAATAGAAATTTCAAGATCATCATTATAATATAATTCTTAGAATCTAAAAGTAGAGTTTTCAAGGTCATAGATTATTGACCTGTAGGGGTGGTAAAATCTAAAAATATAAATTTCCAGGTCATCATATTACAGTTCTTAGAAATCTAAAAATAGAGTTTTCAAGGTCAAGGATTATGGACCTGCAGGGATATCATTACATTTCTTAGAAATATAGAAATAGAATAACTACATGGCAACACGAAGAATGACAGGTTGTTGTCTATACTAAAAAGTAGACCAAGGTCAAATGGTACTTATATTGACTAAACTGAGGCAAGGACAAATAGTTGTCTAAACTATAGGTAGGCCAAGGCGGGCTAGTTGACAAGTTTAAACCCAAGTCAAGGACACATATGTTAATGCTTCGTTTGTGCTCGTTCGTGCTTCAATAAGTTTTGGTAAAACCAAACACATTCTAAAAATTACCATTTTGGGGTATTCTGCCAACTTTACACCTTTTTGAGAGCACAATCCTCGAAACTGGGTTTATAGGTTATTGCCTTGTTTGTGCTCCTTAGTGCTTCGATACATTTTTTTGTCAAACCTAAAGACCATTGAAATAAAAACAACTTGTTGAGAATGCAAACGACGAAACTGGGATTATCGGATAGTGATTCGTTTGTACTCATTAGTGCTTCAAATAATTGGTTATCAAAACCAAAAGATTTCAAAATAAAATCATTTTGAGGTGTTCTGCCAACTATATATCTTGTTGAAGGCGCAAACGTCGAAACTGAGTTTATCGGTTAGTGCCTCGCTTCTGCTCCTTAGTGCTTCGATAAATTTTTAGGCAAAACTTAAGACCATTTAAATAAAAACATTTTGAACTGTTCTGCTAACCGTCAAACGTCAAAACTGAGTTGATTGGATAGTTAGTGCCTCGTTTGTGTTCCGTAGTGCGTCGAAATTTTTTTTTGTCAAAACTAAAGACTTTTGAAATAGAAATATTTTAAGGTGTTCTGCCAGCTTCACAACTTGAAGGCAAAAACGTCGAAACTGGGTTTATCGGTTAGTTCTTGTTTTGTGCAGGTTAGTGCTTCAAATAATTTGTTAGTAAAACCAAAGGATTTCAAAATAAAATCATTTTGGGGTATTCTGCAGCTTCACACCTTGTTGAAGGCACAAACGTCGAAACGGTGTATCGTTTGTGCTCTTTAGATAAATTTTAGGCATAAACCAAAAGCTTTTAAAATAGATTTTGAGGTGTATTGCTAACTTCGCACCTTGCGATACAAATGTCAATTTAGGATTATCGGTTAGTACTTCGTTTGTGCTCGTTAGTGCTTCAATCAATTTTTTCGCAAAACCAAACGATTTCGAAATAGAACCATTTTAAGGTATTCCGCCAACATCACACCTTGTTGAAGGCGCAAACATCGAAGGAGGGTTTGTCCGTTAGTGATTTGCTTGTGCTCGTTAGTGCTTCAACCAACTTCAATAAAATATATTTTTCGTTCAGGAGGAATTAATAAACCTAACTGACGTTAGTTCTTTTATTCCCCTATATGTTTTAAAATAATTATGTTTCAAACAATTTGTAGTTAATAAAGCAGTTAAACCTATAATACATCTATTTTTAATAAACTGTATGGATAATATTTCTTATTTCTGGGATAATAGGGCTTTATTAAATTCTCATTAGGTATTTTTTGTTATATCTATGGCTTTAAAAAGCTTTCTCTAATTCGGTAACATTATCTTCATTAATTACTCAGATTTAGAGTAATATATCTTCTTTTATTTATTACCTCGGATAAATTTCAACAAACAATGTGTGAAATCGGCAGAGCACCTCAAAATGGTTCCATTTGAGGGCAAGATCGTCAAATTGTCTCCACAATGTGCTTAAACGGGAACCTAACACATAACCTTACTACTAAAGCACACTTACAATAAGTAATAATTCCGACAACGTTAAACAGCCTAGTACAGGAAAAATATAGCAAAAAGGAACAGTAAAATAAATTGTGCTCTTAGACGTAAATTTTTGTGAACAATGGAAACACAAAATAGGGAAAAAAATAATCATTTCTTGAAATTGAAATATCTATGAGCTCCAACATATCATAAATACGAAACAATCGACTTACACCTAGATGTAATCTATTACCGTAAGTCAGTTTGAAAGATGAAATTATAACAATGAATAATACCTATGAGTTCTTAGAATATGTTTAAGAGCTGAATAAAGCATTGGAGTACGACAACTGTTACAATCTTAGTAAAGTAGATAGACTGTTATCTAAGGACATACACGGCCCTTTGCATATAATTCAAACAAGGTTAAAAAATCAACTACATGATGTATGTATGTATGTATGATGTTAACCGAAGCAATTGTAGAGATCCCAAATCCTCATTATTCAATGAAACCAATTTCCGTTGTACTCTTAGTGTGTAATGACTCACTGCTCCACACGACGAGCGCTAAATTGTAATGATACAAACCCCACCTTAGGAGCCAAATTGTAATGAAACTCTTAATCTTCGTTGAAAGAAATGTGGTTAATTATTTATCGTAACGTTGGTAATTGTATGAATAAGATAAAAAAAATTATTATTCACTCACGCTAGCTCCTGTATAAATGGTTGTAATGTAATTATAATTTACACTCAACATGAATTGGTTAAATTACAATAAACAACAAGATAAATAACACTAATTTTATCTCTATAATGTTCCAAACTCATTTCCAATACCAGTTATTGACGCAATTACATGCAATTTCTAATTGAAATTAACCTGGTCCAATTCTGGTAAGATGCCTTTAATTCAAATTGTGAATCGAGCTAACTCAATATCACTTTATATAGACCACACATAATTTTAATCGTCAACTTTATTAATAGTATATTGAGTATCAAGAACAGTAAGGGACGCTTACCGTTCGACGGCCATGTTTTCTCCAATTTGTCCGGAGACCGATACAACCCTTAATGATCGTGATGCTCATACTTTTTTTTGCACGATTGTATTAAATTTACCACAATTGAAATTATTTAATTTCTACTAAATAAAGGAAAAGTCAAAAGAAGTTTTAAATAGAAATGTCCAAATTTTTTGGTCTTATTGTTGTACAATATAGGTAGTATATATAATTTTACGTTGGTAAGTAAAATACTCACCGACGAGTTGGGCCTCGTAAGCAGTAAACTGTCTTGGAAACAGATATGCTAAATAAACGAAAAAGCTCAATCGTGCAAAAAAGCTATTATTATTTAATATTGTTATTGAGGATCCAATGCATCGATCAAATGTTAACTGTAAATGAGATCAATTTACTTCTAAATCCTCCTACATAATAATATTATAATATTAATTAAATCTACCTGATAATGTAAAATTCTATTCAAACTTACTTAATTTAGTTAAAGTAATCTCTGACATCTATTCATAAATGTTAATTTGTATTCGAATTAATTATGAACTGAGTTAATAATATAAAATTAAGCTAAAAGCTTCTTTTACTTAAAGGATAACGATTCAATATTTATTCTTTCTTGACTCTGTCTGTATTTCTACTTCTTCCTTGCCTACATGTCGAGGCAGTAGACGAATAACTGTCCGGTAGTAGGACGATACGATAAGTAGGGAATGCTACATCGTCCGGGGCACGATTTGGCCAGTAACTGGTCTGTTCGCTATGGTATTACTCAAGAGAACAATACAATTGCCTCGGATCGACCTGGCTATAAGGGACGGTTAAAGTCGAAACAGACAGCCCCCGTTGATGACGACTGTGCAAGGAATGAATGACGTGTCGATACGGGGCATGCATGGTAAAGAATTTGAAATTTCGAATGTAATGTACGAAAGACACCTTGATATTCTGTGTACATCGGAGACAAAGCGCAAAGGAAAAGATGCTGTGGAGATGGAGGATGGTAGCCTAGCACTATGGTCAGGAGTTGAGACTGAAAAGCAAAAGGAGTTGGGGTGATCGTAAGTGAAAGAGTGAAGAGATGTGTTAAACAGTACGAATTGGTATCTCCCCGGGTAATATGGGTTGGAATAATAGTGGAGTTTCGAAGAATTTTTCTTATTGCATGCTATGCACCGGTGAATGGAGAAAGAGACCAGGAGTGTGAGAACTTCTGGATTGAAGTAGAGAACGTGTTAAACGTATGTAAACCAAACGAAAGAGTGATGATATTGGGGGATATGAACGGATGGGTGGGTGTACAGAGAAAACATACGAGTTCTAGGAAAGTTCGGAGACCAAAGAGTCAATGAGAATGATTAACACCTGGTGAACATCTGTGTGGAGAGAAGCCTGTTTGTATCCAGTACGTGGTTTAAACATAAAAATGTGCATATGTATACATGGCAAAAAGGTAAATCTAAAAGTATGATATACCTGATAGTGTATTATGAACGGCTTAGAAACCTGGTGAAAGACACATAAGTAATGTGCGGATCGGAGTGTGGATCGGGCCACTTTTTGGTTGTATCGAGAGAGTGTTTAGGGCAAAACTGGGCCTGGAAAAGGAAATCAAACGTAGTGCGGACGCCCAGAATTAGGGTTGACAAACTAGAGCATAATAGTGCGATAATAAAATACGCAGATGCTGTGAGTAAAGAGTTGAATGTGAATGAAACAGTGTGGAACGAACAAATAAAAGACACCGACGTTGAAAATGCATGAATAAGCTTGAAAAGCTGTTTTGTCAATTGTGCCGTGCGGATATGTGGAAGAGCGACTGTAGGTAGACAGAAAAAATGTGCTTGGTGGGAATGAGTCGGTAAAAAAGGCAGTATGTAAGAAAAAAGATGCGTACATGGCAATGATTGCTGCAAAAAATGAGACTAAGAAAATTCGATTGTATGAAGTGTACTAATTAAGAAACAAAGAAGCGAAGGAGGCAGTGAGAATAAGTAAAGAGGAAGTGATGGCTGTGGAAGGAGAGAAAATGCAAAATGATTTTGCGGGAAACAAAAAACTCTTCTGGAAATGGGTCAAAAATACAAAATGTGGCCCAAAACAGAACGCTGCAAGAGTGATGAACATGAGAAACAAAATAGAATGGGACGATTGTGAAGTGAGGAAATGCTGGAAAGAATATTTCGGAAAGCTGTACAGTTGTGAGGAAAGTAAGACTGAAGGGTTAGATAAGGAGAATGTAGAAGGAATGATGACTGAAACTGAGAAGGATATTGGGATAAATGAGGTAGAGAAAACGGTAAGAAGGTTGAAAAACGGCAAGGGAGCAAGCGTAGATAAAATCACTGGTGAAATGGAGTACGAGAAACTACACAGAGGATCTGTTGATCAGATGGTTGCTCTCCAGCAGGTGATCGAAAAGTATTTAAGGGTGTCCTTTTCACCCTTAAAGACTTTTCGATCACCTCTGTACTGTGCGTTTGTAAATCTGGTGAAAGCATACGACAGAGTGAATAGGGAGAAGCTGTGGGAAATATTAGATGAGTATGGCGTAAATAAAGGAGTGAGTGAATACTTTAATATTGAGCAAGGAGGCCGACAAGGCTGTGTGATGTCACCGTGGTTGTTCAATGAACACATGGATAAATGTGTTAGACAAGCATGTACCGATACAAATGGCGTAATGGTTGATGTAAATGTACGACATCTGGTGTGTGCAGATGACACAGTCTTATTAAGTGTCAGTGCGGATGAGCTACAAACCGCTTTGAGGGAGTCTGTGAGAGCATGGACCTAAAAGTAAACGTGAACAAAATTAAGATTGTGGTGTTTCATTGGGAAGGTGGAAAGGAGAGTAGAGTATTTACTCTGCAAGATGAAATTGTGGAGCAAGTGGACTAGCTGGTATATCTGGGTAGAGTGTTTAGTGCAGATGGTATAATGTAGGGGAGATTGAACCAAGGGTCAATGCTGAAAGGAAAGTGATTGGAAGTATGTGGACCATAATGAGAAACGAAAGCATGAGCCTAGCTGCGGAACGAGCAATCTATAATGGCGTGTTTGTCCCATCAGTACTGTATGGAAGTGAGACATGAGTATGTCAAAAGAAGCACGAAAGAAAATTAAATGCCGTGGGTGTGAGATTCCTGAGAAGCACATGTGGTAAAACGAGAAGGGATAAGATAAAGAATGAGTGCATATTAACGGAGTGTGGCGAGGAAAAGACGAAGATGGATAGATATAAAAGTAGTACATTACATTGGTCTGGTCACATTGAGAGAATGAACAACGCAAGATTTACAAAGGCTGGGCCTGGTAGGCAGCGTAAAACTTGGCTGAATGTAGTGGAATGTATGATAAAGGAAAGATAAGGAGCATGCCAGAGACAATGTATGAATCTTGCGGAAGCTAGGGAGGTATGCGGAGATAGGAAGGCATGGAGAAAGATTGTGAATGAAAAATAAATAAGAGGCAGAGATTGTTTTGCCAACCTCGCAAGGGAATCGAGTGAAGGTTAAGTCAATGTTAAATTATACCTTGTGGTTACTTAAAAAAAATAGTTGAGGTATTGTAAAATTTGTATTAATTTCTTAACTTAATTAATTGTACAAATATATGGAATATCTATATCACAATTAGTTTAAATATAAGTGAAGTTTTATACCCTATTGTGTACCAAGTTAATCCACGTGCTTCTTTCTAACTTAATATAGTGGTGTTATCTACTTTGATTTGTAATAAATAACATAAATGAACATCAAGGTAAAATCTGAGTACCCAAATTCAAATTAAACATTAAGTACAATTATAACAAATTTATTGCACGATGTCATAGATGTACACATTGTATAGATCCTATCGGCCCTGCAATCATGCTGCTGAAACTATGTACACATACATTCAATGGTTGAGTTCCGACACAATTTATTTACTTTATCAATAATTTTATGTGATTTTCAAATCTACTGTCTACATTGACTTATTTCAATATTACTTAATAGGGCAGTCCGAACCTCGGTATCGAACGTAAGTCCCTTCTCACATAAGAGTTTTTGTGATTTTTATTACAAATCTCTTAATTTACAAAAAAAGATCTTAGCGTTTTTACGCTCATCATTCCGACATCGTGATCTTCGCCGCTTGGGAGTTAGATCTATCACTGCTTGCATACTGATAATACAACCAAGTGGTCATCAGTAGAGGAGCCACAGCCTAGCAGCAAGCAGGAACCGCCGGGATACAGCAGGAGCTAAGAGCAACACATAGAAGCATCCTGGACACCGCCACCGCCAACTACAGGATCGACATCGGGTTAAGCAATAGGTATTAGTTTAATAAAAATACTGTTTTAATTTTAATTTATTTGTTTTATTTTAACACTTGTTTTTCTCCTTTTTCTATTTGGGTCTCTGATTTCCAAGCCTTTTATCCTCGGGGTGTGAGGCTGCACCTCGGCGGAGACCCGGGCTCCTCTTAAAACAATTATCTTTCTTTTTTTTATTCAATTTCTAAACCTCCACTAACAACAACCGCGATGGTTAAGCACGGTCGCCACCGTGCTACCGTAACGGTAGTATCCCCAATCCCCGATGCCGCCCGATAACCTACACCGACACTCACCACACAAACTCGCCTCACCACCACCATCCTCACGTACACACTCCCACTCAAACGCCTCGTCCATTCCCACCTCATCAACACACTCCTACATTTCAACACGCTCCACCACCTCCACAAACCCGCACACACAGAAACCCGCACACACACACAAACAAACCCTTACATGCACACACAAACCCGCTCTCTTACCCACACCCACCTAGCCACCTGTACCTGCTGTGATTCCTACACCCGCTTCCCCCAATCCTGAACCCACCCACTCGTAATCCTCGAGGTATTGCATCCACAATATCCCAAAATCTATTACAACCCAGAAATCCTTTTCTAACTCCTTAAAATTCCTTAACCTTCCCTGGTTGAACTTAACATTCAACCATAACCATACCTGTCTCAGAGACCGCCTCTCTCTTGCCGGATGGTTCGCAGCTTAGGCTGCGACAAAATTTTGGTGACCCTTCCGTCACCCTCACCCAACTCTTCGGTCCCCGTTTACCCAACTCCACTCCTAGATCTCCCTCCTTCTTCTGCGTGATTCGTCACGTAGATAAGGACATCCTAGCCCAAGAGGCGCAAACACGCAAACACACAAACACACAAACACACAAACACACAAACACACAAACACAACACACAAACACAAACACACAAACACACAAACACACAAATACAAACACACAACACACAAACACACAAACACACAAACACACAAACACACAAACACACAAACACACAAACACACAAACACACAAACACACAAACACACAAACACACAAACACACAAACACACAAACACACAAACACACAAACACACAAACACACAACACAACAAACACACAAACACACAAACACACAAACAACAAACACACAAACACACAAACACAAACACACAAACACACAAACACAAACACACAAACACAAACACACAAACACAACACACAAACACAAACACACAAACACAAACACACAAACACACAAACACACAAACACCCAAACACACAACCGTGAAGAAGGCTGTTCGCATCACCTCGAAGGTCAAACAACTTCCCTTGTCCGAATCATAACTCCTTCCCAAACCACCCTAGAACACCTCCTCGCACGCGGTGTCGTCATATTCCGGTGACACTACCGTTGCGAACCTTCCCTTATCCCACAACCTCTCTCAAAGTATTGTTCTACCTGCACGCAAGTGGGGTACCGCGGAAGAGTGTCCTTCCCGCCCGATTCGCTATCCATACTGTGGCGAAAGTCACAGATCCTCCGCCTGCAAATCTTCGGAAAACCCAAGATGTAACAACTGCGGGGATGCTCACCCTGCCCATTCCTTTAAGTGCCAGAAGCGGCGAGTTCCCCATCGAAGATGGCATCCCTTGAACCTATGTTGCCTTCCGAATAATCCGACTCGGAAGACACCGCCCACCTCATACCCACTCACGATACCGACCCCCTTTCTATTAAGGACTTCCTGCAAGTCCTTACACACTCCCTTTTCCACATGTTCCCTGACCGACAAGGCATGGTTCTTCGCTCCCTAGACTCCCTCTCCCTAAACTTTTTCCAACGGCGTATTAACGTCTGCGTATCAGGTACGCGGATGAAGCCGTAATCCGCCAACCCAATCCTTAACTCCTTCCCTATGGATATCATATCAGGGACCGTTAATGCCTTGGGAGTGCGTCAGAAACGTCCCTTAATCAAACATTTTTTACACCCTCACAGTATTCACATCTTCTCCATCACCGAAACAATGCTTACACCCAGATGCACCCTTAATCTCAACACCTTTCACACTTATTCGGACAATAGCCAACATGAAACCGCCCTCTTAATTAAAACCTGCTTCCTCTCCACTCCCTTTCAACTCCCGGCGCACCTACAGCACCTCGAATGCGTTGCTGTAACGGTGTAGTTTCCCACTCCTATAGTATTTATTTCTTATTACAGTCCGCCAGGTCACAACACACTATCAGATGACCTTTTAATCTAAGCTTCTAGGCCCCTTAATGCTGTTATCCTAGGTGACTTCAATGCCATGCCCAATTCGGAGACACCGCAACGAATGGCAACGGTAACAGGCTATCATCCGCTCTGTTGCAGTGGCCGCTCCTGCGAATCTCCAACACTCAACCAACCTATTTCGAGCATTTAGGTGCCTCTATAGTAAACCATATAGTTTCCGAATCCATAGCACCACGATCACATCTGATCACAAAACTTGATTTTGTCCAGCTCCTCAATACACAGTAATTAAAGAGCATGCTGGAATGTGCTCTCCGAACACATCTCCAACAACCTTCCTACGCCCAATCTTCAAACGACCTAAGATCTCGAGAGAGCCATTAGTGATCTAACTTCCGTAAGGAAGCGGTCGAAATCTCAATGCCATTAAAAAAATCGACATCTCCCGCAAACCGCTCCCACATTGTGAACTGGATCAAAGAGAAAAGACGAATATATCATCAATTCTTGCGATCCAGGGATCCGGCTTTCAAGACCGAATACAATCGCCTTAACGCCTTGATCAGGCGAGAAACCAATAAACACGCTGAAGACTCCTGCACCAAAACCACTTCCCAGCTAGATTATAGAAATGGTAAACTCTTCTGGCAACAGTTCGATAGACTGACCAGAAGAAAAGTAAACCCAAAATCTCACCTAACCGACCTTCAGGGCAACATAATCTCCTCCGACCAAGAAAAACCCGATTTCTTTGGTCACTACCTTCAATCCATTTTTCAATCCCCAGATGATCACCAGTTTGATAACCGGTTCAAGGCACTCCTCGAGGGTCGCCTTGAAGAATTCCGCAACCTTAACCTTCCTGAAGCCCAACTCGATAACGAGAGTACTTTTTATGTCCCTATCACGCCCGACCAAGTCCAAACATATTTCAAAAAAGGGATAAATTCAACTCCAGGTCATAACGGCCTAAATAGGAAAATCCTCCGGCACCTACTTGACCCAGCCTTCCGTATACTTTCCGATATTTATAACAAATGCTTAACCCTCTTTCACTTCCCGACGGACTGGAAATTGGCCTCCACCGTCATGATACCAAAACCCCACGCTGACCTAACCTCACCCTCCTCTTATAGACCCATTTCCCTCCTGTGTTGCCTCGGAAAATGCTTCGAGCAGATTCTCGACAGGCGACTCAGGGGCCATCTAGAGTTCAACAACCTTCTTCCCAACAGCCAATTCGGCTTCCGTCCCTACCGAACGTGTCACGATCCCTTGTTGAAGCTGCTTACAGAGACCAACAGGGCATTCAATCACAAGCAATGCAATCTGGCTGTGTTTCTGGACATTAAGCAAGCATTCGACAGGGTCTGGCACGCCGGTCTCCTGCACAAGATCCGTAACCTCAATATACCCGACCCCTTCTCTAAACTCCTACTCTCGTACCTGACCAATCGGTCAGTTCGAGTCAAAGTAGGAAAAACCTTCTCCGATCCTTTTCAACCTACAGCAGGCGTACCGCAAGGCTCTGCCTTAGCCCGATCCAATACACTATCTTCGCATCCGACATTTGCGAAGTCACACAACCCGGAGTAGTCGTTGCGCAGTTTGCGGATGACACCGCCTTCTGGGCGGTTAACCGTAACAGCGAAGTGGCCTCGCGCCTTATAACGAAAACCCTGCGGAACTTCTCCAACTGGGCTAACCAGTGAAAAGTCTCCGTCAATCCCACCAAAACCCAAACTATCGTCTTCCGCCATCCTAATTACACTGAAGATAAGCTAGCCTCCAGAAATGTTTCCCTCGCCCTAAATCAAGAAAGACTCCCACTCCAAGATGAAATCACCTACCCTAGGAATTATCCCTCAATAGAACCCTCAATTGGCTCCCCGGTGTTAAAAAAACACTCAATAGGATTAGGAACCGCGCAAACCTACTGGGCGCCCTCCGGGGTAGAATCGGAGGTTGCCACCCCAAAACACTTCTACATACATACCAAACATACATCCGCCCTGTTATAGATTTCCGATCACCAATATAAACCCCAATCACCTTTCCTCTATCGCCTCCTGTGAACTCCGAATCCTCAGACGCATACACAGGTTACCTCTCAGGTGCCCTAGCGACCTCACACAGATCCAAACACTACAGTAAGACTTTGCACATAAAAGAATCTTCGGCGACACTATCCCTACCAAAGAGATCCTTGCCACACCCTGCAACTACCGTTTTTCCCAATTCCCACGAAGAAAACCTAAATTAAAATTCAAACATCCCCCCGCGATCCTTACACAACTCCTCGACGACCTCCCCGAGGAGATAGAAGATTCCCTGGACATCCCATATGCCCTCCGCGTCCCCCCGTCTATTCGATGCCGATCCAGCAAGAAACCGGACGACGAGTCTAATAATCACACTAAGCACACTACACCACACTTAACAATACACATATAAGCCAATTAACTCATTATTGAATATTAAATAAATAATACTTTTTCTTTTTTTATACCAAAAACTAGCAAATCTCATGATTGACCAGGGCTGAAGAGGAGAAGGACTCCTGAACAGTCTACGAATAAGATATATAAGCTACAAATAAATAAATACTAACCATAAGCATGAGCATACTAAAAAAAAACCTTACTTAATTGAAATGTATAATCCAATATCAGGTATCTCCTTCAAGATCAAGATATGCACAAATACTCCTAATATATTGCAAACTAATTTACTTCCCTTTCCATAATAAAGTCACACAACTGTTTTTGCACGAGCCATTAAACACCTGTCCTCGCTTACAGGTATAGGCAAGCTTTAAGTACATTTGAACTTCACTATTTATTTCGTAGGACTATTCCTATTCAACATGCATTTACTTAAAGCGTTTAATGTAGATCTTATTATTTATTCAAGTTCTATACTTACATACAATTTAAACAAATTCTCTGAACTTCCAATTATAATCTATTAATTGTGCACCATGTTAATTCACCATTTACTTAATTAAATTTATAAATCATTTATAATTAAAATTATTACATCTGTTATAGTCCTTTAAAAGATAATGAGTTTAGCACGCATCTTGTTAACATTTACTTGTCTAACTTAACTGCACAACACAATATTATTTTATTTCTTTGCTCAGATCTCGATATTTGACGCTTATGTCAAATCACTAGTAGATTTAAACAACCTTATATTTAATGATTGCCAACGAAAACTTACAATTTTAAAATTTGGAACTTTATACAATTTCAAACCAGATAATTAAAATGGCCGCGAATTTAAAGTTTCGACCGTTTCACGTCGATGTAAAATGAAGACTGTCGCGTTCTCATCTCCAGATTTCTTTATATTTTTCTATTTAACGCGTCAAATAACACAAATTTCAGGATAACTTGTTAAATGTAATATCAATTTCCAATTTAATAATTTTTACAAAACTTATGTATAATAATATAAATGAACTAGGTTTTTACCCGCTCAAAGTCTATTATAGTATCAATTTTTTAATTAATTTTATATTTAATTTTTTAATCCAACATAAGAACGTGTTTTTGCAAAAACATAAAGTGCACAAAAATTATTTGTAAAATTAATTTGTAATCTTGATTAACGAAAACATGACATTTCAAACACTGTTGGAAATTTAATTGACAAGTGCTGCCTCTTTTTTCCATTTCTTTCCAAATAAACTAATACTTAACAAAAATAAAATAATGCTCAATTCAAGATAACAAAAACAAAAATTTATGTAATCAAAAAATTATTTCACTTCAAGCATCACTATCTGCTGCCAACAACGACAAAGTTACATTAATATGAACGTATGAACTGAATTACCAACAGTGCGCGAACACCTTTAACAGTTTCGATTGGTAGAAATTCCCACTGGATTAGAAATTGAACAGGCAACTTTTCACCTGTCATGTTTAGTGGAGTATAGTCCAAGGCACCACGTGGCGTAGAATATGCGCAATCATGTGATGTAGACGATGGTTTTGGCAAAAATGTACGTACCAACGTGTTTGTTTAAGAGTAATACCACACTTACGGTTTTGTAATACACCATGAAAATTGGTATTGATTACCTTTTAAAGTTTTTGTGCCAAATTTTAATCTGGAGTGGAAAATAACGTTTTTTCTTTTTGTTGAATTTAAATAATGTATAATAAATACATAACACATAAGTCAGAGCAGTTTTATTAGATCTGCTTGAACTACAACAAACTATACATTATTCAAATTTCTTCATGTAAAATACTGAATATTCAGCATACATTTAAATAAAATCAATACTAACTTACTATTTATACTATTCAAAGTTACAGCTTTCTAGAGATCTAAATTGCATCATATTTAACATTAAATTCCTTAAGAGGCTTTTATTGATAATCTATCAATAGACAAAACAGTAAAACAAGTCCTTAACTTAATTTTAGGTTTTAAACTTTTTATACTTTACGTTTTGCGTACTGCTTTCATTCAACAATGAAATTCACCCTTTTGGTGACGTAATGTGTAGAACATAGGTATATAGTAGTGGAGAATATCAGTTTCTGCTACGTTGCATCTTGCATATGGTTACAATTTGAATACATCACCCTTAAACCATTAATATCACATCACCTACGACAAAACCAAATCACTTTGATATTGTAACAGCCTCAATGCCTAATTAGTAAAGTAAATTTATTAAAGGAATTATCATAACCTTAATAAAAACACACTACTAGAAAATGGTACAACAAAATGATGTACACTACTACAATGAAGTCACAATACCATTTCTGGTGTAGCTAATAGTAATCTTATAAAACTTAAATTCCGTTTTATACAGCTATCATTTTACGTAACTAGTGCTTTACAACGGTAGAGGTTGATTGGAGGTTAAGCCTAGAATCAGCCTCGATCGCTATACAAACTAAAAAACGCACTTCTAAAAATTAGATTTATTACGGTAAAATTATAATTAATCACGTTATTATGTGCGAAGTAAACTATTGATTTTATTAACTACTTAGTATCCAGTTCCGTAATATTACGGGCCTCAGTATATAAGACAAAAATCCACTTCCGTAATATTACGGACTGGAATGCTGAATCGCACACCAATAACTGGATTCCTACTAATAAGAACGAAATATTTTTGTTTATTGCAGTAAATTCTTTGATGTCACTTATAAAGAAACCCAAGTACCAAGGTTACTGGTCGAAACGAAACATCATCGAGACACCCATTTTTCCGAGGATTATGACAATAAAACGTTTTGTTGAACTTAAAAAATATTTACATTTTTATAACGAGCCCAATTTTGACCCACAAACACATCCTGCTCCAAAACTACATAAAATCTGGCCAGTTTTTGAATTACTACAAAAAAGGTTTCAAGAATATTATACACCAGATCGAGATGTAAAAATAGATGAAAGTTTACTTATGTTCAAGGACGTCTCGGGTGGAAGCAATACATTCCACTGAAACGTGCCAGATTTGGTATAAAATCGTATTTGTTATGAGAGTCCAAATCAGGTTACATATGGTCAATGATTGTGTACACTGGAAAAGGAACTGCTTTCGATAATGAGTGTTGTGGTCATCCGATTTCCACTCAAATAGTGCTGTCACTGATGAAACCATTGTTGGTCAAAGGCTACTGTTTCACTACAGACAATTTTTACACCAGTCCACTCTTGGCTGATATTTTATTACCTCATAAAACAGACACTTATGGAACCGTCAAACCCAAACGAAAATAAATGCCTATAGAGCTGCAGAAAACAAAGCTAAACCCGGGAGAGATTATGGCCTATCAACGGGGTAAAGTAATGGTAATGAAATGGCGAGATAAGAAAGATGTTTGCCGTTTCTCTACGGTTCATACATGTGATATGGTTGACTGTACTGGAAAACACAACCGTGAAACCAAAAGAAAACCTGCTGTAGTTACTGATTATAATGACACAATGGATGGTGTGGATCGAGTAGACCAACACCTAGCAGACTATCCAATAATCATAAAACGTGGTAAGCGTTATTACAAACAAAAATTTTCCACCATGTCGAGTTTGCTTTATGGAACTCATACGTTTTATATAAGAAGTGTGGGGGAAAATTATCACACTTGGAATATCGAATGGAATTTATAGAAAAAATTATTGAAACTTGTGGAAAAGAACTGGTAAATCGGCAAGGTCGTAGAAGATCGGCTGCGAATCCCTTACGAGTAATGGAACGCCATTTTCCTGAATATGTGCCTGCAACAGCAAAAAAATCAAACGCCACTCGCATGTGTGTTGTGTGCTCAAAAAATCTCAATGACAAAGGTAAAAAGATACGGCGACAGTCAAGATACCAGTGTTCAGTCTGTGACGTTGGACTGTGAGTTGCGCCATGTTTTCGTTTATATCATTCCAAAGTCGACTTTTGGGTAGAATAAATTTTTTTTCGAAACCCGTAATATTACGGAACTGGGCTTATTACTATTTTTACTAAAGATTCTCTTCCTTAATTTTGACTTTTTTCAATAAAACTTTAATTTAATGTTTTAGTCCTTTGTTAAACTTCATTTCCGGCATTAAAAAAAATAGGAATTCTTTGGCCACATTTTGCTTTTTAATTGTGATCTTAGGTGGTTAAATAAATGGACGTATATACTGGGTGCCAGGGATAATGTGGGAAATATCTTGGATTCAGATAGAATTTGAAAAATAATATGACAAGTTCCCATAAAGAGAAAGCCGGCACACATTGATAGGTACCTTCATAAATTATCCAACCACCATCTCCTTCAAATAATTATATCTTTAGTGGATCGAGCAAAACGAATTTGTAACCCTGAATTTTTGAAGGATGAATATAGATATTTAACAAAATCCTTACAAGATAATGGATATTCACTTACTGATATTAATAATGTTATTACACCTTCTAGACAAAACCTTAAAGAAAAACCGATTCATAATGTCGGTGCTGCTTTTCTTCCTTGTATAGCTAATGTTACAAGTAGAATTGAAAAAATTCTAATTAAAGATGGCATTAGGACTGTTTTTAATCCTACAAGAAAAATTAAAGAACATTAGTAGAAGGGGGTGAGTTTCAGAACACAATGGTGGAGGAAGCCATGCCCACTTTTACCACGTGGCCCCACCAATTTCTCCGCCCCTTTTTGGCGGCTTCTGTTCCGTCGCCATTTTCAACCCTTTCATGGCATTTTCAACCTTGTTATGGTATTTTCAACCCTGTGATGGCATTTCCACCCCTAATTTAGGACACTTAATTAAGAGCCTTTTTGGCAGTCGAGCCTCTGGAGGTTGGACAACCGCAGTAGCGTTGCGCGCTCATAC
The DNA here is from genome assembly GCA_036346205.1 of Vesta saturnalis. NCBI lineage: Eukaryota > Metazoa > Arthropoda > Insecta > Coleoptera > Lampyridae > Vesta > Vesta saturnalis. The sequence continues at coordinate 2,103,070 of JARFJB010001721.1, forward strand.
TGTGTTCTGATTGGAGGGTCTGAGGGTAGGCTACGCCCCCTAGTTTCTGATTGGTGCATAGACTCCGCTCAGACACATCCCCTGGACTCTGATTAGTGGCAGTCATTTTGTTTTGTTGGTCATTTTGGTTTGTCGACCATTTTGTTTTAGCGGGGGATTTGAAATTGTATTCTAATAAGATTGTTTTATTTTTGTAACTGGCAGAAAATTTGAAATTGTATTTTAATGTGCTTATTGACGCATCCATTGTTGACAAATGTGCCCTCATCAAGAAATGAGACGTTCATCAAAAGGAATTGATTTTCTAGAAGGCGGAATCGAGCCCACTAACAAAACTCAACTCTACACTGTCATTTTCACTCAGAGTCTGATGCAGTTGATTGTGGTATGCATGAAAATGATGTAATTTTAAAATCACCTCAACTGGCCTTTCATTTATTTCAACTTCTTCTCCCACACGTGCCTGACTAATGCTTCGAATTTCTGCAACAGTGAACAAAACTGCTAATTGATTTTCCTCATTTGTTTTAATCCTTTCCTCGTTTTTGTAATAACGCTTACTCTTTCAAGAAAACGCTCGAGCAGTCTGGTAAAGCTTATTGGTTGGCAGATTATACTTGCTAAAAATTAATTTTTATGACTATTCTCCAATACAAAAATCATGTCAATAATCTCATTCTTTGAAAAATCCGTTTTCTAAAACAAAATATTATCCGCTAAAGTACTTATTATATTTCACAAGCGTAATGACAAAATTATTTGTTAAATAAACATTGTTGTTTTTCCATGGCTGACAATTTTTGTTAATAATTTACTTATGAAATGGGCATATTTGTGGTTTTTGGTGAACATCTTCATAACGGTCCAGAATTTTATTACACTTGTAATACAAAAAATGTTTGTATTTAAATTCTACATTAGATAGTGAAGTAATATACAGGGTGATTCATTTAAAAATCTTAAGAAAAACTAGCTTGAATGTTGTCATTTTGGAACCAAATTCTGGACACCCTATATAAAATAAAAAAAAAACTATTTTATGTCAAAGTATCGTTAGAGTTCTTGTATTAAATTTCACACTATATACAAAACAAATCTAACTCAAATACCAAACTGTCAGATTTGTTAAATGATGACTTCTCAAAATTGTGATTTTAACTTGGTAATTGAAATTGAAATTTGAAAAGAAAACTAAATTTTTACTTGTTTTACAGATGTTTACACAGCTATTGCATAAACATTTACACCTGTACATAAAAATATTAAATGCAGGAAATCACACAAATATGAATACAACTAGCAGGGTTAAGATCAAAAATTCACTCACATGTGCATCGTAAAATCTGCAAACGGATGTTTTTATACAGCTGGTTCCAATTGTACACGTATGTTCTTTCCAATCGATGATCGAAGTTATTGATCCACCAAGTTCGCTGCTGTAATACGTTCAATAATTCCACACTGGCCCTCGGTTTCTTTTGTTGTGGTAAACGTGCTTATTATTTGCTGAAAAGTTTCACTCAACCACTAAATTTATTTAATTGTTTAAAAATGTTTCAATAATTATCGGTTTATGTAATGTTTTAAGGTTATAGGAATTTTAAATTAATATCACTTTTCTTTTTAGCATCCGAATGGAATATCAATTATTAAAATGTCGCAGCAGGAATAAAATACCAGTTAAAAAAAATGAATAAAATTTTATTTTGGAAAACGTAACCACAAATAAATATAAACAACCGAACGTTTTTAAACTCGTCAAACATTAATCGTAACAACTGTTAAATTCAACTCGTAATAAACTTTACGAACATGGAACTATATCGGTAACCTAACTTTATTTTAACAAATGTAGGTTAATAACAATTGTTTCTGAACTTCTCGTCTCTCCGTTAAACTTGTATTAAAATCTCCCGATAATAAATGTGGTTATATCTTACTTGTTAACACAAACACCACACTTTTTAAAACTTTGCAAAACAACTGGAAGAACTTGAGGGTAATAGAGAGAGAGAGGTTCTGCTCAGGAGCAATTCTTTATATACCCTTCTGTTAGTTACAACATTTTAAATTTTTTTGTAGAAATCCAAACAATGTAACCAAGTCTGTGATTGGTCAGAATAAATTCGAAAACTTAACTAAATTATAAATTATGCTATAACTTTCTTATAAAGCTACTGATTTAAATTTTAAAAACAGAAATGAAATCAGTGCAAATTTCCGCACAATTTGATACCACACTTGGTATACCTCTCTTGCTTATATCTAAAAAAATCTTACTTTCTACACTTAAATTAACTACATATTCGTGATCTGGACGAAAATTTGAATTATAAAACATTTATTATATGTCCAAAATCGTAAATTTTAGGGGAAAATTCTATTTAACATAGGAAATTTGTATAGTTAATCTCATTTCACTAAATTTATGTTCAAATGACTGTATGGAAATGAGGAAAACCTCCTAGTAATCACATTAACAAATCATTTTAAGCTCATATTACTCAAAAAAACTATAAATTTGTAAAAAAACCTTAAATTTAAAACTTAACCTAACTTAATTTAAATGTACAAATAATTTGCGTTTAAAACGTTCAAATTAATCAAAATGTTATTCATATAACTTATAAAATCTGTCTTTAGCATTTTCAATGTTCACTTTGCTTGTATCGTTTAAATTTTAGTCACTTTAACAAACCATATTGTCTAACACATTTCTTCAAAAATCTTACATAAAAATGTATTTGCATGTAAATTTCTTTATGTTAAATTGTTCTGTACATTGTGAGTAATGATTAAATTATGTTCATACTGTAACCCTTTCTCGAATTTTTACATCTTTCCTGCATTTTACCTTACTTATACACTGTGTGTTAAACACCTGTAAAACACTCAAATGCCAAAATACTTTAAGTGAACTGTAATTTAATGAAACAAATCTACGAACTTAATCGTACTTACAGAAATAACTTTATTTAACCTTTCTCACATGTTTTTATGTAGCACAATGCTTTTTATGACTGAACCAACTTGTACAAATTTTATTAATCCTGTTTTAACCAAAACAAATCCACTTTCTTGCAATCGTTTACCAAATTACATCATTTAAATGCATAGCAAAAGTATCGTAATTGATCTCAAATTGTTCTAAAGAAATTACCAGCTTAAACTCTCCAATCCCTGTCTTAATCTTATCTAACCATCTCAATATATATATATATATATATATATATATATATATATATATATATATATATATATATATATATATATATATATATATATATATATATATATATATATATATATATATATATATATATATAGTATGAGAGAAAAATATTTAATAAATAAATTTAGCTGGGAATGGTGTATACAATATTTATTATTTTTTTACAATACAAAGTTATATATGTGTATGTGTTTAAGTGTGTTTTAAACCGAGAGGTGCATTAATAAAGGACGCCGGCTGTGTATTGAGCAGGACGGACGACAATTTGAACATTTGGGACGTCATTAGTTTTTCAGTACTAGGACTGTTCCACACCATTCTTTTGTAAGATAGGCCCTTTTCAGGGCCACAGATTATATAGAAGGGAAGTTCCTAATGCGACATAACAATTTAAAAAATAAATTTTATTATCAGTACTAAATTAAGGATACTTTACCCTGTGATCGTCTAATATATTAAATTTTATTCCTATTGTTTTAATAAATGCAATAAATTTTAATAATTAGTGATAGTGTTACTTGTAGAATGTATTTTGACATTTATTTTTATTCATATCTTTGTAACGAAACAAGACATCGACTTGAGGTTTTCACTAATCTCTGTGTTTTCTCACGCTCTTTTTCCTGAGTTAAAAATAATTATACCCTTACGTTTAAAATTTTCGAGAAAATTGCAAAAACTTAGGGCTTTGTCGCAAAACGCCATCTACCGACTAGAAAAAAAAACCGATAATGTTAATTATTTCTTGGAAGCACCTTAGAAACCTCTCTCAAACGAGACTTAGTTTATTAAAATCGGTTGAGTTTCAAAGAAGTTATGACGTTTTCTTCTAGTGAACATTTACATCTCCCTCCTGCCCTCATTTAACAAAATAGAGAAAAATGATAAAAAAAGTAAATGTTTCTAAGCTTATGTAGTTTATAATAAACCTATTTTGGACATATGTTGATAATGCCGATTTATGAGAAAAAGCCGATTTTCTAATTTGGTTTTCGTGTACGCCCCCTAGCGGCAATCGCAGAAACTTGAAACTAATTTCCAGTAATTTCTCTCAGTCACTTTTACCATCAATATTTTATTCCCGAAACTGTATTTCATATAAAGCCGGCCTCCCTTATTAATGGACTACCCGGTGCGTTTAACACAAGAAAAAATATGAATAACGTAAAATTATCCGTATCGCGGCTGATTAATAATATACCACGACATAGGGATAAGGTTACGCGTTGGTCACTTCAAGATTTTTGATCGAAATATTCAGTAGAACTCAGGTTCTACGTGAGTGGTGGTGTTGCTAGTATTGTTTCTTGAATCTGATAACTAGCTTCAAAGTTCAAACTTACTGGTAAATAAACTCAAAATCGACAATATTTGTCAATGCTATCGGGACTTGTAGGTAATATGTCCTTGGGGGAGGATGTTGGAAATCCTGACTGATAACAGATATCAAGATTAAGTCCACTCCGTAAATAACTTAATTTCAAACATGTATTTGTAAAATCCATTATGAGATACGTTAAATTTTGTGTGTATAAACACATTAAATTTAACTGAATCCAAAGTAATGAATAAGTTTTGAAAAAGTAAAAGTTTAACACTATTTCCAACGCTCGATAATGCTTATATGAAGTAAAAATATTTGATAAAGTGCAAACAAACACTTACTTCTTTATGACTCCCTAAAGTATTTACTTCAAATCTCACAGTGCACGTAATTTTGATGGATAAGCTCATTCAATTTAATTTAACTCAACAACCAATCTTTAACTAAATTTCGCAAACGTAAAGATTTAATAAAAGTAATATCAGCGATACATAATACCTTTATCAATAAATACTTTTGTTAAATATAATCCTATTAAATGAAATTTCTGTTAATTGAAGATGTCATTTCTAAACCCCATCAATACATGTCAATAATTAATTGAATGACGTTAAGCGTTTTTCTTTAAGGCTAATGAACTGTAAAACAACTCAATGTAACAAAAAAAAAAGCTTTGATGGACGACTCGCCTTAATGCATATTTCGAATCGTCCTTTCTTGTAAATTCTTAATTATAATCCCTTGTTTATAACAGCTTTTATAATTAAAAACTGGAAGTATTTTTCAACTACATTTGTAGTTAACTTCTCTGAAATATAATACTCTAACAGGATAATTTTTGTAATAAAGACAAATTTCTGAATTCGCTTAATACATACATCAAATAAAATATCACTAATAGTGTTTTTTAGTATCTATCTCCTTTCGACTTACTCTAGGTCGTGCACAATATACAGTAACATTACCGAAGGAGTATAAATCCCCTTATTAAATGTATAACATGTCTGCTTAATTCAACGACTACATAAAACAACAATCAAGGTTAAAGATCTTACTCTATTTGCTTTAATCCTAAAGGTCACTGTAAATCCAACATAGGCCACTGTACTGGATTGGAGCACCAGCACCACTATTAACGACTGACTGAAATATCAAACAGTATACTATACTTAATACAGTTTACTTTATACATGTTCTTAACAATAATATGATAAATAATAAATGGTGAAAATTTTACCTCCCGTTTAATCACGATTCAATGAACCTATTAACATGTTTTTTTATTTTGTAATAATCTCAAGGTCTTTTACAGGCACGATCGCTTTTATTTAAACTGCCTGAGACACTATACTATAGAAATGGAGATTTCGTCGTCAATTAATTATTTGGGACTGCACATAACATTTAATTATTTAACCGTCCGCAGGTATATACAGGGTTTATTTTAAAATCACCGACAAACGAAAACTGGAGATTCTATGATTCAAAATAAGACAAAAATGATCATAAACGATTTTCCGAAAATGCTTCCTAAATAGACATTGTAAAGCGTTTTTATGAGTGGGTGATCAAATTGTGTACTAAATTCAGAATATTATACGTTATTTGACCTTCATTTGTTTGTCATGTTTACCTGTATGAATAATTATTTAAACTATCAAATACAGTTATTATATGATCGAATATCATTATTAGCGACATTATACGGTACGTTAAATATATTAGTAGCGTAACATTTCAAAAATCCACTTGTTTTGTATAGAAATATACTTTTACACTATTCGAAAGATACATTATACATACGGTATTGCCTAATTTTCCGTTACTACGTAAATACTAATTGTTACGACATAATGGAAACAGGATATATACGTTTAATCTAATTTGAATTATAACTGTGCATGTTAAAGAATTACAAGACTGTGAATCACGGTAAATTATTACTGCAGCCTCTTCTGATCCGCTCAGTTTACAAAATCTCATATGTTCTGTACGTTTTGTGGTTCCAATATATTTCCATTAAAACAAGATATCTTATGCGATCCTTATGTGATCGAAAATGCTCTTTAACATTTCTTGTAGGTTTGAAAACAGTTGTTATTATATAATTAATTAACATTTTTTTCAATTTTATCCGTAACGTTAGTTATGAAAGAATGAAAAGTTTTACCACCGTTAAGGGTCATTTGTTTTTTACTGGTGTACCTAACAGGTTTGATTACTTTATTACATTGCACTATGGGCTTGTAGTTATTTTTTGTGTTCTTATGGTATTCCCGAACAGGCTAAGATTTGCCTAACGGGCTAAAGCACTCAGGAACACTGGGAGGGTTTAGGGATATTGTGAGGCTGTGGAGAAATGCTTTTGAACGGCTACCTTAAATTTACTTAGGTCAAAGTTTGGAGGAAAAGAGGAACTGGGTAGTGCATTCCACAATTTGGTCGCCGTGTGTAAAAATGTGGATTGCGCCCGTTTAGTGTGACACGATGGAATTCTGAGTGCGTAAGTATGGTGTGAATAGCCAACCGAGTGTTCCTAGCGAAGATGGCCTGGGAAGATATTAGGGAGTGTATTTCGGAGGCACATGCCATGGTAATAGCGATGGAACAAGGAACGAACCGAAACTATTCTTCTATTCCCAAGAGACAGTAGGTCAGAAGTCAGAAAAGGGTCATTTTTAACCCTTATAGCTCTTTTTTGGATGCTGTTTACCATATTAGGGGAGTATTGGGGAACACTGGCCCAGAGGTGGGAATTTTATTCCAGATGAGGTCAATTTTTAGCCTTATACAGTAAAAGGAACTGTTGCGATGTGAAGTACTGTTTAGATCTGTATAGAAAGCCAAGTTTACGGGCAACTGTTTTACTAGCTGGCAAAAGGTGGTAAATCCATGAAAGGTTCGATCATACGAACATCCCTAACATAGAAATAGAGTTTGAAAACTTGAGTTCCAAGCCATTCATATTTACAGCAGGAAATGATCGGTTTTTCTTAGCGGACACAAGGCAACACTGGGTTTTGTCGACGTTGAACGTGAGTAGATTATTCCTTCCCCATTCAAGTACACGTTCTGAGTCAATGTTGATTGAGGCTGCTATTTTCACCTTAACGTCCTGACTAGACTTATTGTTGTAGGAAAACTGAGAAGAACTACAATGTAGAGTGCTGTCGTCTACAAAGCAATAGATCGGGTTAGTTGTTGAGGAAATGAGGTCATTTATGTATAGCAGGAAAAGTGTGGGAGCTATCAATGATTCTTGGGGTAGTCCCGCGTTAATAGTAGTTTCTTTCACCATTGATGACAACGCGTATACGTCTTTTGTCAAGAAAGCTGGATATCCAATTGATGAGCGTATCGGATAAGTCGAACAAAGTGAGCTTGGCAAGTAGGCACTTATGCCAAACCTGGTCAAAGGCCTGTGAAATATCTAAAGCTACTACGAGTATTTCACCAGACCTCTCTAATATGTTATCCCAAAGTTGGGTGACATATGAAAGATCGCCCGTTGAACGAATGTGTCTGAACCCACACTGGTGGTCGTTTATTGGACTCGAGGAACGAAAGTAGTTGGTGATTGACGGCATTCTCCATGATTTTCGACAGAATGGAAGTGATAGCTATTGGTCGATAGTTTGAGGGATTGGTTTTGTCGACCTTTTTAGGAATAGGTTGGACATTTGCTAACTTCCACGATGAGGGAAACTCTCCAGATGACACGGAGATCGAAAATAGTTTGGACAATATAGGTACTAGCTCGGGGTAGTATTTTTTAACGACGATAGCTGGAATACCGTCAGGGCCAGTCACCATGTTTGAGTCAAGTTTATTGGTAATTGATTCTAGGAGCATGTAACGAAAGCGGATTGGTTTAATAGCGTATGGGGTAGATTTGGGCGATGGCACAGTTTTGCCAGAATCATTGCGTTTGATGCAAAGTAGACTTTTTCAGCAGGATCAGCTGCTACATTTTCAAACTTATATCCTGAGTTCAACTCTAGTATCAGCGATGGATTTGGATATTTCAAAAGCATAAATCCACAGAACATTAAGAAAACATAAAATGAATCCTTTTTCTGACATAACTGTGCACGGAGTACATATTGGTGACCAGGCAAGAGAAGTCAAGTTTTGGAAGTTCATGTACATAAATATGACCGAAGATTGAAGGTTCCTTCATAAGAGTATGAGGACTGATGAATCAAAATTCGTAAGATATTATAATCACTATAATCACTACTGGGCATAAGATAATCCACATGTCATAAGGGAACATAATCATCAGGACTGCTCTAGTTTTAATGTTTAATTGTGGAAATAGAGTAGCATATAAAGTGTACGATAAAAATTTGAATGGGGCTAGATGTCTGGAAATGCTCTACCTGTACACCAGCAGTTAACCATCACGTTCAAGGATCTGTGGGTTGGCCCATAGGGCTTCTGAAACTGGCTACCTTGATCATTCGATTTGAGGCTCTTGGATTTTCACTTCTAGGACCGTATAAAATAACTAATGTACTCTAGGCCCCTACAAACTAAAGAGGAATTATTAAACCGTCTTTACGATGCGTTTACTAATCTAAGTCCAACGAACGGAGGTCTGCTTTGCCAGTCTTTGAACCAAAATGGCAGTCATATAGAACATTTATTGTAATTTTATATTTATTTGTTATTTCTTGTCATTATGTTCTAACTTTTTGCCGTTTGAGTCATGTTAATTTTGTTTTGAAAAACAAACGATGTTTTGGTTTCTGTCAAAAAATAAGAAATAGAAAATGAATTAACAAGAAAACATTTGAAAATAGATGTGGAGAAAGTCATAGCGAACCGATGCAAAATCAGATTCAGAAGTAACTTTTGAAAGAACGAGCTTTTTCAACTTTGAAAAGGATGTAATTGGTCAGCATATATTATACACCCTGTACGCGATAAAACAATTGTCAATGCGATTTTAAAAGTATCATTCTTGTGCTTCCGTCTACCCAGAAGCGGCACCACTAGTCGAAAATGGGTAAAAGCGCAGCATACGAATATTTCAAACTTTTCAAAAGAAACAGTTGAAAATACGTATAGAAAACCTGATGAAACTCATCCTGAAAATAGGAATCGAAAAATAAAGCAATATGGCGGGTGTTCCATTTAAGGTAAGGAAGTTAGTGGCGACCTCCGGGATAATCGGAAGTGGTATGACCTTGAAAATATTTGTCGTTCAAACTTTGTCGTTCGGACTTTATTAAAAATGCGTCCCACGCACAACACAACATATACACAGTGCGTCAAAATAATCTCACAGTATGCTTGAAGTTACGCTACCCAATTAAAATGGTCAACAAACGTCGTTGCAGATGCAAACAAATGACAAGCACGACCAAATGATAAACAAACGATTAACGTATAAAAATAGTTGATTAATCAAGGCCCTTCTATCCAGAACGTAAGCTACGACAGGAAGAAAACAGTAAACATTAAGCGCTAGTTTTTCATTACGTCTAATTGTATTCTAAATGCCTTTAAGGGAATACCTATTACCTTGCAGGGAGGTTCTTAAATGGTTAAATTAAATTTCTAATAATGCAAGATTATAAATCCGTTTAGCTGTATTCCATTAAAAATTTGATAACATCAATTTTTTGATTTGGATGGTTTGATTGTTTATCAAGATACACGTGTCTGTCGGCGTGAGAGGTTCCGATAACCCTTAAAAGAAAAAGAAGAATGGTTAGTTTTAGATAAACTGCCATTAGTTTGCTTCTCCATAGTAATCTGAAGGCTAGGATAAATACCATTTAGAAACTTGGAAATCGAGGATCTATGGCAGACACTGCAACAAACAAACACACCCACGTACCACAAAAATATGATCAATTGATTTTATGTGTGGTACATGGATGTATATGGTTTCTTACGTTACTTATAAAATCTAAAAACTCATTTTATGCCTTTTCTCAGTTCTTCATAAACAAACGTATCATCAACATATGTATACCAAACTAAAGGCTTTTTAGGCATATTTCGTAGAGCTAATGTTTTAAATTTTTCTATGTAAAAATTACCTCCAACTGGGCTAGGGGGACTTTCAAAATATATTACAATTTTTTTTTTGTAACTTGTAGTAGTGGTCCGATTTAGGAGACCAGTCTTCTAAATTGCACCATAAACTTTCTTAAGTTTTGCATTCATAAAAATATGAAAATGAAGTGAATGTTTTCACTTTATTTTCATATTTTAATACCTATATATAATGTTATCTAATAAAATCACTACTTAACTAAATTTAAATATATTTGGGAAGTACACAATATTTGTTTGTCCATCTCAGGCATTTAATGCGCTGTATCATATCCTCCACCGTGCTTTCATTTCAGATTCATGGAACCACCCTTCATTGTTAACTTCTACTCCTGCATTCTCAATTTTAAGTTTTCATTTCTTTCCAGTGAACCCTGCTGATGGGATTGGCATTTATAAGGGAACAAGGTTTTTCTTTTCAAAACGGACCTTAATTGATAATATGCTTGCTATCGGCAAGTTCACAATATTTCTCCTCATAGAACCTCGCTTACCTACAACAGATTGATGTGCCTCTAGTTCATCTTTGTATCGAATTTTATGTATGATTTGTGCCTTTTGAGCTCCTTTTGACTTACTCTTCCTCCCATCTTGATCTTTTGCATTAGGCATAGAACAGGTGCGTCTTAGTTCTAAACCAATTCGGACGGGGTGGTTTTACTAGCGCCTTTTCTATTATCAGGATTTTGCTGTCGAATTGGGGAGTTGCCGTTTACAACCACATCTGAAGCAAGAATTCTTCTAATAGAGGCAACGTCTTAACCGTGTTCTTCCGTATCGACAATATCTTCTTGTAACGAATGTGAAGGAACAAAATCGACATAATTTCTTGTAACTTATACAAGTGGTCCAATTTAGAAGACCAGTCTTCCAAATTGGACCATTGTAAAATTATGAAAATAAAGTGAAAGAGTAGGTACTATACCTATGTTTAATGTTATCTAATATAATCACTACTTAACTAAACTTAATTCTATACATAATATTCGTGTGTCCATTTTAGGCACTTAATGCACTGTATCATATATTCTACTATGCTTTCATTGCAGATTTGATGGAACCGCTCTTCTTTATTAACTTCTACTTTTACATTCGAAATTTTAAGTTGGCATTTCTTTCCAGTGGACCCTCATGATGTGTTTGGTATTGATAAGGGAACAAGCTTTTCCAAAGCGGACCTTCGTTCATGACGTGCTTAGCATCGATAAGAGCGCAATATTTGTCTTCATAGAACCAAACTTACCTGGAACAGGTAGATGAGCTGTTCGTTCATCATTATATCTAATTTGCACGTGATCTGTGCATTTTGGGCTCTTCAGAGCCATCTTCTCACAGAGATTATGTATCTAAATGAAACTTTGAAAACAGATACACCTTTCTTCTAAGCGCTTTCAAATGGGGTGGTTTTAATGGCACATTTTCTCGCATCGGTATGTGACTGTAGAATTAGGAAGTTGTTTTTTACAACCACATCTGAAGCAAGAACTCCTTCGGCAACATCTGAACTATATTATTCTTCTATATCGACAAGCTCTTCTTGTAGCGAATCTGAAGGGGAAAAATCAATATCATTGCAAATATTTCTATCAACTCACCTTACTCCGCATTTAGGAAACCGTTTATGGCATTAGCATTCCTCTGGGATAAGCTTCATGAATGTTATGTACACCCTGTTATTGTGTCATATTAAAATACTCATCTTTTCGGATGTTTTTATGGTGTATTTGTATATTTAAGTTATACAATCTAAACATTTCGATAGCACTTACAGTTACCTTCATCAGTAGTAATACTATCTTTCAAAATTGTTAAAGATGTTGAAACAATTTTGTGAAATTTGACAAATTGAAAACGCAAATTACTATGAATATAACATTTTGATAAACGTATAAAGCCAACTAAGGAATACAATTTTAGTAAAGAAAAACTAAGTGATTAATAAATTAAATATTGCGAAACTGCCTTGAATGTGACCAATCAGAACACCCCCTAACGGTTAAAGGCTAACAGTGAAAAATGTCACACCCAAAGAACAAAATATAACAAAATTTAGTGAAGTTATGGATGTAAATGTAAAGTTCTTAAAAAATGTAATTTGAAATTGATAAAAGCATTCAATAGAATAGTCCAGTCAAATCTAACAAAGAAATAGCTTTGATAATAAATACAAGTGTTAGTTGACAATGAAAAACGTAATGTAATACGTTTTATGTATTTTTTAAATTTTAATTTCAACTACTTATGTTAAATTATAGTGCTGTGGTGATTTAACCTATAATTGGTAAAGCATTTACTTCAAGGTCTAGGAAAAAAACAGCAAAAAACCTAGACATACTAAAAGTTAAAATTTAAAAAAAATTGTAATTAAATCTCAAGTGGATCGAACAAAACGAATTTGCGAACCAGGGTTTTTGAAAGATGAATATAAATATTTAACTAAATCCTTACAAGCTAATGGGTATTCACTTACTGATATTAATAATGTTATTAAACCTGCTAGACATAACCATAAAGAAAAACCAGTTCTTAATGTTGGCACTGATTTTCTTCCTTTTATGATTAATGTTACATACAAAGTTTAAAAAATCGTAATTAATCATGGCATTAGGACTATTTTTAAACCTACAAGAAAAATTAAAGAACATTTAAGGTCATCTAAACATGTTTCAATGTCATTATCGCTTTCCGGAGTGTATAAGTTATCCTGTTCATGTGGAAAAGTATACATAGGAATCACAAAACGTAGCTTTGATGCAAGACGTAAAGAACATATAAGATTTTGTAGATTAGGTCAACCAGAAGCTGACCATACCTTAAATAATTTAAATCATGACATTCACTTTGACAGTATAGAAATACTGTCAAGACAAACTCATTATTATGTTCGTTTACAACGAAAAGGTATTGAGATTCCAATAATTTTAATAACCAAAAAGAAAATCTTCGTTTAAATAGGTTTTGGCATCTTCTAACTGGAAAAGGCATAATGGTAAGTCTTAATTTTAATTTTAGCTTTTGGGATGTCTAGGTTTGTTGCTGTGTTTTTCTTAGACCTTGAAGTAAATACTTTACGAATTAAATGTTAAATTACTACAGCACTATAATTTAACATAAGTAGTTTAAATTGAAATTAAAATTAAAAATTACATAAAACGTTCTGTATTATGGTTTTCATCGTTAAATAACACTTATTGACAAAGCTATTTGTTTGTTGGATTTAACTGGATTATTTTAATTGATGTCATGTTTATATTTGTGAATGCTTCTATCTATTTCAAATTGAAGTATTTCACAATTTTATACTTACATCATAACTTGATTAAATTTTGTTAAATTTCTTTTTTGGTTGACATTTTTCATCGTTAGCCTTCGACTGTTAGAGGGTGCTCTGATTTGTCATCTTCAATACCGTATAACAATGCTTAATTCTTTAATGATCTAGTTATTCTTTACTAAAATGATATTCCATATAGTTGGCTTTATACGTTTATCAAACTGTTATATTAATAGCAGGCTTATGTTCATGTTTTAATTTTAAAATTGCACAGAATTTTTTCAACATCTTTAACAATTTTAATAGATAATATTAATACTGACGAAGATAACCGTGTTATCGAAATGTTTAGATTGTATTACATTAATATTCAAATATGCCATTATTATGATAAGTATTTTATGTGTGTAATGATGGTGAAAGTTTACATTTTCATATAATATAACAATTATTTATCTTCAAATGTCTAATAATAACTTATATGCCAAATTTTCTGACCTAGAAACTAAATTTTTCCGCAAACGTCAAAAAATGTCGACTTTATTAATGGCAGTTCATCATGTTGAAGTTTGATTTCACGTCACTTTTTTGTCCGTCAATGAGCTTGCAAAAACTGTTATTTGTATTACAAGGCCATAAAATGGGTGTTTGGGAGTAAACTTTGTAGGTCTAGTACTCGTAAACCATTTTATGGTACTTTTTTGTGCCTCAGCTCTGTAATAAGGCATATGCAGACCGCAAATGCGTCTGGAAACTATGCGTTTTAAATAATACTAAATTATAGTTGGTATTTGTTGAAGTGATAGAACTGATAAAATATTCGACAAAATCGACATTTGGCATAACACAAGACCTAATCGCGTTGCCGTGTACGTGTACGCATCCGTTATTATGTCCGTGTTAGTTCCTTATAAACTACCAATTACATCTATAAATCATTATAAAGTTAACAAATCGGTAAGGTATCTACAAAACTCGAGAAAGGAATAATTTCACAATTGTATTTGTTAGGTTACATTAGTTACTGTCAGTTGTCAGTATTTCCAACTTAATTTCAACAGGTATGAAATTTTAAAAAGTGTAATATCCTGAAAATCCGTACTATGAATTTTTTTCCTATCCTTGTAAATAAATTTCCCTATCAGAAGTTATTTCCTGTTTTCTTCCAATATCATTATTAATAAATGTTATCAGTTATCCACTCCTTTCACACTCCATCCCAATCACCTATAAATGCCAGATCGCTAGCATACACATTCACATTCATACACATTCTCATATACTTTCACTTTCATTCATTCATTCTCCCTCACACTAGACACTTCGTTCCTTCACCCCCTTTCTGTAATATATTATCCTATACCTGTAGTATTATCCTGCCCCACAACCAGACGATCCTGACCAGAAACTAGGAACCTGACTTGTACACGATAACTACTGGCCTGACCACAATCCTGTCCAACATCCCGTATCAATTTATCCTGCACGTAGATTATTATCCTGCCCAGTAACCAAACAGATTAGGTCAACCAGAGAAGTCTGCAGTAGCTGACCATGCCTTAGATAATTTAGATCATGACATGCAATTTGATAATATTGAAACATGGTCAAGACAAACCCATTATTATGTTAGTTTACTACGTGAAAATATTGAGATATACAAACCCTAGTAATTCCAGTAGACAAGAAGAAAATCTCCGTTTAAATAGGTTTTGGAATCTTATTTCTTATTTTTTATTTAAAAATAAAAAATTTTATTAATTAAAAAAAGGCATAATGGTACGTCCTAATTTTAATTTTAATTTTAGCTTTTGGTATGTCCAGCTCTTTTGCTGTTTTCTCCTAGACCTTGAAGTAAAGGCTTTACCAATTATATGTTAAATTACCATAGCACTATAATTTAAGAAAAGTAGTTGAAATTAAAATTAAAATTAAGAATAATATAAAACGTACTACATTATGTTTTTCATTGTTAAATAACACTTGCATTTATTGACAAAGCTATTTCTTTATTAGATTTGACTGGATTATTTTAATTGATCTCAAGTTTCTATTTGTGAATGCTTTTATTAATTTCAAATTAAATTTTTTACAACTTTACACTTACATTATAATTTGACTAAATTTTGTTAAATTTTCTTCATTCGTATACACACACACACACCACACACACACTCACACACACACGCACGCACACGCACACTCACACGCACACGCACACGCACACGCACACGCACACGCACACGCACATGCACACTCATACACACACGCACACTCACGCACACGCACACGCATACGCACACGCACACGCACACACACACGCACACGCACACGCGCACGCTCGCGCGCACGAACACGCACACTCACACGCGCACGCACACCCACACCCACGTGCACGCACACCCAAACCCACGCCCATACACACACGCGCGCACACACACTCATACCCACACCCACAATCACACACACACACACACACACACACACACACACACACACACACACACACACACACACACACACACACACACACACACACTCAAAGACGCACACACACGCACGAATGCATGTACGAAAACCCAAACGCATGCACACACGCACAAACATTTTAACGATTCAATAGAATTAACCGCAACGTGTTTTTTACATAAGAAATATACCTACTATATACCAAAGACGAAAAACGTGCTGAGTGTAGCGATGATATAAACGTCTAAAACATATTCGTGTTTTCCTGGAGGCGGCAATAAAAATCAAATAATGAAAAATAGAATCCGTATACAGCCAAACGCCCAAGCACAGTATAGATTACTGCAACTTTTTATAATTCCGTAAGTCTGATTATAATCCAGTGGTACCGTTTGCCAAATGCAGTTTCTAACCTCAATCAGCCGCTCTAATAGATATTTATTATTTACCAATATTAAAAATATACCGTAAGGAACTTCTCTTGATCAAAGTAAATCGAAACATTAAACTTTATTTTACTAGAAGGGCGAAGGAATAGTGTAAATTTTATATATAGTCACATAAACAGGTCACCTTTTACATGAGGTTGACACTGCTCCAACATTTGTCTGTGTATGTGAAAACAATACTATGAGATATTCGTCAGGTGAAAATTGTAACGTTATTATTTGTATAGGGAAGGAATTTGCGCATAAACAAAATCACAATCTTGTTATGGGTATATTATTTATTTCCATCATAATGTAATGTTTCTCAACAAGCAAAATACACCCACGTGCCACAGAAAATTAAGAAACACGGAATGTGTTTCAATAGCTAAGTTATTATTCTGTGGTCGACCGCTGATAGCTTAGCTATTGAAAAGCGTTCGGTGCTTTTTAATGTTGTGTAGTATGTGGGTGTATTTTCTTGGTTACACGTCCTGCCACAGATCCCGTGTTCCAGATTTTTCACAATATTTCTCATACAAATGATGTATTCAGACTGTTTGGTTTAATCGATGTAGTTAATCCTTCCACGTCCTTTACCTTAATCGTCGAATTATTCATTTTAATATGAGTTTGACTTGTACTCGCTCTATTTCTGACAGGTTTAATTCTCAGTGGTATGGAGGTAAACGAAGATCCTGTTGGTCTTTTTCTTGTGCCATAGTAACAAGTTTATTCTTGTCGTATTAATGCATCACTTATGCTACAGAAGCCAGTAGGGCAAATTCCTTCCTTCGGCATCCCATTGTTGGAATTCTCAATCGATGTATTATTTTTACCTAACAAAATCAATCAAAATACTGTAGCTCCTTCTTTGAACTTTTTGATGCATTGATACTGTAGTAGTACCAGGGCACTTGTCGCCGCCATTTTAGTTTTTTGTGACGTCATCCTTGGGACACCTTTGGTCACCATTTTTTTTTAATATGCGCACGCGGAGATCGTTTTTTTTTTCATCTGAGAATAAAAAGATTTTATTTAATCTGTTATTAATATTTATTAGAACCCTATTTTTTCAAAGGAGCTTGCATAATTGTTATTAAAATTATTATTATTACATTCCTTTTAATCCCATCTACAGATTGTGTCCTAATCTATTTATATATTGGGGGTTGTATTCTAATAAAGGGTCTTACTCTTGTAAGACGGGAATCTGTTCGCGGACTTCGTCCCTGTCATAAAAATTGTATTCTAATAATCATGGGGAAGAATTAATAGATAAGACATGTAAAGATGATGATGACAAATGTTTTCATAATTAGTTTGCTTTACAAATCATGCTTTAAACGATTCTCCACCTTGACAATGCATAAGGATTGAGCAGAGATAAATAAAATGCATTAATACGATAAATTGTTACACATATGCATTATAGGCTGTTTTACGCTTCATTGTGTACTCCCTTTAATAGTGCTATCAACTATCAATTAGAAGTAAATATGGAAGGTCAACTGCTAAATTATATGCTCATGGTTTAAGTGGGAAATAAATTGCATTAAATGGTTACACATATGCATTATAGGCTGTTCTACGTTTCACTGCGTGCTCCTTTTAATAGTGTTATTAACTAAAGTAAATATTAAAGGTTGACAGTTAAAATTATGTGTGCAAGGTCTAAGCAGAAAATAAATGCATTAAATGGTTACACATATGTATTATAGACTGTTTTACGCTTCATTGTGTTTTAGTTAAGGGATGACTTTTTTTAAATCAATTTCATTACTTTCAGTACCCAGATTGAATTATGTAAAATTGATTATTGATATGGAATATCATACTTTCTTTAAAAACAGTAAAATATGTTCAAAGCCATAAAACTTATAATACAGATTAACTACACTTTATATAGATCAGGGTCGCAAAAAGGTGCTACAGTAAATTATCGAAAACACCCTCAAATTTAGGTAATCCATAATCTCCTATGTTAAGTATTAGTGTGAAGACATTTTCGGCAGTCAAGACTTTTGGGATGGGCGCACTTCCCTTATGTTCAAAATTAAGGGCAGCATCAACTTCACAGTTTTCATATTGAGCGGTTATATATCTTATTAACAAGTAAAACAGCTAACACCCTGATACTGCTTCATAATAATTCTCATTCGATTGTAATTCGCCCCCTGGAAGACTCGAAACCAAGTTGCGAAGCCCTATACCTGTCTTATAAGTTAACATTAGGCCCCCTTATTAAAATACAAGTTCAGATTTCTCGCAATAATCAGAATGTAGAGACTGAAAGATTTAATAAAACATTGAAAAGAAAGATGTGGGAAGGGGCTAAACCCCAAGAGCAAGTTGTGAAGCCCTACACCTGTCTTACAAGTTAGCATTAGGGCCCCTTATTAGAATACAAATTCAAATTCCCCGCCATAACCAAACAGAATGAAGAGACTTAAATATAAATTTAGATTTTCCGTTAATGGGTCCACCTTATTAGAATACAGATTCAAATTTACCGTCTGAACCTACATAGACTTAAAGACAAATTCAGATTTTACACCTAAGGGTCAGGACAAGGTGTCGAAGCCCCCGAGAGCAAGTTGCGAGGCCTTATACCTGTCTTATAAACTAGCATTAGGCCTGCTTATTAGAATACAAGTTTAAATTTCTCGCAATAAGTAATCAGAATGTAAACACTTAAATACAAATTCAAAGTTCCCGCCAAGGGACCAGGAGCTAAGACCCGAAAGCAAGTTGCGAAGTCTTATGTCTGCCTTATAAGTTTGCAATAGGCCCCTTATTAGAATACAAGTTTCAATTTCTCGCAATAAGTAAGTAATCAGAATGTAAACACTTAAATACTCATTCAAATTAAAATTTCCCGCGAAGGGACCAGGGGCTAAGAGCCAAAAGCAAGTTGCAAAGCCCTATGTCGGTCTTATAAGTTAACATTAGGCCCCCTTATTATAATAAAAGTTCAAATTTCCCCTAATAGATGGCGCCACAAACAAATTCAAATTTTTGGGCGAGGGGCGAGGGCCTGAGAATAATTTGCTAAGCCCTACATTTGTCGTACAAGTTAGCGTTATACCCCTTATTACAACACAAATTCATATTTCCAGCCATAACCTGCAGAGACTCGAACACAGTTTCAAACTTTCCGCCAATGGGACCTCGACAAGGGGCAAAGCCCCTAAAGTAAGTTATGGTGCCCTACACCTATCTTACAAGTGAGTATTAGGCCCCTTATTATACTACAAATTCAAATTTTCCGCCAAGGGTACCACGATAATACACGAAGGCTCACGAACAAGTTATGATCACGACAAGGAACCCGAGAGCAAGTTAAGACGCCCTACACCTGTCTTACAATCTCGGTTATGTTCGGGGAGGGTTGGAGTGGGACTCGCTGAAACAGCCTTCGCCGAAAGCCTCGCAACGCAAAATTTCACCAATATGAAAATAACGACTAGAAAATGCATTGCGCTCATTATCATTATGACCGTAAAGCAACGTCATATTTTTGGTTTCAGTGTTTTATTAAATTCTTTCAACTACATAAGTTTTTACATCAGGTTATCTGTCATACAGAAATTGATGTTTTGTTTGTTTCTTGAAGAAGTTTATCGCTTTTCTTAAAAACAACGGTGATTGCTCATATGTATACTCTCTTGCTAAACACATCTATAAGCGCTAGTATGTAGCTGTACCCATTACTGTAATTACTTAAAGATCGCATATCATAAAGATCAGTCCACCATAACTCGAAAAAATGTTACTCGCAATGTACACGCCTCGAGTAAATTCCTCACTGTAGATTTATGCGTGGTGTACAGATTTTCGTTTCTGTAGCAACACTCTAATATCTCTCCTGAGCGTATATTTTATAAATCTAAAATCTTTTATGAACAGTTCAGCCGAGACAAAACCTGCATGCAAAACCGTCTTATGTGATAGCATGGCATGGCAGACCCTTATCGGTAAAAATTTGAGGATGAAAAAGATAGTGTTCTAATAAGAGGCTTATATACTTAATTTGATTATAACTCCTTTTTTTGACAGAGGTAATTCAGCTAAGATAGGCTTGTATGCTGTATAGAGGCAAAAGACACAAGAAATTTTTTTGGCGTATACACTGCTATATTGAGGATGCTGTTTTGTGTATTAGAAAACATGCTACTTATCAGGAATTGGATAATCTCAAGAAAGATGTATGCGGTACAGCTTCAGGGGTGAAAAAGAATTGAAGACCAATGTAGTCTTTCAAGGTGGTGTGGGGAAATTAGCTGATTTTAAGAATAATCCCAAATCTGTGTAATAATAATAGCGGCAAATAAAAATTGTATATTATCCACTGCATGTATATTTAACAGAGGATATTATGGATTACCTAGATTTGAGAATGTTTTCAATAATTTACTGTAGCACCTTTTTGCGACCCTGATCTATATAAATAAAGAGTAGTTAATCTGTTTTATAAGCTTTCTGGATATGAATATATTTTACTGTTTTTAGAAAAAGTGTGATATTCCGTATCAATAATCGATTTGACGTAATTTAATCTGGGTACTAAAAGTAATGCAATTGATTTTTAAAAAAGTCATCCCTAAACTAAAACACACTATGAAGCGTGAAACAGTCTATAATACATATGTGTAACCATTTAATGTATTTTTTTCTGCTTAGACCTTGTACGCATAATTTTATCTGCCAACCTTCAATATTTGCTGTTAATTAATAACACTATTAAAAGGAGCACGCAGTGAAACGTAGAACAACCTATAATGCATATGTGTAATCATTTAATGCAATGTATTTTCCACTTAAACCATGAGCACATAATTTAGCAGTCGACCTTTAATATTTACTTTTAATTGATTGTTGATAGCACTATTAAAGGGACTACGCAATGAAGGGTAAAATAGCCTATAATGCATATGTGTAACCATTTATCGTATTAATGCATTTTATTTATTTCTGCTTAAACCTTGTACGTTCTCAAGGTGAAAAATCGTTTAAAGCATGATTTGTAAAGCAAACTAATTGTGTAACTTAATTACTCACTTATATGTATAATGCTGAAGGTTATAATTTCGAGGTCATTATTCAGATATTGAAAAAATTTGAGCTAGCCTTTAAATGTAGTCTTAAAGATTGCATAGAACGTAATCCTTTAAGGACTAGGTTTTCATATACTTGATAAAAATCAAAACAACCCTAGTAAATATTAATAATAATAAACATAGATTAAATAACATATTTTTATTATTAAAACATCTGTCATCTTTATATGTCTTATCTATTAATTCTTACCCATTATTAGAATACAACCCCCAGTGTATAAATAAATTAGATCTGTAGATGGAATTAAAAGAAATGTAATAATAATTTTAATAACAATTATGCAATCTCCTTTGATAAATATTAATAACAGATTAAATAAAATCTTTTTATACTCAGGTGAAAGAAAATACGATCCCCACGTGGGCATATATAAGAAAAATGGCGACCAAATGTGTCCCAAGGGTGACGTCAAAGAAAAACAAAATGACGGCGACAAGTGTCCCGGTACTACTTACTGTCATATGATCACTTCAATCAGGATACCATTGCGTCCCATCTTGTCAAACATAAAAGCAATGTCTTACAAGAGATTCAGTAGTACATGGTGATCATTAGCAGCACAGAGAATAGATACATAGTTAGTGAAATCTTTTTTACTCTGGAGGAAATCTATCGTTACCATTGAAATATAGACACTGTAAAGATTTCAGCTAGATAGGTTTACTCGTTCTTAAGTTTTCGTATAAAAGTCTCATATGTGGAGGGTATAGAATCCATAAGTTATCTAAATAAAAAAGTGTGTATTGATTTAATTACTATTAATCAATCTTTTGCGACTAAGCAATACAATTTTACACAGACGTTCAATATGAGGAGACTTATTTCTAGATTTACTTAAATAAGTCGAATAGTTTAAAAGCTGAATTAATAATTAAGCACAATATTGATTGTTATCAAAAGGTTCTGTTGAGTACATGCTGTTATTATAGTTATTATTGCATGTCTGAAGTAATACATTTTCAGAAAATAAGATCATTCATACATAAATTTATTACAATACAATGCATGATTAGGTATGATAAATACATATTATGTACAGCCATAACAAAGTATGATTTTATCATGATTGCTTCTATTAAATTCAATATTACTTTCAACTTTAAACATTACGCCTGCGGTTATTTTAAATCTAAACGTTTCAATAAGCTTAATGATATTGAATGCATGTTTTAATCTTAATTGATTTTAAATAATACAGCACATGAAAATTAAACTGAATTTCGAGAGAAGGCGAAAATTATCAACACGTTTTCTAAAACCTAAATGTTTGCTTAAATTCATAATTTTGAGGAATCCCACCAGGTGTAAATTTTGCGTAACAACTTATCCGCACTTTGATTTAGATTTGAAAGTTTATTAACGTATTTATTGTTTATGTTGTTCAATAAATTAAGCGCTACATTCATTATACTGAAATGATATTATTTTTGTCTAACAGATTTATCCCAGACGAATGGGGACCATGTAGCGTGTCATGTGGTGATGGAATTAGAAAACGAGAAGTTCACTGTAAAATATTTTTAGAATTTTCTCGTACTATTGCAAAACTTCCCGATTCACAATGTAGTGGACCGAAACCTTCTAGTACTGAAAAATGTTATATGGAAGCATGTTCATCGGAACGAATTGATATTAAAGATGACCCTTTTCGTTCTGATGTCCCTATTAAAGTAGGTAGCGGATCCCCTGGCACGACTTATTCGTGGAAAGAACAAGGTTATACGCATTGCAGTGCTTCTTGTCTCGGTGGTGTACAGGAACTTATAGTTAATTGTGTTAGAGATGATACGCAAAAAGTTACATCGCCGTATATGTGCCCTAGAGAATTTAAGCCAGAAGTTCTGGTTCGAACTTGTAACGATCATCCATGTCCGCCTAGATGGAATTATTCAGATTTCCAACCATGCACGCAGTCATGCGGAATTGGCATTCAAACCAGGGAGGTTACTTGTATTCACGAAGTTACTCAAGGAGGTGGAAATACAGTTATAGTTCCTAGCAACATGTGTCCTCAACCACCACCTCCTGATCGACAAAATTGTAATGTATTAGATTGTCCTGTACGTTGGAAATTTACCGAATGGTCAAAATGTACTAAAAACTGTGGAGGGGGTGAAAAAACTAGAAAAGTTGAATGTAAACAGGTAATGGCACAAAATCATACTGTTGATCGACCTGCTAGTATGTGTCCATCACCCAAACCACCCGACAGAAAACCATGCAACACAAAAGGTTGCGTCCTTGAAACTGACAAACCTCAAATTGAAGTGTCAAACAGTACATTTATCCAACATGATCCGAAAAAGAAAAAGGTATCGTTAAAAGTCGGAGGAGCAGCTACAATTTTTTACGGGTCTATGATAAAAATTAAGTGCCCCGTTAAAAGATTTAATCGTACTAAAATTCAATGGGTTAAGGATCGGAATTATCTTCCAAAAACAAAGAAATACAAAGTGTCTAAAAAAGGTGCCCTAAGAATATTAAGCTTAACATATAAGGATAGCGGAGTATACACATGCATAGCGGGAAAGTCAACAGCCGATTTAGCTTTATCTGTTAAGCCTCGTCCTGGTGAGTTTCCAACATCAGAGGAAATTCAAAAACAGGCGGGTTATAAAAATAGTCACAGAATTGACTTCGCAATTTCGGATATACACGCTGGTCGCGATGAGCTTAATCCTGTTTTTGGGAATGACGATCACTCACATGAGCAAAGACCGGATATGCCAAAGAAAAATCCAACACCTCGGACTCGCATTATTGTACCTACACTGTCACCTCGTAAAGGAACTTCAAACGCTAGTAATTTAAACGCGTTACCTCCTCAAAGCACTACGTTGGTTTCAGAAGATGATCAGGTGAGTTGCTATTACATTTTTATTTTTGGGAATGTTTTTATCTGAGTTTCTCTGCCTACTCGATTTGTCTTGTTGTTAACAAAATCTTTCCGTGTGTTAATGCTGCAAAGGGTCGGATTGTGCCATCGCACTTTCCCGGTTCTTCTGATCCGTTAAAACCGGCTGCTTCTAGCTCTGCTTCTAGAGTAATTCCACACTTTCAACAATTAATTTCTAATATACAGGTGAGATTGGACGATTTAAAACAAAGCCTATTTTTATACTTGTAACATACTTTAGTCTTTTAAGCATTCTTTTAGAAGGTTGATATAAAACTAGTTTGAAGAAACTGAAGTTTTTAATCAGCCTTTTGTTAAAATGTACTTTTCTAATACCATTTATACTGTCTATTGCATTCTACTTGACCTCACCACACTGCTCTAGGTAAACACACATTTTAATTGGCATGTTCCATTTTCACATATACATAAAACTAAGTACAGTTCTTATTCCCACAGATAAAAATATGTTTGCGTTTATTTTTAATATATTTTGTATCTGAAGTAATAATTCACATAATAAAAGGCACAGAATTTGTGGCCGTTTCAGACCTTTACCAATGCTCGAGGTCACCGTATGGTGACCGATTTCTCCAATGAAGCATTCTTTGATGAACCCGAAGAGGTAGAGCCAACCGAAGATGACTACGGTTCCATTACAATATTAGGCAAAGGCACACCAGATAGCGTTAAATTTGAATGGTCTACTAGTGAGTGGTCTAAGTGTTCACAAGTCTGTGGAGAAGGCTACCAAATGCGAACTGTTAAATGCATGGTTTTATTACATAATACAACACAAACTGTAGAAGATAATTTTTGTGAAGACGCTGGATTACCAATACCCTCAAATATTCAGAAGTGTGAAGTTAATGATTGTCCCAAATGGAGCACATCTGAATGGACACCATGTGAAGCTTCAAAATGTCTGTCTTTAAATACAGGTAACACTAACACTTACTTTATGCATTGTTTTCCTAATTGTAATGTTAATTAGCAATTCAACGACGAAAAGTTATTTGCCAAAATGTAAAGAATGAAACGGTGGACATCTCTAAATGTAGCAACACTAATAAACCACCTCACAGGCAAGAGTGCTTTAAAGATAAGTGTAAAGCTGTTTGGAAAGTAGGATCGTGGTCACGGGTCAGTAACAATGATAGATTTATTTAATAAGTTTCATTTTTTATTATGTTGAAGAACTTTCAATTAATTTATTTTGTCTTGTAGTGTACAGCAGGCTGTGACATGGAGAGTGTTAAATATAGAATCCTCCAATGTGTTTGGAAAGGAACAAAACGTTCAGCTGGTATGGCGTGTCAAGATCAACCACGACCACAAATAATGAAAAGTTGCTCCGGGCCACCGTGCTTATCTAAAAATAGTAGTAAGTTTATCCGAAACAAAGTAGCACAACATTAAACAAGTGATTCTAGAAGAAGATTGTCACGATCGTTCAAGATACTGCGAAAATGTTAAGGCAATGGACTTATGTAAAATTTTAAAATATCACCATCAATGTTGTTACACTTGTAAAGCGCAATAGAACCTCCCCATAAATAATTTTATAAAATTCACTGTAGGTATTTAATATTTAAAAAATAATTGTAGGCTCTTGTACCTCTTAGTACTCAATATTCAGACGATTTGATCTCTATATTATATATACTGAAGACTGATGCTTTTTGTTACAATTATGTTACCCTTATGACATAGATAATTACATGTTAATAATGTATTAAATATGTGGTGACTATGACATGAATGAAAAATGTTATCAATTAGATAAATGCTAGAAATGTGATGTTCTAAGAAAAGCACTTAATTGCTTTGTTGTTAATTTGAATGTGTACATTATGTATTTGTTATCTATCATGGCTTTAAGTAAGTCTCCAACCAAGTAGGTAAATAAACAACGTTTGTATATAAGTAAATATTTTATTTTTACTATTTTAAATTATAAGCTAAAAATGTGTACAGTAAAATTTAAGCGATAATGAAACATTGTATGTGTGCTCAATCATTACGTTTTTTCTTCGTTGTATGACCAGAGTATAAATAAGCACACTATTTCAGCTAAATTTAATAAATATAGTGCTTTAAACAATTTTGTGAAGATATAATAATTAAAATTTATTAACGATTAACCTGTTCTTATTAGGTAAATAACTCGTAAATATTTACTAATTGTGTTAATAAAACAAAAACGTCGTTACTGTATATTTAAAGTATAAATACGTAATATCTAAAGAATTGCACATTGCGAAGCAATAATGATTAAACAGTTAAATGTATCAAAATTTATAAATGGCGATATTATTAGCTCATGAGCTTTGTGTATTCAGATGTAATTTGTAATTAGCATCTAATAGAATAAATTTTAGTATAAATTGAAATTATTTTCAAATTTACTTTATATTTTTGCATACGCAACAAAAGGGTATTACATTGTAAATGAAGAAAATTATAAAAATTAAAAAATATATTATAACAAATGAGTTGCTATAATTTATAAAAATGTAAATAATTGCATTTTAACGATTTTGCAATAAAACTGTTGTATTATTTTACTGTTGTTATTTCTAATAGTCACTAATACTACTAACTTTAAAAACCTTACGATATTTCACGTATACAGGGTGTCCCAATAGTGCGTATTCGGTCGATAGCTCCTTGGACATTAAACTTAGAAGATAAGTTTAAATACGAAAGTCGTCTATTTTTATAAGCTGCATAATCTAAAAATAGTTTGGTTTCTACAGGGTGTAATATAAAAGCGGTACAATATGGAACTTTTGATTTTAAATAGAACACCCTATATATTATTTTATTTTCGATTCTCCTTATAATTTTACATCTTTTATAAGAATTACTTACAATCTTACAGTTTTTGAGATATTTGCAAAGTTAACTAAAACTGACATTTTATGTAGTAATTCAAGTAGGCGTATCTCAGTTATTTTAAAGATAAAAAATAATCTTTGGTATAGAATTTATTCATACATGAGCTTACTTTAATCTATTGTCAAAATTGGATTTCAATATACACGGTGATCACAAAATTAATTCAATAACATAAATTTGAAAATGCTATATCTTCATTTTTTAAATGGCACACCCTATATTTTTTAATGCCTTGTCTTCGACTATTTATCGGCTTTCATTTCTATTGAATATGTTCTATACCTATCTCTAATAGTTTCGGAGATATTTAAATTTGTTCAATTTTTTTCGTTGATAACACTGAAGAAGAGTAACATTAGTCGGTCAAAGCAAGCTGTGAATACATAAGAAACTAAAAAACATATTAACTGAAATACAAACTCTTAAAATTATAATAAATGTTCAATGTGACCCCCATTTTGTTGATGGCAAACAAGAAGTCTTTGAATAAACGACAAATTTACTTTTCGTGACGTGGAAACATTTATATTTTGAATGGCGTCTCTAATTCTTGCCTTCATATAATCTACAGTCGTTGGAGGAGTTTGATAGACTTTTTCTTTAATCCAACCCCAAAGAAAAAAAGTCCAGCTTTGTCAAGTCAGGCGATCTTGCAGGCCAGGAGATCGGCCCTCCTCTTCCAATCCATTTGTTTTGAAATTGGATATTTAAATAATTTCTAACGTTTCTGCTAGAATGCGGAGGAGCGCCATCTAATTGCAGCCACATTTCTCTAAGGGTTTGTAGAGGTAAATCTTCAATGAAAGTTTCAAATTCGTTGCGCAAGAAGTTTAAAAATGAATCTCCATTGACCGTGTTTTCTGGTCCTATAATTCTTTCCCCAATAATTCCGGCCCAAACATTAAGTGACCAGAGGTGTTGATGGTCAACAAGAATTATAAATCTGGGATTCTCAGTATCATAATAATGGAAATTATGTCTATTAACGTATCCATTTTTGTGGAAAGTAGCTCCATCAGTAAATAAGATCGTGCTAAAATAGTTGGGTTTTTCTAAATTTTTATTTATGGCCCAATTGCAAAAGTTTAATCTATTAACGAAGTCATCCTGGTTTAATTCTTGTGCAAGTTGGACATGGTATGGATGATATTTATATTTTTATAATTCTATTAACTGATGTTTTGAAACTCCAACTTCTAATTCCAATTGTCGGCAAGAAACGTGAGGATTTTCAATCACGGATTAAAGAACTAAATGTTCATTACCTTCGTTAATTGCGGTTCTTTCTCGTTCTAAATTGTCTTCTTAATGAATACTGGCTGTTTGCTCGAAACGCTCTTTCAATCTTGCAAATACTGACACTTGCGGGTGTCGTGCATTTGGAAATTTTTCTTATAAATTCGATGAGCTAAAAGACAATTTTATCGCTTTCACCAAGAACGTAAATCATATTAACCCATTAACGCATCTTCGATTTCAAAAATATAATTTATTGAAAATGTTATAAACAAAAAATAAATGTAAGTATATGTCAAAAACAGAACTTATACATGTACTCAAATGAGTACAATGGGATCTACAGAGTTTTTTATTCTACTGTGATACTTAGTAAATTAGTTTAAATGAAATTGTTTAAAACACTCTCGCTCAATATAAACGGTTACTTTACATTTTTCACAACTCCATCGAGCTCGTTGGTGACACTGGACACATCTTAATTGTTTAATAATTTTTTGGGAAAATGTTCTCCTTCATCTTTCTTTACAAGGGCAAAATACTGCTCGGTCGTGATTTTGTAAAACGGATTTAGTATAACAACGTAAATAACGTCGTGCAAGTGTTTTGAAAATCAAGAAGACTACTATGTGGATCTTCTTTTGCCAGTTGATATAGTCTCCACGCGTTTACAACACTCATGTTTATAAAATAGGTGAAAAGCACCCACCACCATTTCTTTCCTCTAACGCCGATTCGGTAATTGTTAAGTGCCTGGTCATGCAAGTCCAACCACCCATGGACTTTTAAATAAACCAGGTTGGGATATCTCCACTTTTGCTTTTGCTATAGTAAACCAACATTGTACCTGCAACGGCTCCATTGAATCATAGTTTGTGCCCATTGTCACAACATTGTTGTCCTTCCATCGTGTAAATAAGATTCCTTTCTGTCTGTCATATTGATGTTCATAATAACCTTTTTCTCGTTTTTGAAATTGTTTGGGACTTGTTAGCGGGCTTTTTTTAGTTCCATTGTCTCTGACGGTTCCTTTTTCTTTCAATTGTACAAGCAGATCGTAACTTGTAAAAAAAAGTTATCAAAACATAATTTGTGGTCTGATGGGCAAGCAAGTTTTGCTGTCATATCAAGGACTACTTGTTATCCCAATGGCAACTAATTTTTTTTTCTTGTCGGCATCTTTGGTCCCACAGTAGATGTCAGCAGCATAACAATAACCACTACCACTACATAATAACCAGTTCTTGTAGCCAAATATAATTGCTTTGCTTTTTATAAATTGTATGCTGAAGTGTCGGTCAAAAAATTTAAGCGTGGATTCATCAACACACCACTGTTGGAAGTTTTGGTTTAGCTGCGTTAGCAAAGGCCGAAGTTTCGCCATTTGTCTTGTGATGCTATGGTATTATCGACAAGGTGAATGTAACGTTTTATTTTTAAAAATCGATTCCTAGACATAGCCGAACATACTAACGGAACTGTTAAATTTTCGTCAAGGCTAATACATCCTTTCACTTGGAGTTGATGATATCCTAAGTAATAGGATCCCAAAAATATTTTTATATCCGCTTTAGATACAAAGAAACCATGGTTGTTTTTTTGGGAAAAGTACAAATTGGTCTGAGTGAGTACATGTTCAAATGTTTCATCAGTGAACAACTTTTCAAATATCTCAACTTCATTTAAGTTTTCAAGTTCGTGTTTTAGAAGTTCTAATCGATCTTTGCATCCTGTCGTTCCTACCATACTAATGTTTGTAGTAGCTGTTGTCCATTTGGGAGTGTCATTTTTTTTGATTCGGCCCACTTTCCAATCTAAGTGACAAAGGCACATTATCATCCACGTCGCTTTCTTCATCTGATGAGTACCGAACTTCAATTTCTCCCACAACATCGTCAGGTAGTTCAAAATTCTTATCTAAGATATCGTCTTCTTGAATGTTTTCTTCATCAGTTAAAATATCTTGGTCTGGAGGTATAATAACAATATCCATTCCAGACTGAGAGGTAAAAGTACGAATATCTTCTAAAGCTGATGGTAGGCACTTATATCTCTTGCCACAGAAAGAACGAACATCAATAGCTTCGAAATCATTGTTGGAATTCATATCTGCAATTAAATTACAAAATATGAAAAACACCTATAGGTGCCCGTTGTACTCATTTGAGTACACTTAACTTTCACACAATACCCCGCATTCTTTATTTTTAAATTTAGGTATTTACATATTTACACCTTTTATTTAACTCCTTTTGTTTCAATAAATATTATTTGATTGCCAAAATAACTTAATAATTAAAACGTACCATAAATTAATAAAATGATTGCACACCTTTAAAATATGGTACGTGTTCAGACATGAAACAACTGACGAAAATAAACAAAAGTTAAACTTCTATCAGATGATTTGATGTTTAGGGGTATTAGATTTCTTGAAAATTATGAAAAGGTTGCAACTATTATATAA
This sequence comes from Vesta saturnalis, assembly GCA_036346205.1. NCBI lineage: Eukaryota > Metazoa > Arthropoda > Insecta > Coleoptera > Lampyridae > Vesta > Vesta saturnalis. The sequence goes on from JARFJB010001721.1 coordinate 2,134,487, forward strand.
AAGATGGCATTACTAAGCCAATTTAACTGCTGTACTCAAATAAGTACCATGGGCGTTAATGGGTTAACAAGTTCTTCTTTCGAAAAATTAATTTTGTAATTTAGGAAGTAAGTATACAATACTACACAAATATTACCACTGTTTGACAAGTTTGATTTCTTCATTTGTTTTCGTTCATCTTTTGTTTTACGCTCTTTTGATTAAATTATTTAATTTTACGATCACGTTTAAAACATCTCAAATATCTCTTAAAAATGGTGGTTTCATACAATATTTATTATAATTACAATTTATGTATTTCAGTTAATATTTTTAGTTTCTATGTATCCACAGCTTGCTTTGACCGGCTAACGTTACTCTTCATCAGTGTTATCAACGAAAAAAATTGAACAAACTTAAATATCTCCGAAACTATTAGAGATAGGTATTGAACATATTTAATAAAAATTAAAGCCGACTAATAGACGAATACAAGGCGTTAAAAATATAGGGTGTGCTGTTTAAAAAATGAAGATATAGCATTTTCAAATCTACGTTGTTGAATTAATTTCACCGTTTATTCAAAGACTTCATGTTTGCCAGCAACAAAATGGTGGTCACATTGATCATTTATTATAATTTTAAGTGTTTGTATTTCAGTTAATATGTTTTTTAGTTTCTTATGTATTCATAGCTTGCTTTGACCGACTAATTTTACTCTTCTTCAGTGTTATCAACGAAAAATATCTCGAAACTATTAGATATAGGGATAGTACATATTTAATAGAAATGAAAGCCGATTAATAGACGAAGACAAGGCATTAAAAAAATATAGGGTGTGCCATTTAAAAAATGAAGATATAGCATTTTCAAATTTATGTTATTGAATTAATTTTTGTGATCACCGTGTATATTGAAATCCAATTTTGACAATAGATTAAAGTAAGCTCATGTATGAATAAATTCTTACCAAAGATTATTTTTTATCTTTAAAATAACTGAGATACGCCTACCTGAATTACTACATAAAAATGTCGTTTTAGTTAACTTTGCAAATATATAGGGTGTTCTGCTTAAAAATCAAAAGTTCTACATTGTATCGCTTTTATACTACATCCTGTAGAAACCAAACTATTTTTAGATTATGCAGCTTATAAAAATAGACAACTTTCGTGTTTAAACTTATCTTCTAAGTTGAATGGCTACGGAGCTATCGACCGAATACGCACTATTGGGACACCCTGTAATCAAACTGAGAGAAACGAATTTTGTGAACACATAAAGTATTTAACAAACCATACCAGATAGAAAAAGTATAATATACAAACTTGTCTGAACTCAATAATTTGTATCACTAAAAGTTTGAACAATTATAGCAATACTTTTGCAATTTCTTACAATGAATAGCAGTGAGCAGCTTACAGTACGTCCCAGAATAACAGACAGTAATAAATCATCTTGGCAGCGACAGGTCAGTGGCGTACTTATTAATGGCATGTACTGTAAGGTCTGTAAAATATGTATACTTTTCATTTTCTTACGTTCGTATAAAATATTTAAAAAATATGCACTTCTAATTGCAATTATGTACTATTAATACATACAAAAAGAAAAAAAATAAGTGACTTAATATCTAAGTATTTGTTTAAGTATCTTGCAAGTTTTTTTATCAAACCAAATAATGTTTGTTCACGTGCATCTAATCTATTTCTAGTTTCAGCAGAGAAACCGTTTGTGACGTCATTATCACGTTTTCGTTTTAAATTTAGGTAATTCAATATAGCATTTCATTTAATAAGAAATGAATGAAGCGTTTATTAAGTTAGGTACCGGGTGAGCAAATAAGAACGGCCGTCAGCCATATCTTCAGATCTGATTATAGTACAGCTTTGGAAAAAAATTTTATAACAAAAGTGGCCTCAAGAAATACCTAGAAATTATTTACAGAATTTTAAGTTCACCGCTAGAGGGCGTAATTGAATACCAAAATTTTAAACAGGCAAATTTTGCAAAATTTATACTTATACTTGTTGGTACGCCGTTAGATGCAGGAAGCTTTTTGGGTTTCATAATTTTGTGAAAAGTGCCATTGATTTAATGGTAACATATATATTAACGCATTATACTAAAAATTAAAAATTTGCTCTTTTCAAACACTTTCTTTTTTTTACTTTGAGTTACACTTTATTACTTTTACTTTTCTACTTTAATTACATTTTAAGTACGTTTAATTCTATTTTTACGTACGCTTTCATTTTATGATTGCAATTTTGCTTTTGATGCTGATCTGAATGTGGATCCCAATTTTTATCTGAATTTCGAGAAAATGCAATAATCGGATTATTCAATTTCATGAAGATAAATTTGTAAAAAGGAAAATTCCATGTTTGGGTGTGGTTTACAACGTAAAGCATTATTTCAAGATATTGCGCAATATTACTGCAAAGATGACATCACCTTGGTTGACATTTCCGTACTCATTTAGATACCAGAGGTTATTAAAAAGTTTGTGTACAAAATTTTACGAACAGGGATTTATATTTATAACAATTAATTGGTAATTTACGGCTATTACTAGTTTTAAGATATATTTTATTTAACCCTATCATTTTAACTGTTAATAAACATAGTTTGTATATTTTTTATTTTTTACATTTTGGTAGAATTTTTATTACAAACCTTGGTTTAGTTATTCGAACATTATTACAAAATAACTTGGCGTCGAGATCATTTTATTAGTGTTACATTGCATTTTATTATTTATGTTAAGTGAAAATAGCACAGCATAAATTTGTGGTAATTAAGCAAATCAAAAGATTGAACCACTACGTTAATCTCCCGATTGAGTCAAAGGCATTATTTTTGATTAATGGTTTATATCTCTAGTTAGTTTAACGATTTGTTACGAGAACATTTTTACACTTATTTATTTATTATATTATTTAAAACACATTTTATACGATTACCATTACAGCACTTCATTATAATACTCAACGCAACTTAATAAGTAACTGCAGGTTAGAGGGCGGTATTAATTTATTTTGTTTAGAAATATAGTTGTCTTTGAAAATGTTAAATGGACGCATGCGGTTTAGCAATGGATTATGTAAGTAGCCCAAATTACCTTTTTCTATCCGGATATCTTAAGAAACGTTTAATTGGGAACATTTTTGTCAACCTTGAATTAGGCTGGTTAACTTTATCAAATCAACAATTTTAGTCTTGTTAGAAAGGCCTTACATTGGTCTATCTGCAATAGTTAAAATGTTGCCACACTAATATTACCATCCCATTAGAGCGCGTTATCTAGAAAGTAATCTTTGTTAACTTTGCGTTTGCGTACCTACATTTAAAATAATTAAAAATAATTTTATTGTAAACGTAAAACGATTGCCTCTTATTGTTTTCAGATGACTGCCACACCAAAAGTAAACAAAAAAGGGTAGGTACAGGTAAATTTCACTATTCGATCATTCTTATCAAACAATATTACATTAGCAAACTGAAAACAATTTAATCAATCTAATAATCAACAATTAAAAGAATTACAACAAACAACTCTAAGAATGCGATTAGTGCCGCCCCAGATGTTCAAACTGTTATCCATCATTTTCAATACCACTTTCTAGTCTCTGACAGGTGGATAAGACGGAAGTTTCAATTTTTGCTGCTGAAATGCTTTATATTGCATTTCTTATCCTTGAGAATCATGTCTGCCATTATTGTGGGTCTGTTGGCAAAAACAAGTTCTTTTAATCGCCCCCACAAATGAAAATCTAAACACGTCAGGTTTGGGGATCTGCCGGGAACCCATCATGTTGGAAAACATATCACGACGAATTGACAGTCGTACGTCTTCTAAAAAATCCGTTTGTTAAAAAAATCTAAATATCTTTCCCATTAAAACTTTCATTAAAAAAATATGGTCCAATTATTTGTCTACCTAGAATGCCGCACCATACATTTATAGACCAACAACCTTGATCTTGGACCTCCCGCATCCAATGGGGATTTGTTTCTGACCAAAATTGCATCTTATGGCGATTTACACTACCATCACTCCGAAATGTTGCTTTACAATAATCCAGTCTGCTATTGAAATCTCCAGAATTTATACCTCGTTATTCACAAACGAAAAAAGTTTTTAAGTGCTGTAACTCGTGTGGCGCTCTCATTATTTTATATTTTTATTATTTGATACCAATAATACAATTTTGGTAATAATAGTTATTTATGGTACCTTTTATTTTGTGAGTGATTTTTTAATCAACTACTGAGCGGAACTTATTGGATGTTTTATGAACAAAAAATGGCAGACCAAATTAAACACTCGATAAACGAAACATTTTATCACAAATTAATTATGACATAATGACGTTTACTTAGATATAAATGAAAAATTAAAAATATGGAAATTATGAGTAGGTACTGACTTTTAAGGATTGCGCACGCGAAAAATTTTAATAAAAGTTAATAAAATTTGTACGTCGAAATTTATAAACTTTCGGTTGATTGATTTAGAGTGATCTGGTTGATTGATCTAGCATCATTTGTGAGACTGATTAATTAATTGATTTGTTTGTGTGTGTATGTGTGTGTGTGTGTGTGTGTGTGTGTGTGTGTGTCTCACTCTCTCTATGTTTGTGTGTGTGTGTATTTGTGTGTATGTGTGTGTGTGTGTGTGTGTGTGTCTGTGTGTGTGTGTGTGTGTGTGTGTGTGTGTGTGTGTGTGTGTGTGTGTGTGTGTGTGTGTGTGTGTGTGTGTGTGTGTGTGTGTGTGTGTGTGTGTGTGTGTGTGGTGTGTGTGTGTGTGTGTGGTGTGTGTCGTGTGATAGTGTGTGCATGTGCGGTGTGTGATCGTGTTGAATGTTGTGCTGTTGTGTGTGTGTGTGTGTGTGTGTGTGTGTGTGTGTGTGTGTGTGTGTGTGTGTGTGTGTGTGTGTGTGTGTGTGTGTGTGTAGAAGCCGAAAGTGAAGAGAAACAAGATAGAGCAAGAGATTGCTTATCAACTTCTATTATAGAAAATGTTCATTAGCCTATACGCCACTAAATGGCACTAAAATCAATTTTAACTTAAACGGGCCAGCGCTCAGACGCTGACACAATCCTGTCTTACAAGGATACCTCCTTATTAGAATATTTTGTATAACGGTGCGAAGGCCTACAGCTGTAGATTAAGTTAGAACGCAACAGTTGCACCAGAGCCACGATAGGCTAAGTTCTACACTTGTCTTATAAGGTTAGGGTTCATACCATCTCCAGCCAAGGGCGAAGGCCCGAACAAGTTGAAGCCCTACACGTGTCTTACAAGAACCTCCTTATTAGAAATACAACGTATAAATAAATTTCTCGTATAGGTAAAAGATCATCCGAACGTACCCAATAGCATATGACTATTTTAAAAAACAATAGGATCGATAATTTTAATAATAATATCTTATTAGGGTAATTATGCAATTTCCAACATTGTATGCGTGTGCGTTTGCCTCACCTCTAGGGGTACTGCTCTTAATACTACCAAAAGGACCTTAATTAGGGTTAAATCTGTCCATCAAAAATAACCCTAAGACCAACTCCATGTCCAAGACCAACCCCACGTCCAAACCCTAGACCTGCATATGCCCCTCACGTGAGCAAGTACAAAATTACTGTCTAAAAGCTCTAATTAGGGTTGGCCCTCGAAAATAAACCATAGGGGTAGAAAAAAACGCGTCCTACACGTGAGCGAGTAAAAACTAAAATAATTAGGGGTTGAAAAAGGCCTCCGAAAAGAAACCATAAAAAATAAGGGTGGAAAATATGGTCTCCCACGTGGGAAATCCCAAGGTCACATGACGTCACAAAAGTGAAAGTCGAGGTGTCCCACTTCTACTCATGATGTTCTATCAATGAATGAATGTATTATGGTTTGGAATTAAGTATTATATTTACATCAAGCATTACATTTTTATCCACACAGTGAGTCTCAGAAGTTATGTGTAAATTCATTTAAAGTTCAAGGGTTTAGTTTTTGAAACGCTCGAACACGTCCATTTTTGTTTTTGACGGCGGTTTTTTTAGTGGTAAAATTTTGTATATAGGGTGGCCCAAAAATTAGTTACGACACCAACTTGATTTTGTCAAACGGAAACACCTGTTTTTTATTTCATTTTCTGAAGCTGCTTTTAATTCTGAGTAAATCTCATGTATCATGTTCTATACCTATAGTCAACAGATCTCGAGATATTTACGAAAAAAAAATATTGTCTGTATGAAACTATCAAGAACACTTACAAAATAATTGTATCCACGGTGATCCATAAACAATACATGTTTTCTTTCTGTGAGGTTATCTCAAATCAAACGTATCAGGAGATATTGAAAGAGAAAATTAGTAGAGAAGTGTGTGCCATAACCCCAGAAGTGGTTGAAAACGTGCAAAGACAGTTTATTCATCGCCTTGGCGATTGTGAAGGCGCAAACGGTGCACATTGTGAACATTTGATTTGTTGTGTTTTTTTTTGATAAATTGTTCCTTTTGACAGAAAATAAAGGTCGCTCTTCCTTGATACGGGCTAAACTGTTGATACGTTCAATTGTAAATTCCTCGAGATCTGTTGACTTTAGGTATGGGACATGCTACAGAATTGAAAGCAGATTCAGAAAATGAAATGAAAAATAGGTGTTTCCATTTGACAAAATCAAGTTGGTGGTCGTAACTTATTTTTGGGCCACCCTATATACAAAACTTTACCACTGAAAAACCACAGTCAAAAATAGAAATCGACGTGTCCGAGCGTTTCTCCAAGAACTAGACCCTTGAACTTTAAATGAATTTAGACGTAACTTCTGGGACTCACTATATAACAACTTAACAACCTTCACGCCATTCCCTTGCGGGATAGGCCTCTTATTCATTTTCATTCACAATCTTTCTCCATGCTTTGCTATCTCCGCACAGCTCTAGCTTCCGCAAGATTCATACATTGTCTCTGACATACCCTTATCTTTCTTTCCTTTATCATAGATTCTACTACATTCAGACAAGTTTTTCGCGGCCTACCTGGTCCGGCCTTTCCCCTAACCTCACCTACATATATTTGTTTCGTTAATCTTGCGTTGTTCATTCTCTCAATGTGATCAAACCAACGTAATGTACTACTTTTATGTCTATCCATCATCGTGTTTTCCTCACCACACTCCGTCATTATGCATTCATTTTTATCTTGTCCCTTCTCGTTTTACCTCATGCGCTTCTCAGGAATCTCATAACCACGGCATTTATTTCTCTTTCGTGCTGTTTTTGACATACCCATGTCTCACTACCATACAGTACAGACCGAACGAATACGCCATTATGGATTGCTCGTTTCGTAGCTAGGCTCATGCTTTCATTTCTGATTATCGTCCACATAGTTCTAATCACTTTCATTCCAGTATTGACCCTTCGTCCAATCTCGCCCTCCATTGTACCATCTGCAGTAATCATTAAGACTCCACCTACCTTGAATCTGTACTTCGTCCATCCTGTGCGGATTTTCTTCAGCCCAATAATGTGTATTATGCAGATTAACACCGCCCGCACTATTAAAGGTGGCTTCGTCGATCCACAAAGTATTTGATATGATATGCGGTTGTTCTTCCAATTGCAGTAATCTAGCCTTGCATCGAAAACCCTTTCATGCAAAGCTTGGTGGAGAACTACATTATAAGGATGCAGTCTAAAAAACATAGAAAAACAAATATTTTTAAGGAACTAATTAAATGATTGTAGTGCCATGTTGCCGTTTTTATCGCAATATGAAAATAAAACAGTTGAATTTAAAATTTAAGGAGGAGTACAATTTTCAAACTTAAACGTGCAGTTCATAATATTATAAGAAACCTACCTGTTATGCTTTAAAATCCTTCGAACAGTAGTTTTTGGTATGTTTAATTCTGTAGAGATTTGCTGACTACTTATATGGGGATTCTGTTGAACATTGATTTCATTATCTTCGGTCACACCTACACCACGACGTTTCTTTTAAATACTTTTTTGCCATAATGCCTCCTGTCAGGATATCTTATGGCGTATATACGCGAGACAATAGCGCCGTTTTGATGGTTTTCGAAATAAATTCCAATCATATCATACAGTTCGGCATCTGATATACTCATTATGAAGCAATGCTGATTATTTACTGATATTAGTAATATTAACATCTAATTAAGAAAAATTATATTTGAGTTATATGCTAACACTTCTTAAAAAGATCGCAATATTTTGACTACTGTCAATAAATAAACAATTTGAAGCCCCTGTCAACTTTATTTCGTTTAACAAATACTGAAAATACTGACATATTTTGTTATTTTAAATTATAATACAGAGTGAGCCAATACTAGTTACAAGTTTTTACTTATATTGTCGAGTTAGACAAAAGATATCGACATGCGGTTTGCGCCATTTTGTTACGAATTTAATCTGTTTCCCTTGTAATTTACAATACTTAGGTGTTTCCATTTAAAAATTTTAACATAGTCAAATTTTTATTTTTTTTTCGAAAGTGCCCTCTATCTACGACAAGTAAAACTAAACGCAATTGTTTTATAGTAGATGTAGTTGGTTCATCTACGCCCTTTCGAATGAGAATAATTTCGTTAAAACAGTTCCTGAGGGTAAAGAACCAGCATCTTATACTTATATGTTTTAGAATAAATTAGGCACGGACCATCCTGTATGTAAAATTTCATAAGTTTACGCGATATTGCACAACAAATAATTTATTCATCACTGCTGACGTGTATTACTAAGAAACCGTAAGTTTCTGCACGTCAGAACGATTTTAACCAATCATGTAACGGTATTCCCCGCACGGTAGCCGCGAAGCCGCCCACCGATACCCTTTATAAACTCGCGACGCGCATAATGAAAGGAGAATCGAAGTAGATTCCCGTTAAGCCGATATCCAGCAGCCGCCACCGTTGACCGTTCCAGAAACCAGTAGCCGCCGCCGTTCCGTCTGCTTAGAGTAAACACCGACCTGTTGTTCACCGATGAAGAGTCCTTCGCGATCGGGCAACCTAAAGCTCAATACCGCGATTGAAAGACACGTAAGTGGTAAAGTTATACATTCTGACAATTCACATTCAAACACTGCAGACCGTAAATACTTCCGGGCTAAGCACCAGGAGTTTACAAAGCACACAAACACCTAGAGGCACGCAGGGTAGATCCCGACGTATCTCGACCGTAAATACTTCCGGGCTAAGCACCAGGAGTTTTACAAAGCACACAAACACCTAGAGGCACGCAGGGTAGATCCCGACGTATCTCGTCACCACTTGAGGGTGAAGGGTTGTTACAGGGCTGTAAAGACCTACGACCTTTCTCTTAGTATATACAGTAAAGACAGGCCGTCGCCTTCGTTTTCTGGAAATTACTGAGACCCGCTCGAAACTGACACACTTACTGCATACAGATAACACGTAATAACCACATATGGTGTCTTTGATTAGTAGAGGAATACCTCCATAACCTGTAGTATAAATTTGTATATAAATATAACCATCGTAAATACCTGGTGCGAGAACGTTTGTAAATAAATTAAAGAGTACGTAGATTATTCGATCTTTACGTAAACCACTTAAAGTAATATTAAGTATTTCGTTCCCTAGTTTAATTATCAATAATTAACCTTAGTATAGAGTAAGTAGTAAGAGTAATTCATTTAGTTAGATAAATAATCTAATTGCCTACATTAAACCGGTAATAATTAAAGAAAGATTGTCCGAATACATCGAGGTCGTATACGAGCATTTCGCGTGTATTACTTCCAGGGAGTAGAACATCCTTGCTGCAGCGCTTCAGAGTTACTGGCATACAAACACGATATCGATTTTCTCAAACGAATCGGGTTCAATGCGCTGGCGCTTCGAGCAACCACTGCATCGAACAACACTCGCGCTACCGTACATACAGGACCGTATCCTAAACTGTATCTTTTAGGTAAGGATTAAGTTAAAAGACTATTTTTGTTCACAGAAGCGATTACGCACCCAGTGACACCAGGACCTGGACAAGGGAGTTCGCATGTACATGTTTTGTTGAATACGTTCTTATTTTCTTTATTGTAAATATTTATTTAATATACCTGTTAAAAATGCTTTACGAATTTTATTTAAGGTTACAGTGTTAAGCCCATCCAATAATCACTACGAACCACACCCCGTTTATAAAATAAACCCGATTGAGCAAAGCCGAGGCAAAGTAAAACCGCGCTGGGTTACCAAACCAGAAGGGCGCAATACTTATATATATATAAAATTGCACCTAAAAGTAAGGGAGCATTACATTTGACACCTAAACGTGGGGCTCGAAAAAAACACTGAACACCTTAAATAATTTTCCGTTTACAGATTCCAAAAGGACCGCAGAAGTACCAGTAATCACATATTGTTGTTTTCCAGAGACACTAATCTGTCTGTTACAGGATGAGTATACCGAGGGACTCTGAGGATACCGACACAAGAGTGGGATGGATTTACCACCTCAAGAAGGATGAATTAGCAACCGAAGCTAGGAAATATAAACTAGAGACAGGAGGGAATGTAGATGCACTTCGTGCCAGGATAATAAAATACTTACGCACCGGAGAAGGACAAGTAACCACACTGACACCAGAAAGACTAACATTAACCGCTCCGATACCACCACCACCAGCTGGGGAACACCTAGACATTACCGGAACCAGACGCGCCGATATTTGCGATAGAATACGCAAATGGGGTGTGAAATACGACGGTATCAGCGATCCAATTTCTTTCTTGGAAAGAGTAGAAGAATTACAAACCTGCTACAACATCACCGACCGTGACCTATTACTCGCCCTTCCGGAATTATTAAAGGAAAGCACCCTGTTGTGGTACAGAAACCATCAACAATCCTGGACGACTTGGAAAGATTTCTTGGTCAGTTTTAAAATACAATTTTACCACCGCGACATCAATTTCAACTAGAGGAGGAAATCCGAAATAGACTGCAAAAACCCCGAGAAAAAGCTACGGAATACGTAACCGCCGTCCTGACGCTAATGCGACGCCATGGAAACATGTCGAGAGAAGAACAACTACAACGTATGTATGACAACCTGAGGGTGGAATATAAATATTACATCCGTCAGAGAGATTTTAAAGACCTGACCGAACTTCTCGAGTTGGCTACCCAATTCGAAATGCTACCTCCGCGGACACACTCACCGTCTCCCAGTCCAAACCGCCAGAAGGTACACTTTAGTGGTCTAACACCAGCTCCTGACCCACCAGCACACCGTCCCCGTGAAATCAACACCACTAAAACCGTTCCAACACCTATCACCACCCGTATGATAGCTCCACCGTCTGTTGGAGATGTGGAAAACCGGACACTTCAAAGAGAGGTGTAGAGAACCGTTTAAAGCTTTTTGCTCGAGATGCAGCAAAGAAGGTGTATTATCCGAGACTGCCCTTGTCCGCGGTCGGAAAACTCCAGACGCCGGTAAAGGGACACCAGGAACTTTACTACCCCGGCTTTTACACCTGGAAACAAAACAACCGCCGACAACAGAAGCAACCGCCGTAACCGCAGCTGATCAAGCGCAACACATGAAGTATTTAAAAGATCTACAAGAACTTGCTAGAGATTCATTAGCAAAGACCTTTGAAGTACAACGGTATCATTACAACCTGCGTCACCGAGCCTACCGCCCCCGCAAAGGAGATCTCGTATATCGTAAAACACATTACCTGTCCAGCAAAGCAAAAGAATTTTCCGCGAAATTAGCGAAAAAGTATGCCGGTCCTTACCTTGTGTATAAAATAAAATCGCCCGTAATTGTCGAGCTCCGAGAACCCGGTAGTAGGAGAAGCGCGGGAGAAGCGCATGTAAAAGATTTGAGAAATGCGATTGACGTCACCGATCAGACTAGACCAACGACCAATGGGAACGTTGAAAATTTAACGGCTATGAAAAACCCGCGTGTTCAAAATCATATAAAAGCAAAGGATAAAACCAGAAATGATATCTTTCAAAAAATGGCCCCATTTAAACAATGCGTCCGCCGAAAACTCCCGGTAAGAATATCGCCCTGGCAGCCACACCACTACCGCCGACCCGGGACCGAAGACTTGGACGCCGCGTTCCTAACGCGACGAAATTCTCCGGTCCGGGAACAATCTCTGCCGCCTGCGCCACGCACACCGTCTCCAGGACCATCCGCAAGGGATACAGCATGGTATTGGTCACCACCCGGCTACACACGACGGGAGACCAGGACTCCCACCACGCCGGAACATTTGCGCCGGACAACCGAGGTGACCGGAGGAATGAGGGAGCTGCATATCCGGGAAATACCCGAACCGGCCCGCCTTATGCCGCCCCCGGAATGCCTTAGCCGCCGCCAGCGACGCAATCGCCGTCGCGTTAGCATCACCATGCCTGATGGCATGAGGGTCAAGGTAAAGCGGACGGATCTTCCGCAAGAAGAGGAAAGGGTGGTATGTAAAGAACCAGCATCTTATACTTATATGTTTTAGAATAAATTAGGCACGGACCATCCTGTATGTAAAATTTCATAAGTTTACGCGATATTGCACAACTAATAATTTATTCATCACTGCTGACGTGTATTACTAAGAAACCGTAAGTTTCTGCACGTCAGAACGATTTTAACCAATCATGTAACGGTATTCCCCGCACGGTAGCCGCGAAGCCGCCCACCGATACCCTTTATAAACTCGCGACGCGCATAATGAAAGGAGAATCGAAGTAGATTCCCGTTAAGCCGATATCCAGCAGCCGCCACCGTTGACCGTTCCAGAAACCAGTAGCCGCCGCCGTTCCGTCTGCTTAAGTAACACCGACCTGTTGTTCACCGACGAAGAGTCCTTCGCGATCGGGCAACCTAAAGCTCAATACCGCGATTGAAAGACACGTAAGTGGTAAAGTTATACATTCTGACAATTCACATTCAAACACTGCAGACCGTAAATACTTCCGGGCTAAGCACCAGGAGTTTTACAAAGCACACAAACACCTAGAGGCACGCAGGGTAGATCCCGACGTATCTCGACCGTAAATACTTCCGGGCTAAGCACCAGGGTTTTACAAAGCACACAAACACCTAGAGGCACGCAGGGTAGATCCCGACGTATCTCGTCACCACTTGAGGGTGAAGGGTTGTTACAGGGCTGTAAAGACCTACGACCTTTCTCTTAGTATATACAGTAAAGACAGGCCGTCGCCTTCGTCTTCTGGAAATTACTGAGACCCGCTCGAAACTCACACACTTACTGCATACAGATAACACGTAATAACCACATATGGTGTCTTTGATTAGTAGAGGAATACCTCCATAACCTGTAGTATAAATTTGTATATAAATATAACCATCGTAAATACCTGGTGCGAGAACGTTTGTAAATAAATTAAAGAGTACGTAGATTATTCGATCTTTACGTAAACCACTTAAAGTAATATTAAGTATTTCGTTCCCTAGTTTAATTATCAATAATTAACCTTAGTATAGAGTAAGTAGTATAGAGAGTAATTCATTTAGTTAGATAAATAATCTAATTGCCTACATTAAACCGGTAATAATTAAAGAAAGATTGTCCGAATACATCGAGGTCGTATACGAGCATTTCGCGTGTATTACTTCCAGGAGTAGAACATCCTTGCTGCAGCGCTTCAGAGTTACTGGCATACAAACACGATATCGATTTTCTCAAACGAATCGGGTTCAATGCGCTGGCGCTTCGAGCAACCACTGCATCGAACAACACTCGCGCTACCGTACATACAGGACCGTATCCTAAACTGTATCTTTTAGGTAAGGATTAAGTTAAAAGACTATTTTTGTTCACAGAAGCGATTACGCACCCAGTGACACCAGGACCTGGACAAGGGAGTTCGCATGTACATGTTTTGTTGAATACGTTCTTATTTTCTTTATTGTAAATATTTATTTAATATACCTGTTAAAATGCTTTACGAATTTTATTTAAGGTTACAGTGTTAAGCCCATCCAATAATCACTACGAACCACACCCGTTTATAAAATAAACCCGATTGAGCAAAGCCGAGGCAAAAGTAAAACCGCGCTGGGTTACCAAACCAGAAGGGCGCAATACTTATATATATATAAAATTGCACCTAAAAGTAAGGGAGCATTACAGCCGGAGGATCGGCTTATTGGTCCACCCGGTACATAAACCTTCCAAGAAGAAAGCTGGCGCATGATCTCTTAACATCAACTGCACTAGGTGAGGATATTGATATAATAATAACGTCGGAATCTAATAACAAAATAGTGTCCACTACAGATTGGTTAAAGGACAAAGACAAAGAAGAAATTGAATCTTAAGAATACAGTAACCGATAGTGGCGACTTTAATTCGAAATCTACTGAATGGGTTGAGGTGGGGGCGATAAGGAAGACGTTAGGGACAAACTCCTAGCGGAATGGATGGCAAAGCACAACCTTGTACTTCAAAACCAAGGTGCAACTCCGACCTGAGAAAATAAAAGAATGGCACAATTGGAAAAAGAAAGTGGCTCCGACCACCGTTATACTTAACAGAGAAAAATACAAGATGTTTCTCCTGGAATTCCTAAAAAATAGCGACCGCAAGAAAATTTCCCGCAACGTACTGGAAAGGAAGCATACAAAACTTGCATAACTAAAAATACAAAGTTTCCCTATTGGTGGAGTACAGAAATTGAAGATGAAAATACTTAAAAAAGTGGTTCGGGCTCGTTGAGGGAACCTGAAGCCTATTGCTACAAAAAATCAGCTAAAAAAGGTCATTAATAGGGCTAAAAAAGAAAAATGGATTCAACTTTGCAAAAAGCTAGACGAACACCCCTGGGGACAGCTCTACCAGATTCCAATGAAATCAATCAAAATACCCAGCCAGCCATTCCAGCTGACAGAACAAAGTAAAAATAGCTAATTTCGTATTTCCGAAGATTTGTGAACCTAGAAACAAAGTGAAATGTAGCAACTTCAGACTGATAACGGTAATAGAGCTATCCCAGGCTGCGGCTGGAATGAAACTCGGCAAAGAACCAGGCCCTAACGGGATCCCATCGAAAATAATCGTGGACACGGTGAAATTAATTCCTACCGTGATTCTGACAGTACTAAACAATATAATGAGGAATTACACCTTTCCCCATCTTTGGAAGAAGGCAAAGATTGTCCTATTGCTAAAAAAGGATAATCAAATGGGGATGTCTCAGCCTACCGTCCTATTTGCCGTCTGAACCCTTTTGCGAAACTATACGAGCGAATAATCTCAAACCGATAGTTCAACGAGTTGGAAACGCACTATAAACTCTCTGAACGCCAGGATATCAAGGGCAATGATCCAAGCCATCGAGGAAAGTTTAAAATCAAGACAAGAGAAATACGAGTGGTGTGCTTTGGTTACAACCGACATTAAAAATGTCTTTAATGCCGCGAGATGGGACCTAATTATAAATAGCTTAAAATTGAAATGTATTTCAAACTAAAATACTTATCTTTTTTGGGTTTCTTTAATCGATAACACTTACAGTTACCTTCGTCAGTAGTAATTATCGATTAAAATTGTTTCAACAAAAATAGATAATTACTACTGACGAAGATAACTGTAAGTGTTATCGAAACGTTTAGATTGTAATACATTAATATACAAATACACCATTAAAAAAACGAAAAGATAAGTATTTTAATATGTGAAATAATGGTGAACGTTTATATTTTCGTATTTCAAACTATTTCATCAGATTAATAAGCGTATAGCTACTGGACAGATCAATCTCTATATCCAAAGAAGTAGATCACGAGATGAATATGGGCGTTCCCCAAGGATCCATGCTTGGTCCAATGTCTTTTATGACAGCGTGTTGGGTATCAAGCTCCGGGCGGGTGCAAAAGCGTAGGCTTCGCTGACGATATTGCAATTACAATCAAAGCTAATGAGGTAAAGTCACTAATTGCTAATACAAATAAATCCTAGGAATTAATATATAACTGAATGACTGAAAATCAGTTGGAATTGGCAGCAAGAAAAACAGAAGCGATAATTCTAAAGGGGCCGTTGGTCAAGGTTGACCTAAGCTCCAAACCATCAAATGCAACAATAATATCCAAAAAACGCTAAAATACCTAGGAGTCATCATTGACCGACGCTGGACCTATGACGACCACATCGGCCATATTGTTAAGAAAGCCGAAGAAAAAACTAGTAAACTCAGAAGACATATGCCCAACATTAGTGGGCCCTCCAGTGGAAACAGGCCCCTCCAGTGGAAACAGCCCGTACTCCATTAAGGTATGGAATCGACAATCCTTTACGCAGCACCTAACGGGTATTTTACCTACCATATTAAAAATTAAAGAACGCGCCTATGAACATACGGAAGATATCCGAGTAAATGTCGTAAAGAACAAACAAGTAATCAAGACCTACAGTCCGCGAAAATGTTAGGAGTAGGAATAAAAATATGCAAAAAGCCCAATGGACCAAGATATTAATCCCAGATGTAGAAAAATGGGTCAAGTGTCGCCACAGGTGACTATATTACTACCTAACTCAAGTCCTAACTGGGCACGGTCTCTTCCAAGCTTATTTGAAACGATCCGGCATATCTACAAAAGGGAAATGTGCATACTGCGACAAAGATGACAATGTTCAACACACCTTATTTGAATGCGAGAGATGAACACCCTTCGGAAGGGAAATCCAGGTAATACTTGGACATACCATAACGCCAAACAATATGATCAATGTAATGATAAACTCTAAGAAATACTGGGATATTTTACACAACTGGGTCGAAGAAATGGGATCTCTTGGAGAAAGGGTGTTTTTAGTTGGTAAACGTAGCTTTGATACGGAATCCAACACACTACCTTGCTGGCAGTTTCTACAGTAAGGTGCTCATAAGGAGTTTTCTCTCACCAACAAAAAAATATGACATGAGTGGGGAAGTTCTCAGTAAACAGATTGTTAAAAGAACAAAAAGAGGGTGTTTTGAAAGAACCGGCTTTCTCAACAGGAAGAGAATAACGACGTTTAAGTGAAGAACAAAAAGTTCATATTAGAAGAAAAATCCATTCCTTCTACTTCATTAAAGAAATTTCTGCCCTCGACAATATAGTAGCAGTACTAAAAGAAGGCGTTGATGGACCACAATTGTCTCAGTCGGTACTACATAGGACACTACATCAACGTTTAGCTTTTCGTGGAAAAAAGTGAATCTTGCAGACGCAAATACCTTCGGGAAATGAAGCAGTTTCGTGCCGAAGGACAGGAAATCTCTTCTCGATGAACTGTAAGAAAATGGGCAAGATAAAAATGTTACAAGTCGCCATCAAGCAGTACAGGAGGGTTGGTCAACTGGAATAAATGGAAAAAAGAAGGCGTTGATGGACCACAATTGTCTCGGTCGGTACTACATAGGACACTACATCAACGTTTAACTTTTCGTGGAAAAAGTGAATCTTGCAGACGCAAATACCTTCGAGAAATGAAGCAGTTTCGTGCCGAAGGACAGGAAATCTCTTCTCGATGAACTGTAAGAAAATGGGCAAGATAAAAATGTTACAAGTCGCCATCAAGCAGTACAGGAGGGTTGGTCAACTGGAATAATTCCACCGTGGGGCAAAGGTCGACGACTAATTATTACACATATAGATAGCGCTAATGGGTTCTTAAAAAAATGGTTTACTTGTGTTTGGGTCCAAGCACATAGGGAATTATCACGAAGATATGAACTCTGATGTTTTTGAAGAAGATTTTGAACAAATGATAGCAAACATTCCACAGGGAGATGTAATTATTCGGGATAATGCAAGTTACCATTCTAGGCAATTCGAGCGCTTAGCAACAACTGCATGGAAAAAAGGAGACATTGCCAAATGGTTAACATCAAAACAGATACAATTTGAAGAAACTATGCTCAGACGAGAGATTTTAGCTATAGCAAATCAGCATAAGCAACAATTAGGTATGTTATCGATGAACTCTGTGCTTCTCGCGGGGTTGCCGTACATACATTACCGCCATATCACTTGTGAACTCAACCCCATAAAGTTAGTTTGGGCTCATGATGAAAAGTGAAGTAGGTTGTAACAATACGATTCTTAAATTGAGTGGAGTGTAAGGACTGTTAATGTTAGCCGTAATGTAAATGCAGAAAAGTAGAAAAAGTGTGTTAATCATGTAAATACAGAGGAACAGCATATGTGGGAACTTGATGTAATAATGCAAGAAATGATAGAATTCGTTATAATATCTGTAAGGCAAGATTACAGCTCTTCCTAATCGGATGAGGATGATAAAAACTGCTTGTTAGTCCTTCTTCTATAGATACCGTCTTCACTATGGAAGTTTGGCAACATTGGCAAATTTTTCTTTAGCTTTCACTGTTCTGATTAGAGAGTGAGTTCCTATCCTAGTCCAGTCCCTAATATTCTTGAGCAAGAGCACTTTCTTCTTTTTAGGCGCACTCTGCCTTCAATTTTTCCTTCCATGAGGAGTTGGAGCAGGTATATTTGTTCCTATATATGCGTACCAGGTATGCGGTTTTTGTCTTTTTTATTTCTTTAGTTAATTGTTTATCTCTACCAGCTCTTTTGAGTACTTCTTCGTTGGTGGCGTGTTCTGCCAAAACGCTTGTAACCTTTTCTCTGTATTTTTCCTTAGAGTCCACGTTTCAGCCCCGTATAGTAGTGTTGAATATACGTAGCATTTGACAAATCTGGAGCGCATGGCCGGATTTAAACTTTGGTTCGTTAAAATTTTGTTCACTTTAATAAATTTGTTCTCGCTATTTCGATTCTCATTCGTATGTCTATATCGGGATCCATGTTTTCCGTCACCCAGCTTCCAAGATATCTGAACTTGTGGACTTTTTCGATGAGTTGTCCATATATATTGAGATTAATTGGTCGGGTTTCTGCTGAATACGATGGCCTTGGTTCATTGTGCATTTATTTATGGGCCTTTGGAGTTTTGTTCTATTACTATCGTCTCAATTAGTCATAACTCTCCTACACTATCTGCAAACACTACTCTACAGCTGCATAACTCAGGTTGTTTATAAGTTTACTATTGACTTTGATAACTTCTTTTTTATTTTGTAACGCGTTGTCGAAAATCTCATCCGAGTAAGTGTTAACCAACATTGGTGACATGACACATCCCTGTAGGACTCCTTTCTTTATCGGAATATGTTTTGTATTATCGTTATTAACTAACCGTAGTCAATTGATTCCAGTACAGCTTTCTTAGGAATTTCTGTGTCTAGCCCCTTACCTCGGCGTATCTTGGTTAAGATTAATGTAAACTACATTTATAATTATTTTATATTAATCAATATCAGCAATTTGAAATAGCCACATGTAAAATAAATGTTTAATACTTTCACGCCTTTCAAATTCAAATTCAATACGGTTTATTAAAATTATGGATACAATTACTATTGAAATTTAATTTCATTCATAAGGCAGTAACTTTCGCAGGTTGATTTACAATTTTTGTTTATTTTAACATAGTTACATTATTATAAGTAAAAGAGAAAAAATTTTAATAATTTGAAATTATTAATTATTTTAAAATTTTTTTTACCTGGATTGGGCATCTTAAGAGATTGGTGGTCCTTCCAACATACGTCGAACCCGAACGCGAAAGTTCTTGGGGTGCCGAGAAGAAATATTAAAAGGATTTGTTTGTTTCAAAGTGTTTTTTGAATAAGTGTGTTGAAGGTATTTGGTATTCAATGTAATTTTTTAATGTATTAAAAATAATAAGAGCTGTTTATACGCTATGCAGTGAAACTGGTTTTAAAACAAAAATCTAATGTCCGAAATAGGCCGCTGCCACCCGTTGGATGACAGGTAGACCTTCGCCATATCCAAGCCTCCGCGGAGGCCTAGAACAGCGTCGAATCCTAAAGCGGGTGAAGCGGCTTTTTACGTCTACGGCTTTCACCGTATCGGCTACTTCAGCCATCTCGCTGCCGCTTGCCGTCGCTTTGGCGTAACTAACGCCGGTTGGGACTAGAAAGGGTTCCAATTGGCGTGTCCTCTTCTGTTTAAGTGAATCTACTTTCTTCTTCTGAAAGATCGTGATGGTGGACCTTCTGTCTTCTTGGGCTGGGCGTGGGACATTGCAACCCCAGAAGTTGACCGGATGACCACCAGTTTACGCACCTTGCCCGGTCCTGTGGGTTTTCGACTTGCTAAACTGGGTTGAGTCGAGATGATTCTCGCTTTCACACAGCAGTGCTCCGCATGTAGAAATCTGTGCGTGAGGAATCCTAACGTTCACGTCGTACTACTTCCCGACTCTGTCTCCGACTCATTTTCTTTAAATCTGTAGAATGATCATATGGCAGTAGCAATCGTAACTCCACCAACCGGAAACTTCGTACGATCCTCTATCAGTCATGGATCCTGGATCCAACAATTGTTTGCGGTCGGTACTCTTTCTATTTGCTTATTATACCGTATGTGAATACGAAGTAGCTGAATAATCTTATTCATGCTTTTTATAGCTACAGTAAATTGGTACACTGATCATGACGCTCGAAGACTCTCTAGGAGCATTCTTCCGTAGTTAACACAATTTTAAAATACTACCCATTTTATAACTGATTTTATGAATGGAGATTTTAATGTCACGTTACGTCGAGCACCATCTCTAATCCTTGATTTTAATAGCCACCTCTTTGAGCATGGCAGGTTATCTCGAAGACGAGATCCACTGGCGATTGCACTTCTTCGAGTTATAAAACAAGTTGCCATCGTAGGTCCTAATTCGCGGTATGATGTAATTGAACCCATTACTAGTTTTTCTTCGCAAGGAATGGTTGCCCTCTCCAATTGCACTGGTATGAAATTAAACTTTACATTACGTCTATAAATACGTGCTCCTTGGGTGTTTCAAGGAGTGGCCTCGAAATCTAAGCGTTTCGATAACCTTGACGTTGTCGGGCGGTAGTCGAGGTTCATATCGGCTTCTTCTTCTGCAGAACCCGTCGAAGAATCGGTGAGATAGCTGCTTCTTACGTTGTATATAACCGGTTCAATTGTATAGAACTGGCTACAGTAGAAGGAGCAAACTCTTCTTCCATTTATCCTTGAGCTTCTTTTTCTTCTATGACTCTTCTATAAGCTGTCATCGACGTAGTAGGGCAAGGACTCGAACTGGACCTGCTCATCGGTCAGCACGACGTCATCGGGAAGGGGAAGGACTCGTTTTCATCGTAAAAACTCCGAAGAGCATACGGGTGCCTCTGCCGGAACGATGACAATCTACCTGGCATCGTGAAAATAACGCAGGTAGCAGAACGTAGCGCACGTAAAAATTTTTAGCAAAGTACGGTTACAATGTTAAACGCGATGTTCACTGATCTGCTTGCAGACGTTCACGCCTTTCAATTGTTTGGCAATTAATATGCAATCTTTAATACACTGAAATCCCAACCACACGTCTATGACCTGTCTGATCTTCAGCCTTAAGTCGAATTTTAAAGGGTCGTCTTCTGTTTGCCGTTTAACACAATATTTTGCGAGCGGCATATTTACAGCATCTTTATTTATACTAACCCGGTTTACTACTGATTTCTGTTTGACGCTTCCATGCAAAAAACGACGCTATTTAACTAACAACATGATTTATTACTCTGTGATATTCTGAGACGTAGTATTAGTCAAATGAGAATATTGCATATAAAACAAATTGATTTCGCGTTTATGGTTCACTCTTTCTACTATTGCTATTCAATACCGTATGTCGATTTCGTCAAGTGCACAAGAATGTTCACCATCCTTATTTAATTCACTGTTTTATGGATACAGTATAAACAAATTGGATAGCTACATTCATAAATTAATGACGTAGCGGCAAACTCTCCTAGTAATGTGAGCATTCATATTCAAAAAATTGCCACAAACTATTTCATAAAATACACAATGGAAATTGTTTATAACCTAGATTTATATGAATGGTGCTCTGGAAATTTTAAAATGCTCCAACTTCACGTCGGAAGAGCACCATCTACTAAAGATGCCTTGAACTTTTAATAGGAGCTAACCATGTTTAAATTATACCGCCATTTTTATTCTCGTAAGCAACGAGAGCGTAAACTAGTGTCAAGGACAGCTCTCTTTTTTGAAGTTCAGTACGCTTCCAAGTTGGCGAATCATTAATATACACCCTTATATACGGTATGATGGTAATTGTAAATTGATTAAACCTAAGTATTTATCTTCTTGAGAGGAATGATTTGTTTCCCAAAAAAATTGCACTACTTTGGTATTTATGAAAATGTAAACTTTCACCATTAACACTCATAATAAAATACTTATCTTTTTTGGGATTTTTTAATGGTGTACTTTAAATTATACAATCTAAACGTTTCGATAACACTTACAGTTATCTTCGTCAGTAGTAATGTTTGTTAAAAATTGTTAAAGATGTAGTAAACAATTTTGTCAAATTTGAAAAATTCAAACATAAACATAAGCCTGCTATTAATATAACAGTTTGAGAAATTATAAAGCAACTATAAATTTTTAAGTAAAGAATAACTAGGTCATAAAATTAAATATTTTAAACTGCCTCAAGATGACAAACCAGAACACTCTCTACGACGAAACTAACAATGAATTTGCCAGCCAAAAACACATTTAACAAAATTTAATCGAGTTATGATTAGTGTAAAGTTGTGAAAAACTTCAATTTTAAAATGATAGAAGCATTCACAAATCAAACATTACATCAAATAAAATAACAGTTAAATCTAACAAAAGATATCTTTATCAATAATTGGAAGTGTTATTAACAATGAAAAGCACAATGCAGAACGTTCTTTGTAATTTTTCATTATAATTTAATTTCAACTACTTATGTTAAATTATAGTGCTGTGAAATTTAACATATAATTGTAAGCATTTGCTTCAAGGTCTAGGAAAAACACAGCAAAAACCTAGACATACCAAAGTTGAAACAAATTAAAATCAAGGCGTATCATTATGCTCTTTTTAATTATAAGATGCCAAAACCTATTTAAACGGAGATTTTCTTCTTGTCTATTAAAATTATTCAGTGTTTATATATTTCAATACCTTCACGTTGCAAACGAACATTAATATGGGTTTGTCTTGACAATATTTCCATATTGTCAAATTGAATGTCATGATTTAGATTATTCAGGGCATGGTCAGCCACAGCAGACCTCTCTGGTTGACCCAATCTACAAAATCTCATATGTTCTTTGCGTCTTGTATCAAAGCTACGTTTTGTGGTCCCGATAGTATCTTTTCCACATGAACAAGATAACTTATACACTCCGGAAGATGATAAAGGTTTGACACATCTTTAGGTGATCTTAAATGTTCTTTAATTTTTCTTGTAGGTTTAAAAATAGTCCTAATGCCATATTTGATTAGGATTTTTCAATTCTATTTGTAACATTAGCTATAAAAGAAGAAAAGCAGTACCAACATTAAGAACTGGTTTTTCTTTAAGGTTACGCCTAGAAGGTGTAATAACATTATTAATATCTGTAAGTGAATATCCATTATCTTGTAAGGATTTTCTTAATAGTAAATTCGTTTTGCTCGATCTACTAAAGATTTAATTACACTAATTTTTGACGTGGATGGTGGTTGGATAATTTATGAAGGTATCTATCAGTGTGTTCGGCTTTCTGTAAACCTTAAAAGATAGTGAATTATTATTTTAGATATTAATATGTCAAGAAATGGTAAACTTCCATTAGTTTACTTTTTCCATGGTAAACTGAATACTAGGATGTATACCATTTATAAAACCAAAAAACTCATTCAGTGCTTCTTCATCCATGTCTCAAATAACAAATGTGTCATCTACATATCTATACCAAACTGAAGGTTATTTAGGTGTATTTTGTAACGTTAATGTTTCAAATTTTCCATATAAGAATAGCTATAACAGGACTAAGGACTACCCATTGCTACACCTTCAATCTGTTCATAAAATTTACTATTCCACTGAAAATAAGTTGTAGTAAGACAGTGCTGCAAAAGAACGTTATTCCTTTGGAAATATATCAATATATTGATTGTAAAACAGTTATAAACCTTTCTGATAATGTTGTTTCAGATTATGCTATTGAACTTTCTAAAGGAGGAAATTTTCGATAACACCAGGAGTAATACCATTTGAAGATATAATTTCCAACATCGAAAACTCCATTAGATTATTACCTTGTCTGCTAATGAAGTTAGATATAACACCGTTAACATATTACGTAAAACAAAACCTCAAGAACAACTTATCCTTTCGTCAACGACATGCTTACTTGATCTTAAACGCAATGAAAGTATTATAATATTAAAATCAGATAAAGGTAATGCAACTGTTATATTAAATATGAACGATTATAACACTAAGATAGAACAATTGTTGGGACCAGAAACTTATCGTGAAATACCAAAGATCCAACAAAAAGTTTCTTTTAAAAACTAAAGAGCTGATTAAATTATCATCTATTCCTGTAGAAAAAAAAGAAACTATCTAACTCTGAAGCTATTTCACCAAAACTATATGGTTTACCAAAATTCATAAACCTAATATTCCTTTAAGGCCTATTATTAGTGCAATTGGTTCTCCTACATATCTTGCAAAACATCTTACATTTTATTAAAAACACATTACATTAAAAATTCTGCCGACTTTGTTGAAAAAATGCAATTGAAGAGGGTGATATAATGGTTAGATTTGATGTTATTTCGCTTTTTACAAAAGTACCTCTAAAAGAAATATTGAATACATTGATCATCTTTTCCAAAGGACATAACCATTACTTTTCAGCACTGTCTTACTACAACTTATTTTCAGTGGAACATAAATTTTATGAACAGATTGAAGGTGTATAATGGGTAGTCCCTTAGTCCTGTTATAGCTAATTTTATATGGAAAATTTGAAACATTAACGTTACAAAATACACCTAAAAACCTTAAGTTTGGTATAGATATGAGACGAATTTGTTATTTGGAGACATGGAGAAGAAGCACTGAATGAGTTTTTGGTTTATATTAATTAGAAACTCATCAATTACATCTGATGAATTATCAAAACATGCTAAAATACCATCTACTTAACGAAACTAAAATACAATCTATTCCAAACTATTTCATTCAAAAATTTGATCTAAATTTTCAACAAAGATATTAGCTAAAATGGCCGAAATTGGACTGTTCATAGGTAAATCATTTTAGATAAATCTTATTGTTGAATGTAGAATAATTTTGATTAACACAGAGATCAAATAATTGAATTAACTCCATTCTTGTAACTAACTCAACATTATTATCAAATAAAGAATTATTTAATAAACGCATACATCCCACATAACATTCAATATCCACTGTATATTAGGTTCAGAATGTGCATGTATACCTGAAGTTTACCTTGTGCGTTATGTTGTGTACACTCATTGTAGATACCCTGAACAATGTACCACGTACATTCGAAATAACGCCTGTATATACTTTGAATATCATAATTTTATGTTCTATGGCTAAGTATTCAGTTCCATAAGTATTCGTTCCATGTATACTCAGGACGGCGTATGTATATGCAAGGAAGAGATATAATTTTTGTGTATCCATAGAACAAATATGGTAGGTATCTGCACCACGTCGTAAGGTCATATCAACTGTAGAACATAAAATTATAATATTCAAGGTACATACAGGAGTTATTTCAAATATATATGACTTCCATAAAAATTTTATTTTATTAAAATTTTCGTCAACGAGCATTAGAACAAACAAACGATTAAAATTTGAATAAAATCTAGCTAGTAGTTTTTTTTTTCCTTTGCACCTAGTAACAATAAATTAGAAGAAATAAACCGTTCAGTATGTAATTAACTGTCAATTTTGCAAATTATTTGTTCACAATTTCGTTCTGAACTTGGGAACAATGCCAAGAGTACATCAACATTTTTCCCGATTGACTGATTTTGAACGTGGCCGTATTATTGGTATGATAGAGGCCGGACTTTCGCTAACAGAAATTGCTCGTCGTGTAAACCGAAATGTTACAACGGTATTGAGATGTTGGTCCAAATGGTCCGAGGAACGGGTGAACAACATCGCCCTGGATCTGGACGTCCCCGCAGGACTACAGATCGCGAAGAACGTCGCTTAAGACTTTTAGCCACAAGAGGCAAATTTTCAACAACTCGATCGATTGCAAATGATTGGATAAGAGGTGTAGGATCCAGAATGTCATTATCATCTGTTTATCGCCGGATAAGATCTTATGGGCTGCGTTCATGTTGTCCATTTTATGTCTTCCCTTACACCACTTCACCGTCTACGCAGGCTAGAATGGAGCAACGAAAGAGCGAATTGGGCGCAAGAATGGCATCGAATTGTGTTTATTGACAAGTCCCGATTTTGCTTGTGGGCCCACGATAGTCGTAGGAGGGTCAGACGGATGCGTGGAGAACGTAAAAATTCAACATTGTTATATGGCATGGAATGCATGCGTTTATTAAATAATTTTTATTTGATAATAAAGTTGAGTTAGTTACAAGAACGAAGTAAATTCAATTATTTGATATCTGTGTTAATCAAAATTGTTTCACATTCAACAGTAAGAGCAGTCGAATTGTTTATAAATTGAACTGCACATACTGCAATTCTGTTTATATTGGACAACACTTAGTTTAATGCTGGATACAAAGTTGTTCCAAATATAAACACTAGACAAATCAAATTATGACGCATGCTGTACTCGACAGATGTCGCCGTAAGTGCTCTCTGTTTGATAACTGAACAGTTTAACCACAGTATAACACCATACTGTGGTTTAACCTTCGTTACCGAAATTCGAACTTCGTAAGATTTCGTTCCGAGTCGTGTATAGACGAAATATTAGAATACAGCTAACTTCAACAGATCCAAAACAGATCTGAGATTCACATTTATTGCCGATTATTGCTTTCGCGCCGTTAATCTAACGACCTAACCTCTTTGTATATTTCGTATTTAAATTTTTCATTTGTTCATTTTTTCTATTCATCATTAGTAACAATTTACCTATTATCCTTGCTATGCATTTACCGAATTACTACTGCTTTCCAACTCTTCACATTTCATACCTAATTGTACCTACCTTGTACCTTTCGCCCTGCTTTGTCCCTGCAAAAAAACAGTTTTTTCAAGACTGAAACCCTTCATTGCTTTTGTTTTGTAAGGTGAGTTAAATATGAAATACTTGTAATTTTAACATCTATTGAACAGATAATGAAGATGCCTAAGAGTAAAACCGCATCAGCCGCCAGAAAACTTCAAGTAGTAGAACAAAGCGAGCCAAAACAGTGAAGCAATTCTGGTTGAACAAAAAAAACCAAGAAACTATCTCTCCTAGGTATTATTTAATTACCTGTACTTACGTAAATATTTTAAACTATGTATAGGGCCTCAGTGAGCACTGTACATTACAACCCTCAATCCCCTGTTGCCTTGCAACGCTGTGAGGAATTATGGGATAATGATACACCTATTAGTATAAATATAGAGAAGGAGGCTGAAAATACTTGGGGAACAAATAAAGAATATGACAGGTTCGTTTTTTAATATTAAATTATGGTTAACATTTGTACTGTTTTCACTGTAGTATCATGTCTGAAAATTTAGTGATTGAAACGGAACAAAAGCCAGAGGCGAAAGTTAGTGGTAATAGAATTGTCAACCTAACATTTTTCGTTGAACGATTAATTCGTGTGACAGAGCATCATGCACGTAGTTGTACAAGTGTACACCTTACCATTGAAAAAGAAAATCGAAGTGGCTTGCATTCCACCATTATGTTAAGTTGTTGGTGTGGAAAGAGATATTCATGCTCAACTGTCGATTATGAGAGAACAAATTTCAACAAAAATGCCGTATGGGGAACCATTTCAAGTGGAAGCACATTTAAGCATACCGAAGAACTTCTTTGTGTTGTGGATATTCCTCCGTTATCAGGGACATTATCTTATGAGCTTCAAGATCAATTATCTAAGGTATGGTAGCACTACTCTCTATGATGCAAATTCCATACATTTTATACTATAATTTTCCTTTGCATTTGCTACGAAATGTAATTTATTCCTCTATAAAATAGGTTTGGACGATGCGTCAGTTAAAGACATGGAAGCTGCAGGCACAGAAGAGCGCAACCTTGCAAATGAAAAACAATGTTGACGTTGATGGGGTGCCCTGAATTTGTGTATATTTAGACGGAGGGTGGTCCAAAAGAAGTTAGGAGAGTAATTTTGATGCAGCGTCTGGTGTTGTAAGCTTAATAATATTGTAACTAATAAATTTTACAACAGTATATTTCAGGGAGTAATTATAGGCAGAGCAACAAAAAAGTGTTATATTTAGGCGTTCGAAATAACAATAAAAGAACAATGAAGCAACCAAACCCCATGTGTTTTAAAAACTGGACAGAGTCATCATAGGCCATGGAAGCAGACATAATTGTAGAAGGGTTTTGTCGCAGTGAATAAACTCATAATCTAAGATACAAACAGTTTATTGCCGATGGTGATTCTAGTGTATATGCAAAAATACGACAACATATGCCTTACGGAAAGGAAGTACGTATATAAAAATATACCGGACTTTTGACCTTTGTGTTTTATAGGTTAAGAAAATAGAATGTAATAACCATATTATTAAAAATTATCGCAAACGATTACACGCCCTCAAAAATAATACAAGCCATGTTTCGCTAGCTGCCAGAAAACTACTGACAATTAAAAAATAACGAAGTTGGAGAAGATTTCTCAGAAAGCAATATATGCCACTACACATGGTGATATTGCATCACTGATTGAGGATTTAGGAAATGGACCAAACCACGTATTTTCGGATCATGCGAAATGTAAAACTGTTACTATGGTGAATTGATGGGTGAAACTACAACTGAATTCAATGAAACACGAGCATCAGGCCTTTACCGATTAGATCAAGGTAATTATTTATGAATGTACCTTATGTTTTCTATGATAGAATTGTTGTAGGAGCTCTCAGTCTTGTTATAAGGAAGGGTGATTCACTTATTGATAATGAGACAAACAATCGAGCTGAATGTCTGTGCTGGTTCGATTTAATGCATGCAAGAGATTGAATTAGATTCAAAAGGTTCATTTCAGACTCGATATTATTTGTCGGCCCTTAGGTATAATGAAGGCACTACTTTAGGATTTGTACCCACTTTTTGTAAAAATTTTTGTGAACAGGATTTAATTGGCATTATACACAATGGAAGGAAGTATATAAAAGAAGTCCAGGAAAGATATTAAAAAATGCATGGCCTCACAGACGAAATACAAAAGAAAATTGAATTTTAATAGAAATTCAATTAAAAAAAGCAAAAACTACCAGGGTATTACCAATGCGCGTAATGTAGATTATGGTCTAGAAATTAAATACAGAAACAACTTTTGAATAGGTTTGATTGGGGAACAAGAAATTGTAGAAATAAAATGTTTACTTAAAGTTTCCTAACTTGGTATCACTTTAGAAAAGGCTGCAAAAATGATACCGAGTTTGTGCTTAGAATATAAAAATGGTACTTTGTCGTTAATAAAAAATCATAATTATTATTACTAGGTGAGAAAATGGCATTACCTTATTAAAGGGCAGCTTCATATTACGCAACGTGAGATTTGCAACTTTGTTGTATTTGTGAACCATAAGTCAGCACTATTCATAGAAAAAGTTAAAAGTGACGATATATTTTGGGAAAGTAGTATGCAAAACATGTTAATTACATTTTACAAATGTTGTATTTTACCTGGAATTATACGAGGCAATCTAAAACGAGAATTGAGATGTATCGATCCTCCATACATTACCGCTGCTCAACATAAACGACAGAGAAAGATTGACATCGAAAGAAAGAAGAAAGCTCCGACAAGTACTCTAAAAACGGACTTGTAGCACGATACTCCAACAGTGTTCTTTTTTGTAATAAAGTGGTGAAGCAAGGCTACTATAGGTATTTCATAATCATAATTTGTATTAATTGTATTAAATATGAACTAAGACGCTTGTTGTATTACTACTTATAGCTAGTAGAAACATGGTTGTTAAAATAAAGCATCTAATCGGAGTCACTGTAAAGCTTCGTTCCGCATAGCAATTACGTTCGCATCCTAATAGCCATCTGGCCAACGATTAGGTGAATTGATCTCTGTAATGTATTGTTTAAGAAATATAATTTGTATTTCTACGATGTAACTTTTTTCCAATAAAGCTGTACGGTTGGAGTCCTTTTTGAATTTGAATCCTAGCGCCTGGGTTACACGATGAAGACTGGTGTCACTTATTAATATGTGACTGTTACGAATTTCTGCATTTAAACTTGCAACTGTGACATGTTTTTCTGTAAATAAATTAGTATGTTAAACGTGTGTAAAAGATTGTGATTGTGTTGTGCATACATATTGTATGACATATTCCTTATGCCCATTTTGAATGTTTAAAGTGGATCGTCAGTTTTTTTTCTAGCATGGTCGTTTTTTACCCGGACTTGTTAAAACTGAGTTAGATGATATTTCTCACCGTCTTCTCAAATATACCCAAGATGCTTGCCACATGCTGTAATTTCGTGATTGTAATGAATTAAGATATAAACAGTTAATGTCATACTTCTTGGACAGCAGACACTGATATCAAGGGACTCCCATTTTCTTTAAAGTGTGTAATAAATGATAATTAAAAGAAGTCAATGTAGGAAATGAGGAAACGGTCACAGGATAAACAAATAAATG
Source organism: Vesta saturnalis (assembly GCA_036346205.1). Taxonomy (NCBI): domain Eukaryota; kingdom Metazoa; phylum Arthropoda; class Insecta; order Coleoptera; family Lampyridae; genus Vesta; species Vesta saturnalis. The sequence goes on from JARFJB010001721.1 coordinate 2,165,284, forward strand.
GAGGTTATGTAGTATTAGTCAAATGAGAATTATATGCATATAAAACAAATTGATTTCGCGTTTATAGGTTTACTCTTTCTGCTACATTTGCTTATTCAATACCGCGTTGATTTCGTCAAATGCACTATGAATGTTCACCATTCATTATTTAATTCACTGTTGTATATGAGAATACAGTATAAACAAATTGGATAGCTAGATTCATAAGTTACAAATTATTTCATAAAATACACATTGGAAATTGTTCATAACCTAGATTTATTCGAATGGCGCTCTGGAAATTTTAAAATGTTCCAACTTCATGTCGAAAGAGCACCATCTACTTAAGATGCCTTGAACTTTTAATAGGAGCTAACAATGTTTGAATTATACCGCCATTGTTATTCCTGTAAGCAACGAGAGCGTAAACTAGTGTCATGGACAGCTCTCTTTTTAAGTTCAGTACGCTTCCAAATTGGCGAATCATTAATATACACCCTTATATACGGTATGATGGTAATTATAAATTGATTAAACCTATATATCTTCTTGAGAGGAATGATTTGTTTCCCAAAAAAATTGCACTACTTTGGTATTTTTTTTACATTATTTAGTAATCAAATTTATATGACAAATGTATCATTCTATACATTAGTTCACCCTCTACACATGGTGTAAATTGTACGGTATAATGTGACGTACTTTGGTAGTTGTCCTTGACATTAGGAGTGCCCATAATTTGTATTATATTCCCCAGCCTTAAACGGCAATAATCACAAAACAACATCAAATTTTTACGTTTTTCTAACAGACACATTAGATGTTTGGCAAGTGTTCGAACTTTATAAACATAAATAGAAGGTAAATAACCACTAGTTTGTTATTTTACTTACATATTTTCTATTTAGAATGATACATGTTGTATTGACACGCGTAGAGAAATAAATAACTGTACAGAGTTAGTATAAAGTATGGAACCCCTGAGTATCTCCTCAACGGTTTATTATTTTAAATAAAGCGTACAGAAGTAGACCAACAAATTTAAATGAGTTAGAGTTACGCATAAGAAACTTATTGCTACAAATGACGAACGAATTTTTGCAAAATTCTTTGCAAGAATTTGAAGACCGTATGGGATATTGTCAGATAGCAGAAGGGCGTAATTTTGAACATTTATTATAATTTTTGTAATTCATGTTATTTTTGTTAAAATGAATAAATTGTTAAGTTGCCGAGTTTTCAAAATTTTTTCACCCAAAAACATCGATAATCGAAAGCATATTGCCGGGCAATAAAAATATGAATGTAGAGGATCATTGTATCCAAAATTAAACAAGGAATTCAAAATCTAAAATATACAGGGTGTTGCATTTAAAATGACAAAGTTGATATTTATTTCCGATGTAACCGGAATGATACAGTAAATCTGAATGCATTGCTGGATTCCTTGGATCTGTTTAGAAGGGGGTACCCAATTTTATTCAAAAATAATAAACGGTTGAGGAGATACTCAGGGGTTCCATACCTTATACTAACTCTGTATAAAGGAAATTGTGGAATTATATTGTATTTTAAACATTAGTGCTACTAACTATAAAAACTGTTTGATTTATATTAGGCATACATACCTACTTAATACCTAAATAATTACAACACAGTGATTCCTGGTAATTATAGAAATGCGGGATACGAGTGCGCGAGTTATGTAATTTATTTTCCTTGATTGCCAATTACTCAATAATTGGAATTCATTCAAATATTACTGAAATCCATCAAACAGTGGCTTTTCCAGTTCGTAACGACACTTTTACGTCTGCACGGGGCAATTTATTTTTGTGAGATAGGTTAACTATCTATCATACAAATACATCAATCTGTCTTTAAATTGTAAATCAAGTACCTACTTTTTACTTTTTACACTTAGTGTACTCGTTGTACTTGATAATGTAAATCCGCAACCAATAATTAATAATTCAGATAGTTTGCCGTCATACTACAAAGCTTTACATTCTGATCACTCCGGCCCAAATACTCCGGCCTCAATACAAATGTACAATACATATTTATACACACAAAAACGACTCCTTTATTCAGTAGAGCAATCTTAAAAACATTTTCCTTCACGTAAAGGTGAGTAATTTAAGCAATTATTCCATCTCCAAAAGTTTAGGACCATTTACTTTTCCTGGAATACCAATCCTACGCAGTAAATAGCTCTTCCCAGTATGCCACATCATTTAAATTCCAACGTCCTTGGCGCTGAACTTCACGCAACCAATGGAATTTTCTGCAGACCAATAATGCATATTGTGCAGATTGACTATCCGTCACTACTGAAGGTGGCTTCATCGGTCCAAAGAATTTGAAATAAAAATTCTCTATTTTCGCGTATTATGCCTAACATCTAATGGCAATAGTCTAACCTTCGATCAAAATGTTCCTATTTCAAGGCCTGATTCAAAACGACATGATATGGGTGCATTCTTAAAGTAATTAAAAAAAGTTTAAACGAATACCTATATATTTTGATGGCCATTACAACTTACCTATGGTCCTTCAAAATGTTTTGAACCGTTGTCTGTGATATGCCCAACTCAGTGGATAATGTTCTTGTGCTAACATGAGGATTTCCTTCCATATAGCCCAGTACACGGTTAATATTTTCTTGTGTTCTTCCAATTCTTTGCCGTTGAAACGTAGGCCGAAAACTACCATTGGCTTGTAAGCTCACCACTAATCGGGGAAAAACTCTTACATCGCAAGGAGGCCGATTTGGATATTGAGCCGCGTAAACTCTTTTACTACTGCGGCATTCTGAAGACATTCAAAATAAACCGCAAGCATATCAACAGCTTCATTATTCGTAAAACGCATTTTGAAAGCACAAAAATTGCTCAAAGTAACGCGAAAGTGTTGACAACTATTGACAATTTGAGGATTATGTATGTTTTGTTTAGGTATCTGTTTCCATTGCCTGCTTCTATTAATTGTATTTTTCGTATATATCCATAGTGAATATGCATTTAAACAAACAAAAAGTAGGCCTTTCGTATAACTTTTAGCATTGCTTACTTGCCCGTAGTAATTTCAAAGAGGGTGATTTTATTCTGGTGTATAAATTTACAAACATTTAAAATTGCAATTTCTAGGTAACCTATTCAGAGCCGAAATTGAAGCTGCAGTTTTGTCTGACCATAAGAGGCCTCAGCAATGCACAGAGTGATGGTCAGCATTTCGAGCATTTACGGGGGCATTAAAAACCTTCCTCCTTTAAATCGGTCCTTTTTAGGGCCACAACTTAAATAATAGAAACAATTCCAGAAAAATATAGTTAAAAAAATAAAAATGTGAGGGATTTTCGTACAAAGTTTTCTTTGTCCGATATTTTAGGTTAGGAACGAGATATCGAGATACGGTTTTTGCGAGCTTGTTTAGGCATCATTTAGCTACTTGTTCATGAAAAAAAGTCATACCAATGCATTTAATTTTTTTGCGAAAATTAACCGTTTCTGTCGGAATGTCGAACAAAGCCCTCTACCGACGACATGTGAAACTAAAAAAACTTCAATTATTTTAACTTTTGTAGCCCAAGAAAAGCTCTTTTCAACGCGCCCAAGTTTGTTCAAATCGGATTAGCCGTTTCGAAGATACGGGGGGTGATTTAAGGAAACCTTTCAATACCCCCCACCACTTTATTTTTATGGATACGTCAAAGATCAGTTATTTTTTTATTAGGTTAATATAGCAGAATTCACAGAAACATCACTTTTTAGGATACAAGATTGCAGTTACTCCCCTAGCGGCCATTTCAGAAACATAAAAATATTTTCCAGGTTTTTGTATTGGTCGTTTTAGTAATACCTTTTTTTTTCGCAAGCATCTACGATGTATAGTTTCCCAGATACAGTACCTCGCATTCTTAGTTGGCCATCCCGTACAATATACAGGGTTATTACAAATGATGTTCATGATTTTAGGTGCACATAAAACTAGTTTTATTTATCATAGAAAACAATAAAATGGTTACATTTTAAGAAAAACTTAAAAAATTTCATCCCAGATGCCAAGAATTATAAATGTTCCATATGGGAACCCCTTGTGATACGACAGATGTTAAGCGTGTAATCAAGCTCTTGCCATACTTTGTTAAGAGTGTTCAGGTCGATTATTTCGATAGCTCTGGTAATCCGTTGTTGGATCTCAGGTATGCTTTCTGGTGGTGTATACATTTTATGTTTGATGTATCCTCACAAGAAAAAATCACAGGGGGTGATGTCCGGAGATCTTGGAGGCCATTTCAAGAGTGCACCATCACGGCCGATTCATCTGCCAGGCAGCCGATTTTGAAGTCCAGAATGAAGTTTAGGGATTCTTGTTCTAATTTCGGTAGAAGCCATTCCGTCATCATGTCCTAGATTTATTCCATTTATTGTTTGTCCAACAAAGAAAAAAGGTTCGTACACTTTGTTGTAAATGATAGTACAAGACAAATTAAATTTCGGAGTGTAAGTGCTCGATGTAGGTGTGTGGGTTCTCCGAACCCCATATTATAACATTATGTCTGTTCACGGTACCACACAAGTGGGATGTGGCTTCATCACTAAAGACTAAACATTTTACACAGGTTTAATTTTCCATCAATGCCTACATGTTCTCACAAAAAGAAAGTCTTAAAAGTTTGTCCTTTGGTTTTAATGCTTGAACAAGCTGAAGTTTGTAAGGCTTGAAATTTATACGTTTACGTAAAATTTTCCAAACTGTTGGCTGTGGTATATCAAGCTGTTTGTTGCATTTAACAGTAGATTTCTGTGGACTACGCGTAAAACTTTCCCTTGCCTGCTCTACAGCGTCTGACTGACTGATTTCTTTTTACAAATGCACCAATTTCTCTTAAAATTCAAGTACCACTTGTGACTGCTAGGAGGATCTTCATTAAATTTGGTTCTAAAGTAACGTTGCACACTAATAACTGATTGGTTGATGTGATAATCCAACACATCAAATGCTTTCCTGTCTTCAAATTCAGCCATTACACAATTGACAACAATTGACTTTAACAAATATCTGATACGTACTTAAATCAATGTAAACAAAACTTCAAGAGTTTTTCTTTCCTGGTCTTAAAACAGGTTAATCCAGTAATATTTATAATTGAAATCGGGAACATCATTTGTAATAACACTGTATACTTATACATACAAAAACGACACCTTTATTCAGTAGAGCAATCTTCAAAACATTTTCCTACACGTAAAGGTGAGTAATTTGAGCAATTGTTCCATCTCCAAAAAGTTTAAGACCTTTTACTTTTCCTGTAATACCATATTCTACGCAGTAAATAGCTCTTACGTTAGTAGTTACCTAGTACAGTACATCTTTCCAAAAACTCCCATTTGATTCAACTGAAGATGCTGTAACGTTTTGGTTTTATTAAACTTTTTCTACCTTCCATTTCTAATAATCTCCTAATCAGTATTTCTCGAGGGGTGATATTTTATACAAATAATATGGGAATTTACCAATAAATGAAATATCTCTTTCTTGTACCGTCTTTTTGATTTTCCAGGGCACAAGTAATAAAAAATTGATTGATCGGATCGATTTTGATTGATTTCTATTTCTTTTGGCCTTATACGTTTGACACCTTGACCATCTGATGGTTATACCTTATAGTTACGCGTAACATATCTCTCCTGTTCCTACATTTTCGTACGCCGAGTTTTTCATTGCCCTACCTTTTGCAAGAATTTTGGTGATTTCCGGTTTTGGACTACCCTTCCAATCTGAACACCGTGTGCCGATGAAATGTGTCTTTGGATCTAAGGAAATGTTTGAAAAGGGCGCACTACTGTATTAATTATTCTGTACCAGATAGAATATGCAAGGACTCATCGGCCTTAAAACCAGAACACTAATTTTTGAAAGAGCTGCATTTTCTTCATGCTTCCGATTATAAATTTAATGTTCAATTTTCGGTAGGTACATACCCATTGGGCAAAGTTCATACAACTTTATGCCGTACGTTGCCTGATTACCTATCTACATATATAAAAACGAATGCCTATTTTCCTTGATCACGCCATAACTTGAGAACAGCTTTACAGATTTCATTGATTTTTTTTAAGTTTTGTAATACTTTGTGGAAGGTTCTCACGGAAAAAAAATAATAGGGTGAAATGGGGGATTAATTTTTTTATGTGAAATTGACTCGATAATTAATATCCCCCCCGTTCTGAGATCGTAGCAACGCGCGACGGGTACGACTAGTTTTTGATATATTAGTTAAAACTAATCCTTTCGCGATGGAGGAACAATAACTCATCTGAAGATAAATGGTCACCTCGGTAATACTTTTCTGAAAAATTGCATAACTTTTCTAAGCCTATTTTCTCTATCTCGATCAGTTGTACAGTTAAAACAACGAAATAATGCTTCATATCGTCCACTAGACATATATGTGGTATAACTGATAATATGAGTCTAAAGAAGACGATTTTCTCAATGTTAGAGATCTCAAAAGAGATTTGCCGCTATAAGATTGTTTGTACTGCTACCTTTACGTTTAGAACAATTTTCTGTAAAGACTTTTGCCGTAATCATTAGTACACTTCACAAATAATAATTTCTCCAGGAGTGTCTGTCCCCTCATTATCATCAACGTTGTCTAAAACCGCTTCATCTTGTATTAATTGTTCTCTTCATCAGAAGATTAAAGGTCGTTAGATCTGGAACTGTAATTATCGTCTCCATCATCATTTATGGAGTGTTCATATTGACCAGGTTCAAAACCGATCATTAACCTAAAAAATAACATTCCCTTTCATATAATTTAATAACAGCATTAAGCCAGTGATCACAAACAACCATTAAACAACGTATGATTAGCAATATTAAAAAATACAAATTCAAATAACAAATTACCCGTAATAAGCCACTACTAATTAAGTGGAGGCATTACAAATATATGCGCGATCTTTTAACTACATAATATCAAGAATTTTAGTTTGACATAGTAGTACACAAAAATCTGCTTGAATCAGTAGGTAAGCCTCGCATAACTAAAGGCAAAGCACTTCTGCAGTGGCAGACTAACAAATATAAAATTTGGCTGGATTTACAGACTCGTCCGCAAACGTGTTATTTTACCTACATGAACTCGTACTTAATTAATGTGATTATGTAGTTAGAAAGTTGGTTGTAACATAAAACATATACTAGAAGATATGTAATTAAATACACGTACATAACGTACAAATCTAAAAAATTTTTAATAGTTACCTAATTGTAACCTATAAATACCTGGTGTGAAACAATACACGACCTTCCAACCTAAAAAGTGTAAATTAAAAGAAATGAAATAGTTTTAATTATAATTTTGTTACGATAACTATTCAATCTCTTCTTTATACGTTCATAACGAAAACAGGCAACATTGTAAAAACAAAAACAATAATCTGCGTCAGAATGATGTTTAAAACTTCATGTCAGGTAGAAATTAATATATAAAAAATTCCAAAGGCGCCCGCTTCTATAAGATATCAATAATACGGTTTAAACATTTTCAGTCATATTTAATTAATTTGTGGATATACCTTGGGTTATATTAAGAAACTTTATAAAGAAAAGTTAGGTAAAATTAAATTTTCTTTAAAAAGTAGGTATGTCTACATATTTTTTTATAAAATTACTCGTTATTCAGATAATGAAAAAAATTTAACCAACACTTAAATTCTACCTTGGGAATTTGTTTGCCGCTAAATTACGCGTCGTATCAAAAACTGCCTAGAGCATAATTAATCTATATGATGAAGGTCTGTATACTAGTATTTTTGTTTTTTAAATATACAGCTGTTTCAGAAATATTTGATAAAAATTAAAAATAGCTCATAGTAACCCCCCCCCCCTCCAAGGCCACTGTATTTCTTCTTCTAATTAGCTGCAGGAGAAATAAAATGAGGCTTAAATACAAAATTGCACATACGTAGGTATTAAGGTTCTGAAGTCATCGTGGATACTAACACACATCTACACGCACACAGACAGACATCATGGCCGATCTTGACGATACTTGGCCAAACGTTGCAAAATGAGCTAAAAGGTCGATTTAGCGATAATGAAAAAAAGTCGATTGCATATGTATATGTAGGTTGGAAGGTAAAACAGAACTGGTGGCGGTATTTAGTGCTAGATTAGTACGTTTCAGCATCGTGAACCTATAAAATAATCGTGCCGACGTTTTCGAGATTCAGTGTTTTGGTCATTCGGCGCTTTAGCCTTTATCGGCGTGACAAAATTCGGCTGAATGGTCATCGACGTTTTGATTGCATTGGTCCAATATTGAAATTCGGCGGAATGAGCCCGGTCGGCGAAATGGTCATCGGTGTTTTGGTTACATTTAGGGTTTTGGTCTTTTAAAGTGCAGTGTCGGTGTTTTGGGTATTCGGCGAAATGTCCTAAATCTCATTCGGCGTTTTAGTATTTATCGGCGTAATATCCCAACTCAAAAATTTGGCAATATGAGCCTAGGGAAAAACAGTCGTCGGTATTATGGCCAGGTTTAGCGTTTTGGACCATTGAAATATACAGTCGGGCTTTAGGAATGTCAGTAGAATATACTAGACTCAAATTACCTAAGGCAGAAAAAACGTTAACATTGAAAAAATAGCATAGCCTTGGAACCGCTGCGTCAATTTCTAAAAAACACACTTTCGGATACGATATTTATGACCGAATAATCAACAATTAACATTCTTTTAATCAAGCTTATTAACACAAAATTGTTTGAGCTTTTCTGGTATTCCCAAAGTCATAGATTTTATGGTGGTATGCGAGACTTTTTTGGTCGAAGCGATCGACATTTTCGTCAAGTTTTCAATCAAGTTCCTTTTGACCAAAACCCAGTAAGCCTTCGATAGGCTGGAGTTCTGGACAATTTAATGGATTAGCCTCCCTAGGCACCAAAACGATGTTGTTGTCTTCATACCACTTCATGGTCGCCTTGCAGTAGTGACATGACGCCAAATTCGGCCAAAAGAAAGTAGAGACCCTGTGTTGTCTCAGAAAAGGCAACAATATCTTTTGGAGGCATTCCTTAATATAAATTTCAGAAGGATTTCAGATTCCATTTATCCATGAGTATACCAAATGGAACAGAATTTGTACCCTTATTTATTAGGCATTTAGGAAACTAAACAAAAACATTTATACCAGTATGAAAATGTAAACTTCCACCATTATCACTCATAACAAAATACTTGTGTTAAACACCGAACTCTTTGAAATTTGAAACTCTTGTGCTATTAAGCGGAATGGCGCTATGGAATTGTCCTTGGCATAGCACAAAATATTTAGTTCTAATTAATCATCGAGGACGTGGCAGTGTTTGCCCTTTTTTGTGGGAATTTGGGACACAACCATCCTTATTAAGCTGAGTACCGATGATATGGATGGTTGAAGTAGATGGGATGTGTTACTTAGGGTATTGTACGGCAAATAAGTCCCACACTCTTCTCGAACTATTGTTACTTTTGTACCCGCTTAAAATTTGTATTTTCATTTCAGTGGAAAGCATTTTGTAAGTTAAACCGTGGGGCGGTATTTTTAAAAATGTGTGATAGCTGTCAATTTTACCTACTGTTCATTTGAACTACTGCATAGGTTGATGCGTTTTTTTAATTTCAACATAGGGGTAATTACATTGTGTACAAAATGGTATATTCGAATTAAAAACCAACGAACGGTATACTAGTCCAGTGGAAGTAAACATTTTTCTGACCATGCATCCAAAGTGATGAATCTTGCAGAAGCTAGGGTGGTATGCAGGAATAGGAAACCATGGAGAATGATCTCCAAATAAACAAGAGAAAGGAATTGTTTTATAAGTTGCTTTCGCTTACTTAGTTAAAGTTTACTTTTTTGAGCTTTTTAACGGTGTATTTTAGATTATACAATCTAAACGTTTCGATAACACTTACAGTAGTAATATCTATAAAAATTGTTAAAGATGTTGAAAACGATTTTGTCAAAGTTGAAAAATTAAAAGAAACAATTTTAATAGATATTACTACTGACGAAGATAACTGTAAATGTTATTGAAACGTTGAGATTGTATAATTTAAAATACATCATTAAAAAATCCAAAAAAGATAAGTATTTTATTCGTTATACTAGTAGCTCGTGGGTTGCATAAGTTAGAAAGTACCTCAAAACTAATACGCGAGTTAATATACAATTGTTTCTACTGATTTATGCATTTGAACTATGTGTTCCTTTGTAATAAAACAGCTATCTTAAATTAGAAGTACAATTAATTTCTGATGTTACAAACAGAAATAGTAAGTAATAACTCACGAGAACGGTTTACCAGTTTCACTTACTTGGGAAAAAGACCTGGTATTTATTATTTGGTTTTACCCGACGTATAATTTATGCAACATATTTTTATGAAAAAATTATTACCTTAAAACTGTTTTAATATACCATAGTTAGACAATAAAGTTATGACGTGCATAATTATATTTTGCACATTTTAGTTGGTCTTGCTTTCAGATTTAGTTGCCGCATTGGTGTTTGTTGCCATTTTAATATTAATAAATAAATGGACATTTTGTTATGAGCAAAATTCACACTAGGCGTCGCGTAGGCTCATTGGAGTAACCAGGGTTGCCGGCTGAACTTGGCACAGAAGGTTGCAAATTTTAGTAAATTGAAGAATAACTAAAAGTTTGCTTCAAAATTCTTGAACGTGTTATTAAAATCATGAATGGTTATAGAAAACAAGATAAGTCCGCACTCGGTAAATTATTCAATTTCAAACACAAAATGCATATTATTCACTTTAAATTTCTAAAGGTACGTTAAAATTTGTTTGAATAAATTCATTAAATTTGTTTAAATCTAAGATAATGAATTTACAATCGTTAAATCAATTTTGAAAAAAACTTTACGAATAAACTATAGTACCGATTTATGAAATGAACTATAATCGGAAAGGATTTAATTTTTTGTGAAACGACTGTAAATATTTAGATCTGAATTGTAATATACCCAATACGGTAGCTGAACTGCCATTCATTTTTTTAAACAATACATTCATTTGTCGGAGAATCGTTTATTGAGAGGATACTTAAAGTTTGAAATATACATACGCAAGGCAAAATTCTTATTTCATACACTTACTATTTGACATTCACGTACACGCGTTACTTATGCGAAGCAGAATATTTGTTTCACACGAAACATCATATAACTAGTGCAGAAGATGGTATCGTTACTGATTATTCCATTTTCAAAATGTAACTCGGGAAGACAATATTTTCAACTTTTATTTCTGATGTTTGTGTCTTAAACTTACGAGAGCAAATTAATGGAAAACCATGCGTTACCAAAATCAGAATTACTTGTACCACTAGATGGCGATTATGTAGTTCTAGTTTAGGTTATAATGCCAATTTTTGAGGTAGAATTTGAATAAATAGCAGTAGTTTAGCAAATTTTAATATATGAATAGGTAAATAAACGTATCCAAATATGAGTTAAGAAATTATGTGTTCCAGTGAAGCAGAAAATTATGATTTAAATAGCAAAAACCTAATACTGGAGATTTTACATGGACAGTGGCGTAATATACTAAGACAAAATTTTTGTATTTACACCAAATTTATAACTAAATGAATGTGTAGTAAAACACTATAAACAAAATTATGCCCGCCACTCAGTCTCAGGTTACAAAAAATAAAGCGGCGCTGCTTTTCTTAACAAAGTGATTTTAATTTAATTATTTAAAAAAGCTTGTTTGCGGAAACGTTTGTGAGCGATGATTAAGATTAGCTAACCAGTTGTCTAGTTGTTTCAGTTTATTTATATATTACATAACCATATATTTAATATCATTATGTTAGTCTGGTCCGGCATGTCCGTCCGTCCATTCGTCGTATCAGCTTAACTTTTATTTAAATATATTTCTGTTCATTGATAGCACACATACATAAAGCAGTGCATACTATACTGTACTGTACATAGTAATTAAATATTGATCTGAACGCTTGATCTATTCTTGCCAAAGATCAATGTTCTTGTCAGCGATTAAGATGTACACTTTTTAATTGGTTTTCGATAAACCCAATTAAGAATGTGTTCCTTCCATTTTAACCTAGATCGGATAACCTGTACTGGGTCAAGGCCAAGGGCAACAAGACTTTTAGTGAATAACTGCGGAAACACGGGTGCCGTTTAAAAGCATTTTTTGTGGAGACTTTAAATATTTCCCGTATTTTTCAGAAAATGTTTTCATAGGTCAGAGTCCATGTCCACGATTATAGGATCAATGACGCAACTTTTGTGAAATCTTTTTGTCTAATTGATACCATATTAATTAGGGATGTGAACTTATTATTTTGACCTCGATGGGGTGGATCATACTAAGTCAAAAGTTGAGATCAGCTAAGTGTTTAATGCAATATAGATGTCATTCGTAAACATTTTTATAGCAGATTCTAAATACATGTATTTCATTAACCCTCTACTGATCACTAATTGTCACAAAATGAGGTCAAAGTAACATATGTCCCGCTCGGTATGCAACAAACGGCATGCCAATTTTTATAACCTTTTGTATCGTTGAAAGGATGTATTTATTTTTTTCTTTAGTATACTTGTGCTAATCTCTGTATTATAAGTGTTTTGTAATTGTGGTTTTATATTAATTGAGCATATCGGCCGATTTCCATAGTTTTACTTTTATAGCGCGACATTTCGCATACGGACTCTGCCTCTGTCATCAGGATTAGTCCTGAGATGTTTTCGCACTTGAGTCGAATTCATATGTTACGATTTTTTCCAAAGCACTTGACTACTCTAAGATTCGAACTTGGTACCTTTCACTTGTAAATCTGACACCTCGACCGCTGACCCACTGAGTAATCCAGTATATATTTTTTAGAACTTATACATAAAACTTTTTCGTACTTGCGCAGTAGTTTACTGCTCATGTTGCGCCGTAACCTGTTACACAGGTGTATTGCGCTTGATCTCTGCGCATTATTGGGATTCAAATGCCACTTGTAAGCCTGATATCTTCTAAAAAATATGTATTGGATTACTCAGTGGCTCAGCGGTGTCAGACTTACAAGTGAAAGGTACCATGGTCGAATCTGAGAGTAGTCAAGTGGTTGGGAAGAAATCATAGCATATGAATTCGACTCAAGTGCGAAAACATCCGCTTCCGAAACGTGGCGCTAAAAAGTAAAAACTGTGCAATTAATTACACTAATCTGGTTTTCTTTTTCATTACGTTACACTTTTTCGCATTTGCTTATTTGTGTGCTGTATTACTTTAATAACTGGTCACAAGTTAGTGTACTCAACTTAGTGTATACAAGTTGCGCGCATCAATAATAATAATAATTAACAGAAGCTTTGTTCCAGTGGGGGTATCGATCTACATGTTTAGATAAAAAATATTGGTATGTATTTTTAGTTAGAAAATTATGCAGTGTGTACCTTGATAAAGTCAACTTTGTAAAAAATTCTTTTCTTCTAAAAATCATATAGGTATAGTCTAACATGTTGTTATAAAGTGTAGGACAAGGAAACAATAACTATAATGTAATATAATTATTATTTACATAACCAGTTAGGAAAATTTTATGTAATGACCAGGATATTAACAGCACGAGTTGATAATGATGTAGAACAGGCAACACAAAACCCGTTGAATTCTTTACATTCAAAAATCACAAGTATTTATGAACACGCTTATGCATTGATTTAGAAATGGTGACAAGGGAAGGAAGTTGAGCATTACGAGAAGGTTTTGATTGCTTATTTCAAAACTAATCAGCGAACTTTATTTGAAACATATTGACATTAAAAAATATACTAAATTAATTGAAGAGGCCTTCTGACGTTTTGGTAATTTAGAGTTTATGTAAGTCTCGTTGTTTGAGAGTTATAGCATGTTAAAGTTTCTACGTCACAGTGTATAATGATTAACAAAATTTCATTTCTCGCTGTTCTGTTTCTATTGATGCGGCACTAAAATCTCTTTTAAGCCAAACTACAAGTTTTAAACACGCACTAAATGACGTTATCACAAGCGTTTGGAGAAAAAACAGCATGTTTGATATGGCTTAAAAGTGACTTTTTGTAGCTCACTTTCTCTCACACAAATTTGCCAATAAGACTGACACATCTAAGCCTAATAAAGTGATGTATTATTTTCTACAAACGTCAAAGAAATTTGACATTTTGTATGTTCATAAACTGAGTAGAAGTAACATTTCTCATATACTACCGTCACTCGGGGTGAATCCGGACAGCAGGGGGGAATTCGGACAGTTGTTCGTCACATTTATCAAGTTGCTCATTCCTAGATCAATCTGTGTTATTGAATTTTGTCAGTTATTGGTTAGTTTGAACTGAGAGTGGTGTAGTGTCGAAAATATATGTATATAAAGTGATAGTTGTATTTTGTTTACTTTTATTTTAATAAATATGTTAACAAGAAATTGGTTTTAGGTGAGAAGAACCCGGACACCATGGTCAGACACTACAAAAAGGAGATTGGAGTAAATTTTATGAATTATAGTTCAGAAAATGTGGAAAAGGCTCTTTCTGATATTAAAAATAAAATAAAAACACTAAGACAAGCTGCAGAATATTACCATATCCGAAATCGACTCTGCATGATAGAATCAGAGGCAAATCGACTCTTAAACAAGGTGGACAAAGTGCAATGTCTACAGAAGAAGAAATGCTTGCTCAAGGTTACAAAATTCAGTGAATGGGGGTTTGCCATGACGCGATGGGACATAAGACATCTGGTAAAAGCTTATTTGGACAGACAGGGAAAAACTATTACATTATTTAAGAACAGTCCACCCGGGATAGATTGGTTTTATACATTTCTTAAACGAAATAATGTTTTATCAGAACGTATGGCCCAAAATATAAAGCGATGCAGGGCAAATGTTACAAAAGAAACAGTTCTGGAGTATTTTGAGAACTTAAAAAAACACTAGAAGACGTCCCCCCCTCTCACATTGTCAATTACGATGAAACCAACTTGGCCGACGACCCGGGTAGAGTAAAAGTATTATGTCCGCGCGGATCAAAAAGGATAGAAAGAATTATGGATTCAAGCAAAGCCAGTATATCAGTTATGATATCTATCAGCGCATCAGGAGTCTTTTTATCGCCATATGTGGTGTACAAATCGGAACACTTATATATGGGTAGAAGCAGGGCCAGAAAGGTGTGTCTATAATAGAACTAAATCAGGCTGGTTCGACGCCCCAACGTTTGAAGGCTGGTTTGATAAAATCCTCCTACCCTATTTTAAAAATCTGCCGGGGAAAAAAGTATTAATAGGTGATAATTAGGCTAGACATCTCTCTATTCATGTTCTTCAAAGCTGCGAAAAATATGATATTAATTTTGTATTGCTTCCTCCAAATGCGACACATTTGCTGCAACCTCTGGACGTCGCTTTCTTCGCTCCATTTAAAAAGTCTTGGCGGAGTACCCTTACTGATTGGAAAACAAAACATAGAGGATGCGTTTCAAAATCAGATTTTCCTGTACTTTTTAAAAAAGCTATTGAAACTGTTTTGCATTTGGAAGATAACATCAAGTCTGGTTTCCGCTCGTGCGGAATTGTTCCATTAAACCCAGATGTTGTAGTGAAAAAATTACCAGATACCGACACTTCTGAAACTCAAACTCAAACTCAAACAGAAAACGAAGACAAGAATCTTCAAAACTTTCTTCAGGAAAGTAGGCTAAATGCAACTCCAGAACTTCGAGAAAGCGGGGCAGAAAACTACAGGTCCCTGCAGGCAAAGGAATAAGTTCAAACGATTTAGGGGAAACATCATTCGGAAAAGAAAAGGAAACCGAAGGTAATAGAAATGATTATTTGGAAAGTAGTGAGAATGACCAAAGTTTTGAAACAGAGATGGAGACTGAAGACGAGAAAGAGACTGAAAGTGAGCAAAGTGAAACTGATGAGACTAATTGTTCTATAAACATTCATACTTTTAATTGTTAGTTTCTCCAAAGAATATTGTTAAATATTATGTTCGGAAATGTTACAGAGGTCATTGATAAAGGTAAACATATGTACCTTGACAATTTCTTAGGAAACAAACATCAGACAAATTAGGCATATATTTACTTATCCCCAAATACAAGATGAGAGTATAATTGATGGTACTCAAATTTTAAAAGTCCTTAAAAAGTAACAGATATGAGACGTCAAAGATACCACTTTCCGCTTCTATTACAGATGGATAATATTCGACTAGAATAAATATTTTGCAAATAGATTATATTTTACTTAAACCAAAGAGTAAATTACGTCCATGTGAAACCAAAGAGTATTATCTTTGCTTAAACTGTGAATTTGAGATTTTTTTTAACATTATTTTATGAAATGTTTTAGTATTAATGGGATCATATTTTATTTCATATTGATATTATAAAGACTGTGTTTTGTTAAAATAAAATTATTCAAATCCAAAATGTTTTATTTAACCCTTTAAAAATAATTTGTGGGTAGAGACACTTATTTTTTTCTGTCCGAATTCACCCATCTGCGAGGCTTAATCTGATTTATAATGAAAAATAAAGCTATGTCCGGATTAACCCCACACATAGGGGCGAATTCGGACACTACATAACAAAAAAAATAAAATGTTGCACTACAAATTTTGACATGTTTATTACTAACTCTTATGTTGGATATATAAAAGCTTCTAAATTATTTTTTTAGAATTTTTTGTATTAACTCTAAACCATTTATTTCCAAAAAACTACAAAAATCGTCCGGATTCACCCCGAATGACGGTATTCTGTTTCTATTGGCCTAGGCAAGAAAAATAAAAATACTTTCACTGTCACTGGGAGCGGCAATAGGTACTTTTAGCGTTAACGATGTTACAAGCGTTTGGATAAAAGGTAACATTTTTTAATTGGATTTGAAATGACTTTTTGTGGTTCATATGTTTTTGTTCGTCTAGGCTCTCTCGGCGATCAAACTAACAGATTCGCCACAAAAGGTGACATTGCTAAGCCTAATAAAATAATGTACTACTTTTTGAGATTGGCATTAGAAACGCTAAAATCGTCATTAAAACACATATAGACAGTGATCTATTCCTTGACGAGTTTGAATCCGCGGTAGGATGCGACAGACAAATGTCATTTAGTGAAAAAACGCATCATTTTGAATTGTATTTCGTTAAAAAAAGCGTAGGTAAAATAATTTGCTTCTCGGATTAAGTATTCTTTTAGGTCTACAAAATGTCCCCGTCATTTGACTTGAAAGAAATAGCGAATGATACGATGGCAAATGTTTTGCAGAGCACCAAGAAATGTTACAGGGTACCAGTTATAAATAGCACAAAGGGGGTAACTGAAGAGTTAGGTAGTCCCTTAACGATCGAATGAATTCATAACACTGACTTCATCTATAATAATAAAATTTGTTAGTTACACCTTTGAAAAAATACTGCAAATTTTATAAATATAATAACAAACGTCCAATGTGGAAACAAAGCAATTGTATACAATAAAAACTGAGCTGCATGAGATCATAAATAACAATTTTATACATTATGTCTAGCTACAACATTTCGAAATTATTTTGTGATAAACAAATAAAAGGTTTTATTTCCGGTAACATGTAGTGATCCCGTCATTATTATGCCGAACCTAGATCTTTAGTGATCATTGCCGGAAATTATCGTAGAAGTATTTGCTTGTGTTGATAAACATGTTGAATATAGCACTATTCCAGTGTTTGAATTAAATTTGTAACCCAAAAATAGTAGTCTAATGTAGATATGAGAAAATAATTCTCCTGATTCTATCTCAAACTTGTTGCCATTTGCGACTAGCCACTCGAGTCCTACGGATTATAGTGTCTATTTCCAAGTTTTCGAAGATCTATTTAGTTATTTTCAATAGTTTATGTTACTACTGGCACAGATATACACACATAACCGCTTAGTTTCGCTGGAAAATCGAT
Source organism: Vesta saturnalis (assembly GCA_036346205.1). Classification (NCBI taxonomy): domain Eukaryota; kingdom Metazoa; phylum Arthropoda; class Insecta; order Coleoptera; family Lampyridae; genus Vesta; species Vesta saturnalis. The sequence goes on from JARFJB010001721.1 coordinate 2,183,291, forward strand.
TTTTAAAGTGAGGGTGCTAACTTAAACTCAAGCCAGCCACCCCACGATTCCCGATTGAACCATTAACAGTTGAATTCAGTGTGTATATCTGTGCTACTGGGTATATTTGATAGTATTCTTTTCGTATTAATGAACTTGTGATAGTTTGTTGGTGTTATTATTTATTCATTATTGTTAATGGTGAATTAGCATTTTAACACTTTATGCTAATTAAAGCCTTTAGAAAGGGGTTTGTTATTAGCATTTCAATTTATTCGGCATAACTGTTATCACTGTTGGGTCAACTTCAAAGACCTGAGCGATTTGATACTGATCCGAAAATGTAAGTGCAGCCTAGGAATCGGTACACTGCCGAACTACTTTTGAAAACTTCTTAGAATCAATAATACCGTAGTTGCGTTCTGAATGCTGATGCTTCAATAGATACAGGGAATTCACAACCATATACCGATAAAAATTTTGCACACATCAACAATATAATGCTTCATAAAACTACCGGAAAGATATCAATGGCATCTACCACGTTGAAATCCGACATAAACCGATATTGTATTATAAAAATGCAAATAAAGGAAATTAGACGTTCTAGATGGCTTAGGCGCAGATATACTTATTGGACACGATTATACTTGAAGAACATTTTTCTGCTAATGTGGAATTTGGAGGACCAAGAAAGCCATTAGCTGTGTGTAGTCTAGAAACTGCAACGGTTGAACCACCCACATTACTTGCAAACCTATCTAGTGATTGTAAACCAATTGCAAGAAAATCCAGAAAACTTAGCCAAGCGGTTACTAACTTCATTAAGTACGAAATTACAAGACTGCTTAGATAGGGAACACATTATTGTTCTTAATAAAGAAAACCACAAGATGATAATGCTGATTGATTATTCTCAAACTATTAATCGTTTCACTCATTTGGACGCTTACCCATTGCCCAATTTATAAGGACTTGTTAGGAAGATTGCAAATTACAAATATTTTAGTACTATCGATCTTAGAAGTGGTAAGAGGAAAGTGCAGAAGAAAAACATTATACTGGTTCTGAAGGAAATGGCCAACTATATCAATTTTCTAATTGCTGTTAGAAATGAACTTGCACCTTTTCAAAGAGTTTTGGATGAAATGATCAATGTTGAAAAGATGGAACGCCTATGCGTATCTTGACGAAGTGACAATTTGTGGAACATAAAGTCACTCTTAACAAGTTTATAAAGTTGGTAAAGAAATACGATTTAGCAATCAAAGAGGAGAACAGTTTATTCACCAAAAATCAATCAAGATTGTGGGATATCTTGTTGAGAATTCGACGTTCAGACCTGACACAATCTTATAAAATGCAATCCCTTCCCTTTGAATAATCAGGCTGCCTGCAATTGATTTTGAAATCATTGAAGAGGAATTAGTTAACTCTTCCATCCAACGTATTCAAGAAGGTGTTCCTTTTGTAGTGGAGACAGATGCATTAGAACACTCTATGCAGCTACATTAAGTCAATCTGACAGACCTGTAGCTTTCGTCTCAAGAACACTTTCAAAAATCGAACAAAACCATTGCGCCATTGTCGAGTGTCTGATTTTCCTGATAGGTAAATATTTCACACTTTTTACCGATGAAAAACTGTTTCATTCATATTTAACTTAAAACGCAGCAGTAAAATTAAAAACGAAAAGATATTATGGTGCAGGCTTACATTAGCATGGTTTAATTTCGACATTATTCATTAACCTGGCAAAAATAATGTTGCAGATACATTTTCACGAATTTGCTAACTAATCTATCTCACTTACATGAATCTTTATGTCATCCTGGAGTTACTCGAACGGTACACTGGATTCGATCAAAGAATCTTCCATATTCTGTTGAAGAAGTAAGGAAAATGATTGCATCTTGCCCTGCATGTGCTGAATTGAAACCACTATTTTAAACGTTGATGATGAAAAAGTTATTAAAGCAACTTTGCCATTTGAGCGACTTAAAATTCATTTCAAGGGCTCTTTTCCAACCGCAGCTAGAAATAAGTATATTCTTACAACTGTAAACTTCTAGATTTCCGTTTGACTATTTATGTTCAGATACATCTTATGGTACTGGTATAAATTGTTTTAAATGTTTGTTTTCAACTTTCGGTATTCCTTCATGCATTCATTCAGATCAGGGTACTGCTTTCCCATCTGAGAAGTTAAAATCATTTCTTATATCTCGAGGCATAGCTACTAGTGCTAGTTCATATAACCCTAGATGTAATGGACAAACTAAGAGATGTAGTAGTGGAATAATTTGAAAAACAGTTTTGCTAGCATTAAATTCTCGAAATTTAAGCATTTGACATAGCGAAACAGTCTTGGCAGATGCTGTACATTCAATTAGATCACTTTTATGTACATCCATCAATTTTACATGAAAGAATGTTTGTTCAGCAGAGAAAATCCCTAAATGGAAAATCAATTCCATCTTGGTTAAATAAACCTGGATCGGTTTTTGTTAAGAAGTTTGTCAGACACAGCAAATATGAACCACTTGTTGAGAAGGTGAATTTAATTGAAGCTAATCCAGAGAACGACTTAATTCGACGCCCTAGTGGAAGGGAAGTTTATGTTTTATTACGGAATTTGGCACCTATCAATATTAAGGACAACAAAAATAATGAAACGATAGATGGCATTGCACCAAAAGATAATGGTATGCTTAAACTAAATGATCATGGTTTTGAAAGCGGATAGGAAGAAAGGCGGCAAGCTTGGAAACATCAAATGTCGAAAATCACGCATCTCAGCTTCTATGATCCACGCGTATGAAACGAAGACCCCAGTATATAGAAGATTACACCAAATAATAAACCTGGGGAGAATGATATGTATTATTGTTATTATTTATTAATTATTGTTAATTATCATAGTTATCTCGCTTTACTGTATAGTCAAAGTCATACTGAACTTTTATACCGATTAAACCATTTAGAAAAGGGTTTGTTTTTATCATTTCAGAACTTTACAATGAAAAGATACAATAATATTGCATTGCTAAAATTCCGATTCAAAGTAATAGTAGATAATGTTCATTGAGTGTAAAATCATGATCAATGACGATATTGTTTTATATGCGTAGATAAAGTACACTTATTCATTCATATACCTTATTATTATCGTTATTAACGTCGTTATCGTCGTGTATCAAGTTCTGCACTTCAATACAACTCATGTTTAAAAAATAAAACTTATTATAACAAAGTAATTTCTAGTATTGTAACTAGAACTCACTAAGAGTCATATGACGCATGACCGTCAGAAGAAGTTATATTAGATCTGTCTATGCCACTATTTATTTACACTTTTCTTAGAAAATAAGTAGTTGTTCGTGATGACTGTAAGGCAACTCTTGCTACAACGAACTCTAACCCACATTACCTGGCCTGACCTGTTTCGACCGGCATTTTCACAAAAGAGTCACTATTGAATCTTATACCTCACATAAAAAATGTTCAAGGTGGCCATTTTTTAGACACTATAGCATTAACGGCTTCTGAAGGTTTGAAATTGTTGGTAGTAATTTACATTCGGAATTCAATTCTGTAGGCTACCCTTTTACAGGCATGCCTGAAATTAAAGGTCTAAGAGTAGTCTAAGGTAGTTCTTACTTCTCTCAAAAGTACCTCATCTGCAGTTCCTTTGTACCCTACACTCTGGGTGATGAATGTACTTTTGTAATCTGAAAATGTGTTTCCACAGTGGGCGTACGGAAAGAACTTTGTTGACCATTAGTTTAATTTGTTCAGACCAGGCTTTGATGTTCCCAAGAGCATGTTCTATAAAAAATAATAGCATTATTGGCATATAATTTTATTATTTCAAAAGCACCTTAATACTCTCCGCTGTCTTTTTCTCAAAGACAGTATGTGCTTTGTCTTTATATATTGCCTTGGTAGTTAGTTGGTAAGTTTTGTTATGGCATTCGTTGTAGCGCGTCCCTTAGTGAAACAGATTTACATCTCTGAATTGTATTATTTTTATTCAAAAATACGGTGCAATATACAAGTTTGGAAAAACATTATTGAGGGTCTGGCTTTATAATAAGCTAGAAAGAAATCCAATAAGCATTATATGAGTGTGAGATAGACATAACTTTACCGATGTTGCCACTTGTACATATTTGCATGTAGGCACAAAATATGAACTACTTAAGTCTCCTTCAATCTAGATTCAACATTTAGAACGAAACTAAAGCAATTAAGATTATGAAAAGTCGCGTGTTCTTTGAAACTATTATATAAACACTTTACACTTAAACATTAAATAATACCTCAAACATCGAAGTTTATTGTAATTGCAAATTTATGACATGGTTCGATTACTATTCGTAAGAAGAACCAAGAAGAAACTTACGAGAGCTACAAACAAAAACATTAACATTTACATTGGATAGTATAACTTAAGATTAAGGTTTAATTTTACCATTACCATTTTAATTTACCATTATAATTCTTATTGAAAAACCAACTATTTTTAAAAATGAACAGAATACACTTTTTTAAAACCCTACTTTATAAGATTTTCGAAAAGATCTCCACCTTGCGCAAGGCAGTAACACAATCTGTGATAAGATCCAGTACGGGTGTTTTCTAACATTTCTTGGGTTATGCTGTTTAAAGAGTCTGTAATTTTGACACGAAGTTCGTTCAAATTGTTAGCACGTTCATGCCTGTGCCCATGAATTTGCTGGGATACGTATCCCCAATCAAAAGTCGTTCGGCGCGATATCAGGTGAGCGAGGAGGATATTTAATAGTACCTTTTCCACTAATAATACGGTTAGGGAACGCAGTTTCCAAAAACTGTTGAACTCTTATTGCAGTATGAGCAGGACAGCCATCTTCTTGATACCAAATGTCATTAAAATTTATATTGAGGCGTTGAACAGCTGGGACTATCTGGTTTCTCAACAGTTCTAAATATTTGTCCGCATTCAAGTTTCCGTTGATAAAAAATGAAGCAATTATGGAATTGCCTAAAATTCCTGCCCACATTCACTTTTTGGGGGTATTGTGTCCGGTAAGAAATACTGATGTATTTGTTTGTTTTCCCGAGTAACAGAGATGGATTGTGATGGCCGTGTAAGTTAAAAGAACACTCGTCGGTAAACACTGATTTTCATTAGCCCGATTCATGATATGTTGACAAAATTCCATACGCTTTTGATGATCTTCTGAAAAAATTTCTTGTGTAGTTTGCAACTTATACCAACGGTATTTATTCCTTTTCAAGATATTGCGAACTGTTCTTGGTTCAATATTCATTTCTTCAGCAATTTTTGTACTATTGCACGGCAAATTAGTTTCTGCTAAACTACACACTGCAATTTCTTGGAGTTCGCGCTTTTCGTTTAAGTTACAACCACGATGCTCACCATCATTACCATCAATGCTACCGCAAACCTGTCCATTATTTCTGGTGCAGTGCTTCCTGAATAATACCACTTAATAATCTGTATTTTTTCTTCAGTGGAATACATGAGTATTGTGTCAGACTTGCAAAAACACTGATTTTCAATTCTCGTTGACAGTAGCAATTAAATGTGTCATTGATGCTAGCCTACTCTACTCAAAAGACGCATATATGGCATCAGCGCTTTTAGTTTGTTGTGTATTCTGTCTTAGCACGTGAACTGATTGTACTGTCTTTGTTTTACTTATTATAAGTCAGACCCGCGATAATATTTTTCCATACCTGTATATAATAATAATAATAATAATAATAATAATAATAATAACGTTTATTGTTCAAACAGGCCAATACCCAAACAGAACTAATACAAGATCACATAAAATAAACAATTATTAGAAGTGAAAAATTAGAAATAAATGCAAAATTGTTCTGCAACATAACAAATATGTTCTTAATATACCCTATAATTATAAATGTATCGTGTTTAACAAGCCATTTGTAGGCAAAAAGAAAGAAAAAAAACCAAAAAAAACAAAGTAACTGAATGAATAATATTGTACAATAATGAAATCAGTCAATTGCATCCAACCAGTGGCTTAGGAGCAGTTAAAATGTCTATTACCCTGGTTAGCAGTTGTAAATGATACTGGAGGGTTTTTTAAAATGTTAATTCTGTATTTTGGTAAGTAGAATGTAATTGCCTGGTCGATATATGGGGAACAACGTAAAATATTTGGTTGTGCAATATTGCACAGTCTATATGATCATGCAGTATATTATACAAGGATGACAAGATAATACGATAATACGTTTACTTCTTGTAGCAAGTGATGAGAGGTTGTACCTTTGCAGTAAAACGTTTTGAGGGTAGCCTCTCACTGGGTAGAAGCCTTCTGTACGAAAATGTATATATTTTAAATAGCGGTGTTGGATACGTTCAATTTCAATCTCATACTTTTTTATAAGAAGGGTCCCAGATCAATGCACCGTATTCCAGAATATACCTTACTAATGAAAGATAACATGTGCAAATAATAAAACCTAACACTTTAAAAGATTGTTTAATACCTTCTTTAATATGAATGGAAAAGCTTAACGCTTAACAAATGTAATTCCTAAATCTCTAAGGAAAGTACCATGTTTAAGGCTGGTGAATGCATGCTATTTATATCACTTTATAGCACAGTGCAGTCCTCGACAAACGTATTTCGTTAAACATTTTTAGGTCATCCGCATATAGTAGTTTCGAGAAAAGATATGAGTAGGAAGATCATTGATAAATATCAAAAAGAAAGGGCCCCGAGGTTAAGCCTTGAGGAACCCCCGATGTAGGAATGAATAATTTAGAGTCATGACCATTATAGGATACAAAGTGTGAGCGATTCGTAAGATACGATTTTATAAGATCCACCACGGATAATTTAATTTTTTAAGATAGTATAGTGATCAATTTGATCAATAGCTTTTTGGAAGTCCGTGTAAATCACGTCAATCTGCCCTTTTTTATCTAAGATATTACAGGTATGTTGTGAAAAACAAGCAAAGTTCGTTATCGTCGATCTTTTTGGAACAAAGCCATGTTGATACTCGGATAGCTGTGATTTAAATTGATAGAAGAGTTTAACATACAATATGCGTTCAAACACTTTGGAGAAGTTGCATACGATGGTTATCGGTCTGTAATTTTCAACGTGAGAAGGACTTCCTGATTTTAGTATGGGACAAACCTTAGCAATCTTCCAAGTTACCGAGTAGCTACAATATTGAAGAACAAAATTGAACAAAAATGCTAATGGTTTTGCTAAAATTTGCACTAATCTTTAATTAAGTATCATGGAACCTGATCTATACAAGCAGTAGGCTTGTTTTTTAATCTTTTAACAGCAACAATGACATCTTGTTCAGTTATGCTGTTAATATCAATAATTGACTGACAACTGAAAGGCAAGGAAAGCAAATGTATCGACAATCTCTTGAGGAGTATCATGCGTATGATTCTTATACTGTTAATTCACCAGGGATACAAGAAGATCCTTTTTTAGAACATATATTCGCCCAAAAACGTTTTGTATCAGTATATATACAGACATTCGAACATACAAATGTAATGCTTTGAAGACAAAATTAGTAATCTGTTAATAAAAGCACAATCAGGAGAGATTAATTTACTGCTGAAACATCAACATATGTGCAGAACCAGAGCAAAATGGTCAGTTGTGTTGCCTATCCTTCAGGGTTATGTAACTACTGCACTTTCATTGTGGTCATTAGTAGTGGTTTCGTAATAATTCGCTTTAACCAATTGAGTGTCATAAAAAAGATTCTTTTGCATTGCATTAATTAACATAAAGATCTGTTTTAACGATAAAAGTAATATTTCCGAAATACAGTTTAATAACAATTTTAAGAGTTGGAACTAACTTTTACAAACGTATACAAAGTTTTTATGCAGTATTGGCCACTCAAAGTAGGTCTATTCAATGAATATATGAAGATGTAATGTGACATATGTCATTTAACAAACGGTTACGTTTTACTTGCATAGATTAGCAATAATTGATTATATTTAATTGACGTTGTAAAGCGCACTGGCGTAATAGATTCTTATGTAAGCAACTGAAAATAGTAATTTAAAATTAATACAGATTGTAAATATATAAATGCTAACATAAACAACACAAAAAAAAATCATTATGATAATATGTGACAGACAAGTTTTAAACATCGCAAATTCCCGGTGAAAAACATGTATTATTGACAATAAAAATAATTAAAATAATTCAACAGAAAAAAAAAACACATCTCACTTTAAAAAAGCATACACCATCACAACTTTAAAAGAAAATGTATATCAAGTAAACGTATACGTAAACATATTTTCAAAATTATAAATAACTTCCGAGTGTATGTAAAAAACATATTATTATTAATTATAATGCGGTGATTTATCAAGGCTTTTCCCACATGATTTTAAGCTAGCTCTAAGAAATGCCAAGGAGTTAGAGTAAATTTGGTATAACCACCACCACTTGTTTGGTTTTTGTTGGTTGTGTATTTTGAAAATCTTTTTATACGATATCTAGACACTTCAAGATCTAGTCCTAGAATAATACATAACGTACCTTACGAGCAGTATTTTAATCAAAACATTTAATTTGTAAAATTATCTGTAAACGTAATGTCAATTGTATCTAGAAGAATATTGAATAGTTAACGATGTATAGGACAAACTAAATAATCTTATTCACAATAATTTTGTAATCAATGACTTAAAAAACAATCGTATACTTCCCCATAAACATGCTTATTAATACTAATACTACAGTAAAATGCAACATGATTCATATTAACTCTATGATTCAATTAAATGTGAGCTCATCCAATGAATCAATTTGTTTGACATAGGTACCTCAACTGGTTACTTATTTACAGTTACCAACTTATTTAAAAATGAATTGATTGTACGAATAATAAAAAAATAATTTATTGATTTCTAACTAAAATACCTATTAATCACAATATAGTATTACTCAGTGCGTTAGAGCTATTCATGCCTACATAAGTACGAGTATAATAAAACTAATAACCTCATTGAAGCAACAAGGTGTTACATTTCATGATCCGATAGATTTCATTTGAGTTCGAGAAGATAATCACCTTTATGATTACATACTGAGTATGTGTTCTTATATATGTTGTATGCTATGTGGTAAATTAGACGTGGACGCTTGCTTTTTCAATTTACTTGTTTTTAATTTTTCTTTAATCACTGATAATCTCGAAAACGCCGCAGGAGGTTGTTTATGAATAGGTACAAAATTATTAAGTCGATTGTCTTTCTCCATTTGTACAACAGATCGCAAATCAAAAGGATCTGATAAATTCTTTACTGATAATGGACTGATTAAAACAGAAGCCGGTTCTCTAAACGCTTGAGGATCCGTTTGTGTTACATCAGGAGTATCTATATAAAACTTCGGCATTGACGATTGTCTTATAATTGGTAACTCAAGCGTACGATCAATATGTAAAGTAAGACTGCGTGAATGTCTCCGTTCCGCTAACGATTTTTTACGCAGTTTGATTTCTCCTACGTAAAGTAAATTTGCGTTGAGCGGTTTTGGTTCTTCTTTGGGTTTTTGGTCAATTTCTGAAACTTTAACATCAGTGTGCACTTGAATTGGGTTATCTTCTTTTTTGTTTTCGTTAACTTTATTTTGTTCGTCAACATTATCTTCCCACCATCGTAGTGTTGGTTTTGGTTGGTGCGCTATTGGTTTTGGTTTCTTTGGTAATGGGTCGATTGTTACAATAGATCGTCCAGCAATTAATGCTACCTGATCATAAAATGCTACGTTTTCAAAGGCATTTGGGTGTTTTTCTATTTCCTTCACTGGATCTTCATACAGTGCAATACTTTCATCGTAACAGAAACGCTTCTCTATTAAATGCCAATAACAGGATTCCAGGCAACTAAAACAAAAATGTTGTATTAGTTATAAGTAAAATTGATTTTATAACCTACATCATTACTTTTTAAACATTTAATCAAGTTGATTATTGTTTTAATGTTCGATATATACTATGATTTAAAATTCAATTATAATTACTATAACAACCGATAAGATATTATCACCCATAAAATTTTTACTTTCTCAGACATACCTATAAACTCTATGTCCTTGCTCTAATTTATTTACAAATTAAATTAAAATTTGGAGATTCGGAAGATAAGTTACAGTGAACAATGTTTGACTATTATATACTTAATTTACAATGCAAATCAAATTTAAATTTTAGTGTCGTAAATTTTTCAAAACAACGTTATTTAGGTCAAGAAAGGAAACAAGATTTTTATACTAATAATACGTAATATTACTTATTAACCAATCCATAATAGTTTCATTATTTTAACTGTAACGGTAGTAAAACATTTCTATTTGCATTTTATGACTTGATAAAGGAAATAAAATTTAATGGTATTCGCTTTTAATAACTCATAAAGGTTTTGCAATAGATTCAAGAAAAAGTATCAACTTTTTGATATCGTGCAAATTTTCGAATTTGCTACCAAATACTGATCGCATTTCTCAAATTAAAACCTAAAAGCAAACACGTGAATTTGTTGTTTCAAGTGTAGCCTGGACAAATTCACTTGATCAAATGCAAACTACATTTCGAGATTTAGACTAAGTACTACATACTGTGACTTTATGACCGTTATTCAGATACTTATCTAACAAATTTTTAATCATGACGAGAAACTTTACATTTATTTATTATCAACCTAATTTTGGTAGGAATGTCATAAATTTCATGAAAGTAAATAGCAACTGAGAAGTTAGTTTATATCATTTTCACATCTATGTAAAATGATAGCTTGTTTTGTTGCACTTATGTAACCTTCAGACACTATATTTGTCTATTTATTATGATTATTTTTTAAATTAAACTTTATCAAAGCTACATAATATATCATTTTAAAGCTTTTCATTCTGGATATCATGAAAAATATGTATACAACTTATACTCAAAAACACATTCTGTGTGAATATTAGTATACTTTTCAACAAATACATATACAGGGTGGGCATTAGTGTGACAAAATCCCATATCTCCTTTATTTAAAGAGATACAAAAAAAAATTAAATACAAAAGTTGGAAGATATGTTCTGGTGAATATTCCAAAAATATTTTTAATTACACAGGGTAGATCATAAAAGCTTAGAAGTAATTTAAATTTTTTTTTTTAAATAGAAAACCCTATATATTATTACATATTTAGATTCTACATACAATTTTAGACACATTTTATGTATAATGTCCTATACCGTTTTTGACAAATTTCAAATTTTTTGTCAAAAATGACGTTTGCAGGCCAAAACATAGGTGGAAATCTTTTCTAAACGAAGCCTTTATCAATTAGGTATGGTTGGTTTCCTTGGAAATGGGCTGTATTAATATTTTTGTAATACATTCATACAGGGTGATCAAAAATGGACAATAAAAAGTAGATTCAAAAAACCTATAAAGTCATTTTTTTTTAATGAAAACCCCCTATTTTTTTAATTCTATCTTATTTAGCATTAAAAATAAGGGTGACTTTGTATAAGAGTGTATATTCCAAAAAAATGTAGTTTTTGAAATAATGACAATTTAACATTTTTTATTGTAAAAAAGCTATACGGCTTTCAAGTTTTGTTGTTAGTTCGCCGTGACGGCGAGGCGTGGCATATAAAAATAATAGAGATCATCAGAAACGTCATTATTTAGTGTCAGTTGATAATTTGTGTGATGCATTAGTGTATTTTATAGCAAATTGATTCAAACCTGAATTAAAATTGTAAATAATGAATTTTTCGCAAGCCGATATGGTTGATATGATTTTTGTTTTGGGAGCTAGTGATAAGAATACGCTCTTAGCAAGAAGACTGTATCAACAACGGTTTCCAGAGAGACGCAACCTGAAAGAAGGGCATTTGAAAAGCATTTGGAGCGTTTTGAAAGAATTGGCAATGTGTTATATGAAAAAAACGTGCACAGACTGAGGAAAATCAATTAAATGTACTATTAACAGTTACCGAAAATCCATATATTGGACAACGACCAATTTCTCAGCCGATACAGCGGATATTGAAGTCTCAAAAAATGCACCCCTATCACATTCAACTACTTCAAGAGTTGGTTCCTGAAGATTATCAAAGACGACTGGAATTTTGTCAATGGGCTCAAAACAAAATAAACCAACAAAGACATTTTGTTCATTTGATTTTATTTACAGATGAGGTCACATTTCACAGCAACGGAAGTGTAAACAGACACAATTTTCATTACTATTCTACCGAAAATCCACATTTTGTAAGATATACTTCTCAAACTAGATGGTCTTTAAATGTTTGGGGAGGTGTTGTCGGTAATCATGTAATTGGACCATATTCGGATCAACGAGTAACAGGGGAAGTATACTTAGACTTTCTGCAAAACCATCTACCTAATTTATTGCGTCAAGTGCTACAGGATATGCAACAAGAAATGTGGTTTCTTCATGATGGGGCCCCAGTACATCATACAGGTCCGATAATAACTTTTTTAAATGCTAGATATCCAGAATGTTGGATTGGGAGGGGAGGGCCTGTTGCTTGGCCTGCTAGATCCCCAGATCTTACTAAAATGGGCTTTAGCATATGGAGGTACGTCAAAGAGCAGGTTTATAAAATACCGCCTACAACAAAGGAAGACATGAAGATTAGGATTAGAAACTGTTTTCAAAACATTAGTGTTGAAATGTGTAGAAATTTAAGCAGCGAATTTGAGAGACCTATTGCATTGTGTATTCAAAAAAGAGGTGGACATTTCGAACAACTTATTAAGTAGTACGTATTTGACGTGTTTCTAGTACTTTTATCTGTATAATTAGTTACAGATTTAGTTACATTAGAGATGTTAAGTTAATGATTAGGATTAGGACATAATTTGTTGAATCAAAAAAATATTGTCTTTACTTTAAGTTCGTTTAATAAAATAATTATTTATATGGTGTTCAATAAATTGTAATATTTCGATCTGAAGTGCTCGATTTTTTTTGTTTCGCCGCGCCCCGCCGTCACGGCCAACTGACAACAAAACTTGAAAGCCGTATAGCCTTTTTACAATAAAAAAATGTTAAATTGTCATTATTTCAAAAACTACAATTTTTTGGAATATACACTCTTATTTTATTTTTAATGCTAAATAAGATAGAATTAAAAAAATAGGAGGTTTCCATTTAAAAAAAATGACTTTATAGGTTTTTTTTAATCTACTTTTTATTGTCAATTTTTGATCACCTTGTATGAATGTATTACAAAAATATCAATACAGCCCATGAGAGTAGGTCCCCATTTCCAAGGAAACCAACCATAACTAATTAATAAAGGCTTCGTTTAGAAAAGATTTCTACCTATGTTTTGGCCTGCAAACGTCATTTTTGACAAAAAAATTTGAAATTTGTCAAAAACGGTTAGACTTAGGTATAGGACATTATACATGAAATGTGTCTAAAATTGTATGTAGAATCTAAATATGTAATAATATATAAGGTTTTCTATTAAAAAAAAATTTTTAATTACTTCTAAGCTTTTATGATTAAAAATATTTTTGGAATATGCACCAGAACATATCTTACAACTTTTGTATTTAATTTTTTTTGTATCTCTTTAAATAAAGCAGATATGGGACTTTGTCACACTAATGCGCCACCCTGTATTTTAATTTAAATTATAATCATTTCTTACGCCTAAATATATTCATTAATTTCAATTAATGCAAATTCTTACAGTACTTTTGCTTGTGCGAAAAATTTCATTTGCATTGAATTATGGGAAAATAAAAAAAGAACTCTAGGAATTTTCGCAAAAAGAACTGTCACCGATACACCCAAGCAGAATACGTAGACAAAATCGTTTTAGGCAAAACAGTTAATATAAACAGATACGGGCCCCGTCCAGCTTCAGTTCGCCCAGTCAACAAAATTCTCATATTTTCATTTATTCAAGTTAAATTAGCGAAACGCGGCACTGCTATCCATTTTTATATTAACTTGAACATTATGAAAACTTATCACACAATAATAACATATCAATTTAAATTACAAAACAAACAATTACTAATAGACACAGAAATAAACAACGTTTGGTACTCTCAGCTCTGCGGTGTAGCTTTCCTTACCACTGCGTAACATCACCTATATTTTTGATAACTGCTTTGATTGGTTAGGCATGCTATTTATTAGTTGTTGACACTCATAAGGGGTAAAATTATTCCAAATTTAGTGTAGCCTTCGCTTGAGTACTGACAGTCCTGGCCGGATTAGCGTGTAACTGCTTTTTCATAACGTGCCACAATGTCTCAATTGACAAAAGGTCAGGGCTACTAGACACCCATTCTAACAGTGAAATTTCATTTTCCGAAAGCCATTTCATAGATTTTTTGGATTAGTATGCAGCGCCATCTTGTTGAAATGTAAAGTCATATCCCCGATTCCAGCTGATTTCCAAAGTGGGACTGTTCAAGAATATTTAAATTTTTTCAGTGTTTACAATGCCGTCGATAAAGTGCAATTTTCCGACTCCTCTGGCCGACGTTGAACTTCTGTAACATCACCTATATTTTTGATAACTGCTTTGATTGGTTAGGCATGTTATTTATTAGTTGTTGACACTCATAAGGGGTAAAATTATTCCAAATCTCCTGTTGCCTTCGCTTAAGCACTGACACAGTCCTTGCCGAATTAGCGCGTAACTGCTTTTCCATAACGTGCCACAATGTCTCGATTGACAAAAGGTCAGGGCTACTATACACCCATTCTAACAGTGAAATTTCATTTTCCGAAAGCCATTTCATAGGTTTTTTAGATGTAGCGCCATCTTGTTGAATTTTAAAGTCATATCCCCGATTCCTGCTGATTTCCAAAGTGGGTCTGTTCAAGAATATTTCAATTTTCTTCAGTTTTTACAATGCCGCCGATAAAGTGCAACCCCAGACCACAAGAGGTTGGAAACTTCACTTTAAACAGCCCGGATGATATGCTTCATGTTTTTTACGAATAACCCTGCTACGGCTATCACCCACACAAACCTCAAATCTCGACTCGTCACTCCAATGTACGCTATTCCACTGTTGAATAGTCCAATTGTGATGCTCTTTTGCCCATCTTAATCTGCCTCGTTTTTGTTTTGAGGTTAGCAGCGGCTTTTCTTTAGCCTGAATTAAAAGGAAAACAGTTTTGTTGTTTTTCATTACTAGATTAATACTGTACCTTACCTTGTAAGTACCTAATCCGAGTTTTTTGGTTTCAGAATGACAAGTAGACCGGCATACACGTCTTCCAACAGCCTCACTCCACAGCATACTCAATTCTCCGTAATTTGCACACCTATTGTTTTTCATAATCCTTGCCAAAGCTCTTCTACCTGCGTCTGTTATTTTAGATTTTTTCACATATAGGGGCTTTTCAACAACTAAACCGCTTGATAAGTATAATTTGATAATATTTCGAACACTGTATAAATCAAGCAATAAACCAACTTCGCCGTTTGATTTTCCCGATTTGTATAAATTTACTGTAATTGATCGAACTTTCTCATCAATTGCTTTTCCTCTTCCCATTTTTGTAAAAAATTAAAGTAATAAATGACTTTTTTACATTTGACACACTATCTAATGTCATTTCAATCGATAACAACGTTTCCATAACAACAGTAGTGCCTATTTGATCCTTGTCCATCAAATTTATAATAATAAGGTAATATACATGTAAATTGTTATTTTCTATATTGTTAAATTTTTTTGGCATTTCAGAGTTTTATTAATTAAAATAGCACTCATATTACCGTGAATAACATATAGTTTGTCAAAATTATAAGATAAAATCCATAATTTGTAAATTTGAGTGAAATGTATCATGAAATCTCAGGAATTCTTAACTGGGCCAACTGAAGTTGGATGAGGCTCGTATTCAATGTTTGCTTTGCACTGAAGCAAATTGTTGTTCGTTAAATTAACATTGTTGGCGAAATAATAGTGGAACGTCGCCATGTAAAATTATCATTCGTAGCACATATTGCAAGCCACCCAAAATAATTTGCTTGCATGCTTTCCAGAAGATGTAAGTAATACAGTTTACACAATAAATTATAATCCGTTCCTAGAATGTCTAACAGCGTAAGCATAACGAATTGAATGCACTCGTTATGCATTATACTGAGCGATAAGAAATTCATTTTTCGCCATTCTGTTAGACTTTTGCACTAAGCATTTTAGACACGTAAATTCTCTTCGATAGTAGGAGGTAGGTAAGCCAACGTTTATAAAATTTTTTCATGTGGAATATTGAACTTAACAAAACCGCCCTCCATTTTATAGAACTCTCAACTTCCAAGCCTGTACCCGGTGAGTTGTGAGGTTACACCCCAGTGGGAGTCCACTTTTCCAAACATAACAATTTCTGTCCACAAACTTCACGATCCCCTACTAACAGCTGTGGTCAAATATGGTAAATGGTCCTCCCTCACCCCACCCCCGACATGACGGCTCCTCTAGACTGAAGACCGCAAGCTCACATACTACCGACGCCACTAGTACTATGAACATTCGCAACAGTTCCGGCACGACCAACGACACCTACTACCTTAACCCGAACCTACGCAACCACCCGCTAATTCACCACCTCAACAGAATCCTCTACCTCAACCTCCACTCCTTTTCCCCAAGCACCGTACCCAATCCTTGATATTGCTTACGTAATATTCCCCTATCCCAGAAACAACTCCACAATGCCTTACGGCCCCTCAACCTTCCCTTATCACTCAAAACTCAACTCTAACCACACCACCCCTAGTTACCACCTCTCCATTAGCTAATCTCGAAACCCAAACCACAAACCTGTTTGAAACTCAAACCGTTACCCTCACCTAGCTCTCCATACCTAGACCATCCACCCAACCCCTCCAAACCTATTTCATTGTCTTGCGTCATCCGCGGGGTTGACCAAGACATTAGGTCACCCGGATTATCTCCAGAGCCACCAACCGATCTACTTCCTTCGTGTAATCACCACATCCCAAATCACCCCCGACTGCCTCTTTTCCCGCATGTGCATATATTACATCTGCATACCTCCTCACACCCCAAATCCTATCCCAAAGTACTGCCCCACTTGCACCCAAGCAGAGGAGTGTCCCATCCGGTCCTTCAAAATGTCCTTCGTATGACGGTAATCACAAGTCCCAAAACTGCAAATCCATTTCCACACCAAAGTGTGACAATTGCAATTCTTTCAGTTTTGACTGTGAGAAAAGGCCAGAGATTCTTTCCTCACTATCTCAAGCCGCCCCTATCCAACCCTTCGCCACACAATCCACCATATCCGATTTCAATTTGCATGGACAAATTCCTTCGTATGATAACGTACTCTCTCATGTCAATCCTTCCGGATAAGCGCGACCGTATTGCAAGATGGATTGACAGAGCAGCACCAGAGTTCTTCGACAGACAAGCGACTAGCACTTGGCCGGGAGCGCGTGTCGCATATTTCACTCATCTAATAGCTCATCCCTAAGCTTCACCCTAAGTACAATAGATATATTAATACACGGTGCGTTAGACGGAAGTGTCCTAAAAACTTGTTGACAAATTCTGTCCATAACAAACAAAACTCTCCACACAAGGCACCTTTAACCACACAATACCAAACATACCTTAAAATAACCAAGGAACCCGAGGCACACCACTCCTAATCCATAACAGACACTGTTGTCCTCCTACCACCGCACACAAGTGTGTGCACCTACTTACATTCATAATAACTCTCCTATTATACCCGTTTTCAATAACTTACCAAACCCTAACCTCGACACACCACAAGACATAGACATAGCAATACAGGACCTTACTACCACAGCAATACCAACAAAGTCTGTAGACATTAACAGGAAATCACTCCCCCCACCACACATCAACAGACCCAACCGGACATACCAAGATCCTCTTGTCCCTCTTGTACAGAAACCGCCAAAGCATAAAATCACAAAAACTGCCGTCTAGCAGTTTTCCGAGACATCAAACAAGCCTTCGATAAGGTTAGGCATGCAGGACTCATACACAAGACTATATCACTAGACGTACCGTTCTGCTTGGAACTCCTTTCATACCTGACGGACAAGTCTGTGAAGTCAAAAGTAGGTGCCAATACATTCCAGCCATTTTCGCCGTCAGCGGGCCATCCACAAGGTTTCACTCTTGTCCCATACCTGATATACTCACATGAGATCCCTAGAAGCACTAACCCCAAGGTCTTAGTAGCTCAATTCGCCGAAGACACTGGCTTTTGGACAGTTAACAGGAGGAGCGAGATTGCAAACAGAATACTATCACAACATCTCCGACAATTCTCCAACTTGTCGAACATATGGAAAACTATTATCAACTTGACGAAACACCCTTCCGTCACCCAAACCTAAACAAGCTACTGGCGACATTAACTTACAATCCCGAAAAATCCAACTGCAACTACAAGACGAAATAAAATACATAGGAGTAACGTTTAGCAAGACATACATTAGACCAATATTAGACAATGGATCTCCATTATACACAACCCTGACAAACAAACAATTAGAATCTCTCGCCTCCTGCGAATTCAACAGTACTACGTAATAATGAACCTGGCAAACATACCACCAATAGCAGACTCAAAACATTACAGATAAATCCTCATATTACGGACATACACCTCTCTACAGTCCAAGAAGAACACCCAAATAAAATTTCGAACACCTTCCAGCAGTCCTAACCCAAATACTCATCGACGTTTCAGAACTCCTCTAAAATACTCCCGTTCTTCTAAGATAAACCCCAACCCGAAAGATCATATGATGACAACCGCTATCGAAAAAGGATATTCTACATCCACACCACATCACATAACCAACTACACAAGCACACTCAGTAATATTATTACAATTATAATAGTAAAAGAATAAAACTTTTTTGCGATATAAATAATACAACCAAATTGGAATATAAGCAATGCACCAAATCTACAACACATCAAATCAATCACCCAGGACTGAAGAAGGAGCAGATCCTTAACTCGGTAATTCAATTATTACCACATCCAGAATTTTACCAGCGAGGTGGTGACGCTAAGTTATAGTTGGTAGATAATAAATGTGCAGTAAAAGCATTTTGCATTATTACTGTGATACAACCGTTTTTACTGGCAACGTGAGAAGGTTATTGGAACCAGTAAATGGTTACTTTGCAAATACGTCCCGTGTACTATTTCAGTACCGGGTGGCCAACTAAGAATGGCCGTCGGCCATTTCTCAGAAATGGATTATAGCACAGATTCGGGAAAAAAATTTTTATAACAAAAGTGGCGTCGAGAAACGCCTGGAAATTATTTTCAGAATTGTAGGTCCACCGCTAGAGGGCGTATTTGACAGTTAAAATTTTAAAAAGCGAAATTTTTCAAAATTTACTCAATTAAGGGGGATATTAAATATTATAATCAGATTCCTCGACAAATTCTGCATATTTTTTATGTGACAAGTTTTAGTCTATCTCTTCAAATAAGGGGCGGGGGAGAGTAGGAACCTTGTTACGAAAAAACGCCTTTAATTCAGGTTCTGCTTGACCGATTTTAATAAACTTGATGTTGTTTGAAAGAGCTTTTGTTAAACAATAGAAAATTTGTAAATTTGAAGCAATCTGAATAACATAAATGTTAGAGGGCGCTGTTTAATATTTTTTTAATATTGTGTTTTCTCTTTACAATTTTAAATGGAAGCATAAAAATTTAAGTAGGTCTTTAAAAAGTAAACTAAATTAGTAATAAAACAGTGAAAACTGCAAGTCGATATCTTTTTTCTATCCTGAGATATCGTAAGAAACAGGTAAATGGCGGGAATTGTTCTTCTACTTCTACTAGTAGGCTAGTTCGCGTTAACGGAAATTATTAAATTTAGCCTGGATGAAAAGATCTTACATTGGTCTACAGTAATTTAAACTGTTATCATACTAATGTTATGGCTGCCGCTAGATTACCTAAATGTAATGCTGTCGCTGCTAACAATGAGAACAAATTATAAAATAATAATGTGATAAATCTAACAATTAAAACCTTAAATAAATAACTACGTAATTAGTGTCGCCCTAGATGTTCGAAATCTCGTCCATCATTTTCAATGCATGAAATCAATCGCTGACGGGTGGACAGAACAGCAGTTTCAATTTCACAAATAAAAGTCTAAACAAGTTAGGTCTGGAGACCTTGGTGGCCAAATAAATAAACTTCCACGTCCTATCCACCTTTCAGGGTATGATTGATCTAAGAAATTCCGAACATCTCTAGAATAATATGCCGGGCACCGATCATGTTGCAAGAACATGTCACGACGAATGGCCAAGGGTACGTCTTCTAAAAGAAGTGGCAATTCGTTGCTTAAAAAATCTAAATATCCTTCTCCATTAACAGTCTCATTAAAAAAAAAGCCCAATTATTTCTCCACCTAGAATCCCGCACCACACATTTACAGACCAACGACCCTGATGTTGGAACTCCTGCAACCAGTGGGGATTCGTTTCAGACCAGTAGTGTATATTATGTCGATTTACACTACCATCACTATGAAAAGTAGCCTCATCTGTCCACATAATTCGTGAAAGTATTTCATGATCGTCGTGTATCATATTTGAGAGCCAGTTGTAAAAATCCAACCTGGTATCGAAATCTTGAGCATTCAAACTATGGTGTAGGACCATGTGATATGGGTACAATCTAAAATAGTATATATTATAAAGTAATCAGATCAATAAGACACACTGAAGTCCTTCGTTGTTAGTAAACGAAAAAGGACTTTAAATGCTTTAACTCTCGTAATGTTATTACGAATTTTTTTCGCCCGGCCTCTCATTATTTTTTATTATTGGTACCTTTTTACTTTACTTTGTCTCACTTAATTATCATGTTGTTAGTTAAAATCTATTCACATAGCACAAGATAATTTCATTAAATAATTTGGTGTTTTATTGAAACTGGACATTAAATGGCGGCAAATACATTAGTCATGTTGTCACAAGTTAACTTTGATGTAATGATATTTTCGGTATGATGAGAAACATATCGACAAACGAAAAAAATTAAAACATTTTTATCATTATAATACCGAATAAAACATTCATTAATAAATAAGTAGTCACCTGTGTTCTCTTAAAATATTTTGGACGGTGGTTCGACATATTCCCAGGTCTCTAGCTATAGCTCTGGTGCTTGAATGAGGGTTAACATTTACATAAGTTAAAATATCAATAACATTTTCCTCTGTCCTACCTCTGCGTTGTCTTCGGTACACATGAAGATTCACATTTCCAGTAGTACGCACACGGTGTGCGAGTCGGAGAAAAACTCTTCTGCTGTGATGCCGTCTGTTTGGGTACTGCAGTGCATACACTCTAGCAGCAACGGTTGCATTTCTGATACATTCAAAATAAACTGCCAACATATCAAATGCTTCTTCATTTGTAAGAATCATTTTGGTACGAAAAGTTAAAGAAAGTCTATTAAATGCAACACGAAGAATAATTTTTGACATATACGCGTGAAAATTATAGCTTACTTGTTTTCAACAGGGAATTTATTTTATATCTTACATGGCCCTCTTTACTAATTTTGTTGTCATCAGTAAATCGTAATTCATATTTTAAACTGTATTTGTTGTTGCTGGGCAAATATCGGTTTTTATTGATATTTTATGCTTTTGATTTACTAACACATCGCTTGAAAACAAATATAATATTCTTACATAATTAAAAAAAATGTTAGATTTATCACATTATTATTTTATAATTTGTTCTGATTGTTAGTAGCGACAGCATTTCATTTAGGTAATCTAGCGGCAACCATAACATTAGTATGATAACTAACAGTTTAAATTACTAAATACCAATGTAAGATCTTTTCATCTAGGCTAAATTTAATAATTTCCGTTAACGCGAACTAGCCTACTAGACGTTGGAAGAACAATTCCCGCCATATACCTGTTTCTTACGATATCTCAGGATAGGAAAAAGATATCGACTTGCAGTTTTCACTGTTTTATTACTAATTTAGTCTACTTTTTAAAGACCTACTTACATTTTTATGCTTCCATTTAAATTTGTAAAGAGAAAACATAATGTTAAAAAAATATTAAACAGCGCCCTCTAGCATTTATGTTATTAATCAGATTGCTTCAAATTTACAAATTTTCTATTGTTTAACAAAAGCTCTTTCAAACAACATCAAGTTTGTTAAAATAGTTCAAGCAGAACCTGAATTAAAGGCGTTCCCACTCTCCCCCGCCCCTTATTTGAAGAGATAGATTAAAACTTGTCAAATAAAAAATATGCAGAATTTGTCGCAGAATCTGATTATAATACTTAACATGCCCCTTAATTCAGTAAATTTTGAAAAATTTCGCTTTTTAAAATTTTAACTGTCAAATACGCCCTCTACCGATGGACCTACAATTCTGAAAATAATTTCCAGGCGTTTCTCGAGGCCACTTTTGTTATAAAAATTTTTTCCCGAACCGGTGCTATAATCCATTCCTGAGATATGGCCGACGACCGTTCTTAGTTGGCCACCCGGTACATTTTATTTCATTAAACTTCGACTACCTTGGGTGTAGTACGGCTACATACCTAGTCAAACTATCTGTTAAATATATTATATGAAATGTCAAGTTCGGCTATGCACGTTCAGCTACATTAGACATATAATTTGCGTGGTACTCAAACTCACATGTTGAGTGGCGTTAATAAAAAAAAATTCACCAAAGAAAATGATTTACCTTTATATTATAAATGAAATCAAGCAAAAAAATTAATTTGATTTGGATTGTACAAAATTTAAATATAGAGTTAAATAAGTGATGATTAAATACAAAATTAACAATGTCTATACCCTGTACACGGTAGCAACTATACAGTCATATTCAGTGACACAATAACACTAAACACGCTTCACGTAAGCATAGAAAATTTCTATGTTGAATTTTAAATAAAACAAATCATAACAAGGTTAATCTAAATTTATACAACCAAAAATCATAAAGGAAATATTTATACCTAAAGCGATTTAAATAAAATTTGCCACACAAAGGTTTTTTTGCCTACCATATGTGAAAATAAATCATATCAACCCTAAAAATATAACCGAAAGTAATGTTTATCGTCCCTTGGGCTGCTAAATTCATAACAACACGATTTTGTGGTTTTTCACTACCTAGACACCTTTGACGTGTCACATAAATTTTCATTAAACGTCAGTTATCTAAGTCTGGAGTCAAGAGAACAAAACTGTAAAATAATAATACGTTCTGGTTCTGAAAAATTGTGATTGTGCGAATTAGTGAAAATGAACAGTAATTCAGACAGTGATGAAGAATTTACGAATACTCCACCAGACTTGCAAGAAGAAGCTAGCAATGTTTCTCTAAATTCGTTACCTACAAAGTCAAGACAACGGTACGAAAGTACTATGAATTGTTTAACAACTAGAAAAAGAATGCCTATAAATTTTGAAGGGATAATTAACATTAATTACTATAATAAATAAATTCGTATATTCGTTAAGTTTCTTATTAAATTCTGTCTGCATTTGTAAAATTAAAGATTTTTGTTACATTTTCCTATTTTTTGTTTTTTTGGTAGGCGAAAAACAGTTGTGTGTCACACATGCAGAAAACTCTTTAGCAGCCCTTCGCTATTAGCTGTCCTCGCCTCGCTTCGCTCGCTCGTGCAGCTAATAGGTGCTGGCTGCTAAAGGTCATTTTCTGCCCTTGTGACACAATATACAATAACCAATTACAAATCTATTGGTCTTAATTCAGATTTTATTTCTCTTCTAATATAAGCGAAATTGATGGAAAGTTTGTTATTTTAGGAGAATATTTGGATAGAGCATTTTGTTAGTATAAAGCAACTATAGAATTAAATTTTTGTTGTTCTTCACTAAAATTTAATTCTATAGTTGGCTTTATACGTTTCTCAAACTGTTATAAGTATTAATAGCAGGCTGATGTTTATGTTTTAATTTTTCAACTTTGACAATATTGTTTTCAACGTCTTTAACAATTTTAATAGATATTACTACTGACGAAGATAACTGTAAGTGTTATCGAAACGTTTAGATTGTATAATTTAAAATACACCATTAAAAAAACCAAAAAAGATAAGTATTTTATTAATTAACTGTTCGTATTTACGCTCTTCACATGGTCTTTGATCAGAGATGTCAACATCTTTATGTATCCATTAAATTAATTGTGTGAAAGTGCAAACTCATTACCTCGATTTCAGTTTCTATAAACGTACAACGCATTAATTAATCTTGAATTAGTGAGTGTTATGCATTTTTGATGACCATAGGGGTAGTTATTTGTGTACCAATTTTGTTGGCGGTTACGTTACCTGAATGTCCAACATGTAAATTTAGCGCAATCCTGGTGACCACATTAATTTTACAAGGAAGAAAGAAAAGAACATTGCCGTTTATGCAACATTTTCGTTGGGTAAACATATTAATCTCCAATAAATAAATTGTATGTATTTTTGCTGACCACATGAAATTTGACCAGAGATTCATTACGTGTATACTAATTTATTGGAAAAATGTTTGAAGGTATTACATCAATTTCCAATTACTGAATTTTACGCATTTTTGCTGACCGTATGGACTTTGGCCAGAGATCTCAAAATCGTTATTTAACTACATTTATTTTGATTAGAGATGTTAAAATCGTTATTTAGGCACTAATTTAGTTTAGTATATATGTCAACGTGCATTACATAAATATCCAATTAGTCAAGTCTATGCATTTTCGGTGCCCACGTTGACCCTGACTTTTCCATTGTAAAATCCTTTAAACCTTGAAAATTTCTGTCGGAGAGATTTTTATCGGAGATGTCATAAGTGGTATTTATACTCCAATTGAGCGATTGTTCATCGAGGCAATCCATTTTTCCGCAACACCCGCAACAAAATCCCTGCTGAACAACACTCGTGGACTACAAACTTTGGCTCTTAGTCCTATATAAAAACTCTTTTGCCGCAATCTGAACGAAACTGTTGTATAAATATAGATTTTGGGCCACATTAGACCCAAAAGATGACTACAAAATATAGCTCTTGGTCATTGAAGGAATCTATTTCGCTGTGTCCAAATTCGTGTATAAACATAATTTTTGAGCCAAGTTCCGGCCAAATGCTGCTCAACGCCCAGAAGCTACAGAATTTAGTTCTTAGTCCGAAGGGATCCATTTTGCCGCGACCCCACTGAAATTGGTGTATAAGTATATATTTTGAGTAACATCCGGCCCAAAATCCCACCAACACCCACTGCCAAAGAGTTTAGCTCTTTGTCATCCGAACACCAATAGACAGTCAATTTTGTCGCAACTCTAACGAAATTGGTATATAAGTATAGACTATAGGCAGCGTTCGGCCTAAATATTAAAAAACACTTATAAACTCTTTGTCATCGAGGGAATCTATTTTGTGGCGTCTACAGCGATACCCATGTATCACCATAGCCCCAACGAAATGGTTTAGGCAATATTCGGCCAAAATTCTGAGAAACATTCATGGAGCACATACTTTTAACTCGTGGTCATCGAGTTAAATTTTACCGTTTTTTTTACTTTTTCCCTTTTTTGGATTTTACGGAAAATGAGGGCTTTAAAGAAATCTAGCGACGAAAACATTACGCTTCTTCTATAGCGTTGGTTTAAAAGTAATTAAATTAGCTGTATGTAAGTATTATGAATAGTAACAAAGAGGTAAACTAGTAAAACCATAGTTGTTGCCCAAAGGCAATGACCATTAATGATTTTGCACACACAATAATTTGTAAGTGAAGATTTAGAATATGACTGATCTCAATTACGATCAGCCCTGTAAAAAATAACATTTAGTTCTTTGGTCTGAACTGATGACCACCTCAAATCATGGCATTTCGCCGTTTTCTAAACGAAATTAGTACATATTTGGCACAAAATATTGACCAACATGGTAAAATCATTCCATTTAGTTCTTGTCAATCGAGAAAACGTGCTGGTTATTTTCTACAACGAAAATAGTAAATAAACAAACCTTTTCATCTTAAGCCCAAAATGATTAGCAGCATCTTAAAATCGTAATAATCAACACTTGTCCATCAAGGCCGACATTTTCAAATCATAACATATAGACATCAAGACAACGCGTTTTTAAAGTATTATTACTATAACGAACGGGTTACTAATTGTCAAATTTCTGTCATACACACACTTGCAAGCAATCATAGCAAATTTTTACAAGCTTGTAAAAATAGTTTTACATTGATTATTTTTAGCTCGATTAATTAATGTTTACGAACGTGGAACAAATAAAATTTTTGATTCAGTGCAAAAACGTCGTCACTACTTTCCCCTCTTCCCCACTATTACAACAGTAGATTAAAAAATGTATGATTTTATGACACAATTTGTGGTATTAGCTAAATTATATATATATATATATATATATATATATATATATATTGACATCAAAATACATAGTGAAATGCTTAATGGGGGGGATGAGTGAACTTGAACCCCCCCAAATGTTTTTCAAAATATCTCAAAAACTGTAACGGCGCAAAACTTACTTCATGTGGCGCATTTGAGCGCATAATTAAAGAGCACGTATAGCATTAAGAATTTTTAAGAAAGTGCAATTTTTTAAAAACATCAATTTAGCCCCACCCACCTTCTATGTTTCATTATGGCCATACGGGAGTGGCGCAAAATTTTAATCAAGTGGCGCATTTTAGCGCATAACTACAGGGATAAGTTGTCATCAAAATACATAGTGAAATGCTTAATGGGGATGAGTGAACTTGCACCCCCCCAAATGTTTTTCAAAATATCTAAAAAACTATTGGGGGCTTATTGGGGGGGGGCAACTTAACCGACCCGAATAAAAAACTATTTAAACACTTTCTTGTGAAACGCAATACAAAAGAGTTATTGAGTGCGTCCGATTATATTGAACGCACTGTATATATATATATATATATATATATATATATATATATATATATATATATATATATATAGTTTAGAACAGGAGCAGTAAACAAGAATAATAGACTATCAAATACCAACGAATATCGGACAGTTCAATGATCAACATTAAATCTTGAAAAAGATCAACACAATTTAGTTCAGTAAGATTCACTTTTAACTTGCATCATGTTTGCAACTATCCAGCGTTTGGTAAAACTTGCAGTAAGCGTAAAAAATGTACCATTTTGCTAGAATATGTATCATATGAATGTAGGTAAAAATGGATATAAAGATGTACGGGAGGAGTTTGTAATGTTATCTACGTAGCTATGAAGCAATATGCTATGGCAAGTTTCTGTGACGGTTTATAGTTTCACCTCCAAAATTGGTTCCAATTGATTAACATTTGTCATTCTTATTTAAAATTAATAAGGTGAAAATGAGTGATTTTCAACTTGAAAGCAGAAGCGTTGTGAAATTTGTATCGAAAGAACTCAATAGCCCGAAGAATATCCATGAGAGAATGGTGACAGTGAATGGAAAAAAAAGCTTGTCCTATTTCCAAGTCAAACATAGCTGCAAGCAGTTCAAATGGGACAGGGAATCCATTTATGATGACCCAAAGTATGGAAGACCTCTGAAATCACGAACCGACCAAATCATCAACAAACTTAAAGATCTGATATTGATTAACCGGCCAGTAAAACTTTCGGTTATTGCCAGTGAAATAGAAATATTAGAAACGAGTGTTTTTAAATTGTGCATGAAGATTTAGGAATGAACCAAGTATCGGCACGATGAATTCCTAAGCTGCTCACTCCCGACCAAAAACTGTGTAGACAACAAATTATTATTCTGCCAAGATGAAAACTTCTAGAACTGCAACTGGGGATGAGACACAATACAAGAGTCCATGCAATAATAAGGGCTCTCCACCACTCAAGAATGCTAAGATGCAATTTTCTGCGGGAAAAGTGATCGCCATAGTTTTCGGGGACGTTGAGGGATTCTTAGTTGAGTATATGCCAAATATATGGATTTTTTAAACTCAAAAACACTTTAAGAGGGCGTTGTTTTTTATTGAAAACGCTATGAAGTGGTATTTTGCAGAACTACCAAAATATTTTTTTTTCGAAGGCATAGCGACATTAGAAAAACATTGGAATAAGTGTTACTGTTAACGGTTCTTACGTAAGAAAAATATAATTTTGTTTGTCCTCTAACGTTTTGTTTTCTTAGCTAGTATAGGGTTAACTGGAATTTTATTATTTGGTAATCCGAGTTTAACTATACTTAATTCTTTTCATTCATCATTTTGTCACCATGCTCTCATGGATATTCTTCGGGCTATTGAGTTCTTTCGATACAAATTTCACAACGCTTCTGCGTTCAAGTTGCAAATCACTCATTTTCGCCTTATTAATTTTATATAAGAATGACAAATGTTAATCGATTGAAACCAATTTTGGAGGTGAAACTATAAACCGTCACAGAAACTTGACATAAAAAAATTTTCGCCATAGCATATTGCTTCATAGCTACGTAAATAGCATAACAAACTCCTCTCGTAGAATTGTACGGATGAAAGACAGAAAGAAGAAATGTTTCGAGAGGATAGATAGGTTACTCCAAAATCACCAAGAACAGAAATGGTAGATCGGTTGCACTGCAATCACCTAAGTATTAAAAAAAATAACACGTTTTGCTAAACACATTTTCCAAATATCCAGAAATTTGTTGCTTAAATGACACTTATCTCACGCATAGAATATCATATTTGTTGTACACTAATAATGGACCTCGATTCAGAAATGTTATATTTATAACATGTTTAAACCAAGGTGAAATTTCACATCAATTTGTTACTGAACATTTTGCACAATCTAACATCTTCAAACAATTAGGAAATTATTTAAAAAGCAATGTTCTAGCTTATTGTATAATAGGTATAATAATAATAGCAAAACAACTCTTTGCAAAAAGTTGCTAACGACTGAATATACTCTTACAAACAGTTAATTTTATTGCACAAATGTGTAAACCTGGTGAACCTCTACATAGTCCCATACAAAGCACCGAAAGAAACATGTTACTAATGTAGATGGTTCCGGTCAAGTAGCAATATGCAACTCAATGTTCCAAAATAGTAAGTTTAACAGCATATTACAGCTCATTTTTACCTTCCAACCTACATACGTATAGGTATAGAAGGTTATGCAATCGATTTTTATTCACTAACGCTAAATCGACTTATTAGCTAATTTTATAACGTTTGGCAAAGTTTCGCCTAGATCGGCAATGATGAATTCAGCAGCGGGGTGGGGGAGGAGCAGTTTTTGCTTTTTATCAAATATTTCCGAAATAGCTGTACATTTCAAAGATATAAAAATTCCAATATATAGACCTTAAACATATCGATTAATTATGTTCTATTCAATTTTTTGATGCGATGGATAATTTGGCGCCCAAAAAAATTGTTAGGTGGAATTTAAGTGTCAGTTCAATTTTTTTCAATATGTGAATAATAATAAGAAGAAGAAAATATGTAGACATATGTTTTAAGGAAAATTTAATTTTACATGATTTTTCTTTAGAAAGTTTCTTAATATAAAGGAAGATAAGTCTAAAAATTAATTAAATAAGAATGAAAATGCTTAAATTATATTAGCGATAATTTATAGTAGCGGACGGCTATGGAATTTTTTAAACTTAGCATCTATATATCTGTTAACTTCCATCTGACACGAAGATTTAAACGTTTATCTGAGATAGGTTGTTGCTTTTGTTTTTACAATGTTGTCTATCTTGTTATGAACGTATTAAAAAAGAAATTGCACAATTATCCTAAAAAATTATTATTATTAGAATTATTTCAGTTCTTATTATTTTCACTTTGTGGGTTGGAAGGTTGTGTGCTGTTCCTCGCCAGATATTTTTGTATGCTATTATGAAGAACGGCACTTTACCCTGAAAACTACTACTTGAAATTCTGAAAGGAAAGGATGTATTTAGTAGTTCATTCAGTGCATTACGAAAAATAGTACTAATATCGGTTTTCACGTTCAAAAAAATAAAAAAAAATGGATTTCTGGAATTACCTAAAACAGAATAGGCCAGAGTTAGTTTTCTGCAGGAATACGTTAAAAATATGCAATCTGCAATTGGACAATAATACGTTTTCTCGATTAAACATGTCTATTTGAAAATGGAACGGTGTGCATATCATGACAAGGTGCAAGTGAAAAAAGAGAAAAAAAATTAAGTCGTAAAGGCGGAAGTAAATTAAGTTATCCTGATGAGAAATAATAAAACTGCTTCCATATTACAGATTGTTTAAGTTGTCTTGTGGTACATTAAGGAAATAGTAACGGCAGTACTCATTTTAATTTTGGAAGAACCATTAGTTTTTATTATTATTAATGCCAGAGTCGTTTTGGACAAAACTAAAACTAAAATTTTGGCTACAACAACGTAATTTACAATTTACATATTATACATTAAAAGTGAACCTGTTAGATATTGCAAGGTCATTTTCCGTAATTTATGCAAACAGTTGAAAAATCGTTATCATAATTTTGTTTTAAAAACAGCATCTGAAACTAAAAATGTCAGAAATAGTCTTGCAAAAATATATACGCTGCTGATGAAATGACTTTGCAAAATATACATGTTCGCTCTATTAGGACTTCCACCACATCACTGTGTTTTTGACAACATTGAAAACTTTTGGGGTATTTGCAAACAGTATTACAATGGGAATATTGGTAAGGAAGGACATGACTGGGGAAGCTGTTTGGGTATGTAGCAACTATCAATTGGTGGAGTTACACTGGATGTCTGAAACGTATCCCAGAACATACCAATAAAATTATTCTAGATTGGTGGCGTAGAGAGGTTGGACTCAACGTATATAATAAATCCCCTGTAATATTACATTTAGACACTTCAGATGACAGTAAAGGTTTTGAATGGGAATATTTTGATTGCTTACAAAATAAGATATGTAGTAACTATCAATTGGTGGAGTTACTCCGGATGTATGAAACGTATCTCGGAACGTATCAATAAAACTATTTTGGATTGGTGGCGTACAGAGGTTGGATTCAATGCAGAAGGTGAATCCCCTTTAATATTAGATTTAGACACTTCCGATGACAGTAAAGGTTTTGGACAGGACGATTTTGATTAGTTACAAAATAAGTTGTATGTGCGTTTAGTTTATCATTAATAACCACCATGAAAAATTGTTATTGGATGAACTGAATATTGTTTAAATCACAAAATCATTTTCTAGTTTGTTTGAATCCATAAACCTTTTTTCAATATAGGTGTTCTGTATGTGAATTACTAATATACAGGGTTTTCCACGGTAGGCGTTCGTTAGAAGTTTATGTGGTTAGAAACAATTTAGAAATCTGAATTTTTGAACTTAAGGGTTATTTAAGATTCTCTTTCATTCTAAAATATTTTCAAGGTCATGTTACTTCCGGTTATATCGAAAGTCGCCACTAACTTCCTTATTTTAAATGGAACACCCTGTATATTATTTTATTTTTGGATTCTTGACAAAATTTTAGGGTAATTCTTATAAGGGTTTCCTATACCTTTTTTCAACTGTTTCTTAGATACCTTGATTTTTTCAAAAATTTTGAAAGATGTAACCCTATTTTCAACACTGCTTGTCTTACTTATTTTTGACTGATGGAAAGTGCTTCTGGAGTAGACAGAAGCATAAGAACTATACTTTTGAAATAATCATTGACAATTGATTTATTGCATACATGGTGTTCAAAATTTGATGAACTATTAAACAATTTTCAAAGTTTAAAAACTTTGTTAATTCAAATGTGACACCCTGTATATTATTGGATGAATAGATGCAGCATTTAGTTATGCATCGTTTGGCTATAACATTACCTATACCTATTATCGACAATTTTCTTGTTAATTAATATTTTCTACTTTAATGTGATTTTTGACAGAAACTGAAATGTTTTTCAAAAATAAAATGAACTTAATTCAAACTACACAAACTCTATTTTATTACAACAATGAAATAAAACAAGAAGATAACAAAATTGAGAGCATAATAACAAATGAAAAACATAAAACAATTGTTTGAACATAACTAGAAGAAAAGTGATAAAAAAGATAAAATTAATCATTACAAACGTTCCACATGACCGCCAATTTGATTTAAGCATTTTATAACTCGTATAACTCCGTATTTTTTATAAAAGCCGATAAAATTCCAAAACTGCAATCTAGTGAACCTTGATTTTGACACGCATTAAAACATTGTTGTTGATTTAATCAGTACAATTTAAGTGATTTTGTAATTTTTTAAATATTTTTTTAAGTACTGTTTATAATGGAATGTACTCAAGAATATTCTAACAATGATTTATTAAATTTGTTTTACACGCATGGTGAATGTGGACGAATTGTTAGGCGAACATGCAGGTTGTTTAACGAACGGTATCCACGCCTACCATTAATGACACCTGGAAAATTTGCAAGAATTGAAGCTCGATTTATTGCAACTGGAAGTATTAGGGCAACTCGAACGCATTTAAAGCCAGTAATAGATAATGAAGTTAACGAGGTGAACGTGTTAGCTTATTTTCACGCTTGTCCACGAACTTCAATTACAGCAGCTGCACTGGATTTGGATATTTCACAAACATCAATCCACAGAATATTAAAGAAGTATAAAATGCATCCTTTTTCAGTAATAACTGTGCAAGGATTACATCTTGGTGATCAGGCACGACGAGTTAACTTTTGTGAATTTATTCTTGTACAAATGACCGAATATCCGAGATTTCTTCACAACATTACTTGGATCGATGAATCAAAATTCAGTAGAGAAGGAATTTTCAATCGCCGAAATAATCACTACTGGGCACAAGATAATCCTCATGTAACAAGAGAACGTAATCACCAGTTCCAATTTAGTTTTAACGTTTTTTGTTTAGTTATGGATAATAGAGTGGCATATCAAGTGTACGATGAAAATTTGAATGGGGCGAGATATCTTGAAATTCTTCATGGATTTGTTATGGATTTTCTAAATACTCTACCCGCATGTGACAGGGCAAACAGTTGGTATCAGCTGGATTGTGCTCCCGCACATTCCACTATAGCTGTACACCAACAGTTGACATTGATGTTTGAAAATCGGTGGATTGGCCCACAAAGACCTTGGAACTGGCCACCGAGATCACCCGATTTGACGCCCCTGGACTTTTACCTCTGTGGTCGTATAAAAGAATTAGTATACTCTAGGCCAGTTCAAACTAGAGAAGAATTGCTAAATCGTGTTCACAATGCATTCAATAGTATGTGTCCACAAGAAATTCGGCGATCTATTTCGCAAGGAGTATATGATAGAGTTATAAAATGCTTAAATCAAATTGGCGGTCATGTGGAACATTTGTAATGATTCATTTTATCTTTTTTATCACTTTTCTTCTAGTTATGTTCAAACAATTGTTTTATGTTTTTCATTTGTTATTATGCTCTCAATTTTGTTATCTTCTTGTTTTATTTCATTGTTGTAATAAAATAGAGTTTGTGTAGTTTGAATAAAGTTCATTTTATTTTTGAAAAACATTTCAGTTTCTGTCAAAAATCACATTAAAGTAGAAAATATTAATTAACAAGAAAATTGTCGATAATAGGTATAGGTAATGTTATAGCTAAACGATGCATAACTAAATACTGCATCTATTCATCCAATAATATACAGGGTGTCACATTTGAATTAACAAAGTTTTTAAACTTTGAAAATTGTTTAATAGTTCATCAAATTTTGAACACCATGTATGCAATAAATCCATTGTCAATGAGTATTTCAAAAGTATAGTTCTTATGCTTCTGTCTACTCCAGAAGCACTTTCCACCAGTCAAAAATAAGTAAGACAAGCAGTGTTGAAAATAGGGTTACATCTTCCCAAAATTTTTGAAAAAATCAAGATATCTAAGAAACAGTTGAAAAAAGGTATAGGAAACCCTTATAAGACATCCTAAAATTTTGTCAAGAATCCAAAAATAAAATAATATACAGGATGTTCCATTTAAAATAAGGAAGTTAGTAGCGACTTCCGGTATAACCGGAAGTAACATGACCTTGAAAATATTTTAGAATGAAAGAGAATCTTAAATAACCCTTAAGTCCAAAAATTCAGATTTCTAAATTGTTTCTAACCACATAAACTTCTAACGAACGCCTACCGTGGAAAACCCTGTATACCTACGTACCATTTTTAACAGTACCTATATCAGAATACGTCGACCTTAACTTATACTATCAAAGATACAACAAGCTTACTGTAGTGTAACGTCGTCATTTATTAACTTTGAGGATACTTTGTTTAATTTTCACACATTTTTCCTGTAGTTTTATTACCAATATCTTTTCATTTTTGCCAACAAGTTTTACCAGTTAATCATTTAATCATGTTGTGTAATATGCCAATTTTTTTTGACATCGTTACTTGTACCGAAAATTGAGATTTGTGTTATTATTTGTAAATTTAAGCCTATTACAACATTTTTCTGTCAATAATTAAATTTTAGTGAATATGTTAATATCTTCTATTTAGATTATACGTAATATCCATATTATGCATACGTATATATTTTACCATAATGTTGGTATTTATTATAGGCACATCCACATTTCGTTTTGTGCACGATGCGTGCGTTAAAAAATCCCTGATCCCATATATTAACGAAATTTCGTATAGTAAGAGAGAACTGAATATTTACGATCTAATTTAATTGAATTTAATCACGGGGGAAACTTGCGCAACATAGTGTCATGGCTATTAAGTTAGTTATATAGAGCGCGAAAACGTTGCTTTGAAGAAAAGTTTGAGTTGGAGGATACCTTTTGTTTTTGTGTTCTTAAATCTGGAAGCTAGATAACACAAGTACAAGTAGTGCAAAATTATGAACAATGCGTAAACGAGTGTTAAATAAAGAACTTGAATCCAATACAAGTAAAATTTGTATATTAAAATTTTTCAAATTTCACAAAATTGTTTCAACATCTTTAACGATTTAAATAGATAATATTACTACTAAGAGAACTGTAAGTGTTATCGAAACGTTTGGATTTTATAACTTTAATATAAGAATTTAAAAAAAACCCAAAAAAGATAAGTATTTTAATATTAGTAATAATGGTGAAAGTTTACATTTTCATAAACTCCCCATTAGTTACTATAGTAAATTTCCGAAACTGCGATATTACACTTAACCAAAAAAAAATTGTAATTCACTCTTCGATAAAACTTCAACAGAATCTACTAAATTTGTTTGTAGAAAACACTAAAAATCCTTAGCACTAGTTACACAAACAGTTCGAAGGATTTTCGTTTAAAATGGCTTCCACTTTACGCTATGAAATATAATAAATATATAATAAACTCCTAGCAAAAAAAGTTAGGGAATGCACTTTGCATTAAATCTGAATTAAATAACCAACCCGGGATTTGTAATTAAAACAACTTAGAAATTCTGATTAATTTCATTAAGATTTCTATTAAAACTATAGCTTTTATTTGAATAAAACTTTATACAAATGTATGTTCAAATGGTTGGAAAATACTATTATGACTACAAACTGATTATAATTTAATTCGACTCATAAATATATTGAAGGCAAGATAGTTTTGAGTACTGTGTGAATAAGCGTTTAAAGCTTTGGAGTGTTAATTAAATTTTTTTAAACAAAAAATATTTAACAAAAACAATATTTATTAATAAATAAAACAGCATCAACACATGAAATAAATTAAATATAATAGATATTAAAATTATTTTAATGATTTAAAAAGTTTGCAGCAGCGGAAAGAACGCCTGGTACTCCATACGTTGAATGAGGTTGAGCATAAGCAGTAGCTCCTAGACTGAAGGATGGAAGATTGAGACTCCAACTTCCAAACAAGCCAAGTGCAAACTCCAGAATTTTTCTTATAACACTTATACCGATTAAAGTAAAACCTGACAATTTTTGGATCTTTCCAAGAATGAGATTAATAATCGCAAGTATCAAATCCCAATTCTCATTGATTAAAAGCTGAAGACGTGCTATTAATTCTTTCTTGAATAGTACAAACGCTTGAATAAAACGGAAAACTTCTACCTTTGGTGACAAAAGAGTATTTGAATCAATGGAGACACCAAATCCGGTATGGGCCGCAGCAACTGGTACTACAGGTGCAGGTGCTGGAAGTGGAACAGGAATAGATTCAGCGGGTGTACCATAAGAACTGAAGGGTTGTTGAGGTTCATACGGTGAAGAACTCCCGAAAAGTTCTTCCCAAGCATTATTGTCATCTGAAGATTCAAAATATGGATATGATGATTCTGCTACATCTTCATCATATTCGTCACGTTCCTCACCACTCTCTTCCACAGCTGGATATGCGAATGCAACACTCACCAAATAAGTAAACTGTACAAAAACAAAAACAAATTTTACTAATAATTCACAAAAATGGTTAAATCGTACTTACCAAAGTAAACGTTAAAAGTTTCATTGTAGTATGTTTATTGCTTAGGACAGCAGTGTGTTGAATGATAGATTTACAGAAATTAAGGCTTATATATAGTGCGAAACAAACCATTTGTATACGTCATTCGCAAAATTTCAATTAGGATTTTCAAGCGACAGTGCCTAATGGCACTTTCTAATTATTCTAAGATATATTCTATTACAAGTTGAAAATTCGATTGCTCATAATTGACAATAAATTATTCTTAAATTTATCTATTATAAACCACTTGTGTATTATTAGCTAATGTTATAAATTTCCAAAGTTTGTTACAAACGATATGGGTACTATTCAGTTAGGAATTATTTGCTTAATAGCAATTGTACGCAATTTACTTCTTTACAGGTTAACTGTTTTCAGAAATTTTTTTGAATTTGTCTTTATAATTTGCTTGTGACCATCTTACACTCATCGTAATGCTAACTAGGGTGTAGAAAAAAATACCAACAACGACGTTAGTTACCTAATTTTTTTAACTTATTAATAATACGTGTAATTTTTTAATATATTTATGTATTTATTAATAAACAAATCATTTTTAATCTGGTGATAAAAATAAATTTGTAAATAACATAAAAAAATGTTTGAATTAAAGTAGTTGAGTTTCAAAAATAAGCATTTTCATTATATCAGAAACGTCTTTATACAGGTCTAATAAAGACAAACAAACTGATTTAGATTTTTAAATTAAAGTAGTATTATATGATATAAATAATTGTTAAAGTATACTTTTATTTTTTCAGTGGGAACTAACAAAATAAAATAAATTTGTAAGTGTATGTGTTGGAATACTGTTATGTACATAGGAAACTATTAATTAAATTATACTTTTCATATTAAAAGTTTACGTAGGTATACGGCACTAATGTTACAAAGTAAAAATTAAAATAATTGATAAACCTAATATCTAAAGTATAAATAGTATATTAAGTACGGTAAAGATTGTTTACTGGTCGAAAATAATATTTGTAGAATAAGCGAAGCGAACCTTCCAATTAAACTCTTAACGTTCGTTATACTATACTTATACTTTCTTCTTTTAACCCTTTAGTTGAGTTAAGAAAGCCAAATTATAGTGGTTTTCAGAGATTCAAATGCGTAAACAAAACGGTTATATTGCCTTGTAGGGCGGTAATAATCACATAATGCATCAACGAAATAATTATTTTACTTACCACTCTGAAGGGCGGTAAGTAATCACTTACCAGTTATATCCCCTTTTAACAACCATAGTTAAATCCATAACAGTCGTGACAATTGTTATTGTATTTCTCACAAAATATACATATACAAACAAAGAAGTTTTAAGAGCTTCCAAATATAAAAAATAATTCATCCAGTTTAACCAAAATAAACCATTTTTCCTAAATTTTATAAAAACGAGATACTATATTTAAATTAAATCCAATTTAAAAATTAAACAAATGTACTCTAAAATCGTGTAAGGGAAGGACTACACACTCACCGAATTATTTTGTTTTGATTCTTTGGTTGAGTTTAGAATTATAGAGTAGTAATAGTTTCCATAGACACAAATGGGCGGCAAGCAATCACTTAACCGTTATGTTTCCTTTAAACAATCATAGTTAAAACTCGTAACAATCGTGACAACTGTTGTTACCTTTTGCAAGAAGTACATATAAAATAAATAGAGTTTTAAGAGCTTCCGAATATAAAAAATAATTCATCCAGTTTCATTGAAATAAAACATTTTCTCCCAAATTTTGTAAAAAAATGATATACCATTTTTAAATTAAATCCAATTTGAAAAACAAAACAAATAATATTATAAAATTGTGAAGGGAGGACAAATTTGCCCCTATTTTGTTTTTTTACTTTTGGTTGAGTTAAGAAAGCAAAATTATATAGTGATGGTTTTCACAGACTTAAATACATAAACGTAACCA
Organism: Vesta saturnalis; assembly: GCA_036346205.1. Lineage (NCBI taxonomy): Eukaryota > Metazoa > Arthropoda > Insecta > Coleoptera > Lampyridae > Vesta > Vesta saturnalis. The sequence goes on from JARFJB010001721.1 coordinate 2,221,815, forward strand.
TAATTTTCACTTACTGCTCTAAAAGCCGGTAAGTAATCGCTTAAATCTGCTGTTAACAACCGTAGTTAAATTCACAACAACTGTTGTATTTTTCAAAAAATATACACATAAAACTGAAAAAGTTTTAAAAGCTTATAATATAAAGAATAATTCTTGCAGTTTAATTGAAATAAAATGTTTTACACAAATTTTATATAAAATGGTACATTATATTTAAATTAAATACAATTTAAAAACGAAACAAATAATATTCTAAAATTGTGAAGGGGAGGACTGAATACTCCCCAATTTTTTTTGTCGAGATAAGAAAGCGAAATTATAGAATAGTCATGGTTTCCACAAATACTGACGCATTATAATTAATTTTTTAACTCTTTAGTTATGTAGTGATCGTGGTTTCCATAGATACAAATGCATAAATGAAACAATTATTATTACTTACCGTTTTATCGGGCGGTAAGTAATTACATATCAGTCATGTTTCCTTTAACAACCATACTTAAAGTAATAACATTGATTGACAACCGTTATTGTCTTTTCCAAAAAATGTACATAGAAAGTCAAAGTTCTCAAATACAAAAAATAATTCATTCATAACTCGTTAATTGAGTTAAAAAAGCGATATTATAGAGTAGTTATAATTTTCATAGGTACACATGCATAAACATAACAATTATAATTTCTTACAGCTTTGTAAGGCGGTGCGTAATCAAATCACGCACAAGATATGTTTCCTTTAACAACCATAGTTAAACCCATAACAATCGTGACAACTGTTATCGCCTTCTTCAAAAAAAAAAAAATGTTTTCCCAAATTTTATAAAAAATAGCATGCCTCATATAAATTGAATCCAATTTAAAAACGAAACAAATAATAATATTCTAAAATTGTGGAGGGAAAGGACTAAACACTCCCCAATTTTCTTTTTTGAATTTTCTTGTTAAGAAAGAGTTAAGAAATCGAAATTATAGGGTTTCAATAAACACAGTCCCATAAACATAACATACTTATATTTACTTACTACTCCGTAGAACGGTAATTTAAATACCATTTCTGGTGCCTCGATCAGCTTGAAATAATTTTTATTATCTTCCATGTGTGTGAGAAGTTTCAATTTAACAGCTCCATCTAAACGACTAGTTTACTTGAAAAAAATTTGAAAACTGTGTAGGTTGACAGGTACTTCCGGTGGTCCTACATGTCCCAAAAGTTGACGCGGATCTACGATTTTGTCATAATAACCGCATGCCAAACTTCATCACTCGAGCTCAAAGGGTCTAACCGCTATCGTGTTTACACACACCTTTGAAAATTAAGTGCAGCGAATGCATGTTCGATTTAAAAACTTTTTTATCTTTTGCATTTATCGTCTTTAGTGTCTGACTTAAATGAGGAAAAAGCATAAGGCAATGACATTATTAATAAATTAATGTGATTAATTCTTATAATGCTTATTCACAGAAAACAATCAAAAGTGAAAATGAACTAGGTGTTATTCTTTAAGACAACCGAAAGGAAACAAATGTTAACAAACTAAAACGAAAAATTAAAACGTTAAAGCAATTGTTCAAAGCGTCCACCGCCTACCTCAATGCACTTTTCAACACGTTTCTGTACGGAGTTTCGTATATTACGATAAAGTTGTCTTCTATTTTTAAGAATATTAGAAGCTTCCACTATTTTTTGCCACAATTCTTCCTCACAATTACTTGTTCTTTTATAGGCCATATTTCAAATCAGACCATATTGAGAAGTCCAACGGATTCAAATCTGGACTCCTCGAGGCCAAGGAAATTCGCTCCCACGACCAATCCATCGCCGTGGAAAATTTTCATCTAATAATTTGCGTACCTGGCGGTGGAAATGAGCAGAAGCCACATCTTGCACAAACCACATTCGTAGTCTTAGATCTAGTGGTACATCTTCAAGGAGTTAATTAATGTTTTGTTGCAAAAACAATAAATACAGAGGCCCATTCAAATTTGGAGGTAGTCTAAACGGACGAATAAAAAAATCCGAAATTACCCCACACCAAACGTTTATCTAGAACTCGTGTTGCAAGCTTCACTCTTTCACAGCAAAGGGATTTTCAGAGTCCCAGAAGTGGTTGTTTTAAAAATTAAAAATTCTCAGCGTTATGCTGTGCCCTTAAAAATTTGGCGAGCATGAAAATCTTGCTGTAGTAAATTTTGTACGATGTAATGATAGGGATAAAGATTCCCTTTGTTTACCGAGGGGGCGCGTATCCCGACTGCGGTACCTAAGCGGCGAGTACTTAAACCTCTATCGTCCAAAACCCGTACGATAACTTCTTCTTGCTGATCCACATTTATTATTTCTGACAGACCGTGATGTCTTTTTTGGACGAAAAGAGCCTGTTTCCCCCAAGCGGTTGTAGTGGATTCTAAATGTTTCGTTGTTTGGTTGTCTTCGATTTGGATATCGCTCTAAATATCTTCGTGAATCAGCCAAACCATTAAAATTTGTTTGAGCAAAACTGCACAACATATCACGCATTTCTTCATTAGTAAATTCGTTATAGCGCGGCATATATAGCGCATTTTTTCTATAGTTTTATTTTATAATATACGGGAATAAAAAAAAGTATTAAAAGGTGATGGACCAAGAAGATGAGACGTAAACACTACAATAACTAGAAAATGAAAGAAGTAAGGGTTACACAAGGAATTATGGCTAAAATACAGGATGATTTGAAGAAATTTCGAATAAAACTTATAGCTACGGAAAATAGTAGTTATTATACAAGACGATAACCTATTTTATTTTGTGTCTACGTAAGTGATTGTGTCCATGGCAACTTGGATTATATAAAAGAACAGATAAAATTTATTTTTTTCACTATCAATCAAGTAAGTAGCACTTACAATATGTCGTTCTAAGGAAATAGCCTAAATTTACACAATCTTCACAAGTTGACGTGACAACAGGGATATAATACTATAAAAAATTATTATTAATTTTATTAAATACATAAGTAAAAAGTTTACCTCGAGTAGGATTTGAACCTACGACCTGTACTTTGCTAGAGTACCGCGCTAACCAACTGCGCCCTCAAGGTTCAAGCCCCAATCGATGTAAATTTTGTCTTTATGTATGTAGAACTGATGTAAATTCTAAATATAATGAGATTACAATCAAATTACTTGTTTTAATGGAATGTGAGCCTGCAATGTCGCAAGGGTTCACACATACCAAAGCAACTTGACTAATATTAAGTTATTATAAATTTTTGTTATGAACGAATAAGTTCAAAGGTAAATATGTAATTAAAATTTATTACTAATTTTATTAAATACATAAGTAAAAAGTTTACCTCGAGTAGGATTTGAACCTACGACCTGTACTTTGCTAGAGTACCGCGCTAACCAACTGCGCCATCAAGATTCAAGCCCCAATCGATGTAAATTTTGTCTTTATTTATGTATTTAATAAAATTAATAATAATTTTTAAACTGATTACTGTTTAAGCAAGATTATTATTTAAGGTGACTTAGTTCTGATGTTGATAACAAATTAACTGTGATGTTCAACTTTTTAAGTTTATTTAATTTTAAACATTGCAACGGTATTGTTAATAAGCAAAATCGCCTTCTAGATTTAATTCTGACCAATTTAGATTGTTCTGTGCATCATGACGATACTCCTATCGTTGACGAAGACTCATTTAATCCAGCTTTAAATATTCACCTTAACTGCATAAATAAATCTTCGATTCTGTTTTCTATTAACAAAATTGTAAAACAATACAATTTCAATAACGTTGATTATTTCAATTTATACAATGCCTTTCTGAATGTAGATTGGACCTTTTTGAAAACTATTTTAGATCCCAATGCAGCTCTCATAGAATTTTACAATGTTATTTATGTACTGTTTCAGTTGTTTGTTCCAGTTTACAAGAAAACCTACCAACTATCCAAAATGGTTCACAAAAGAAATTAAACATAACATACGCTCAAAACTAATTCTTTAAAAAAGTACAAGTCGCTATTGAACTGCCATTTATTTGAATACAAACGACTAAGGAAAGTTATCAAGTCTCAAATTAAGACTGCTTATAGGAATTATATTGCTCAAGTTGAACTTTCGGTCAGATGTAACCCTAAGTGCTTTTGTTCCTTTATTAACTGTAAGCCTGGCGTCTCCCGTATTCCGGGTTAAGTGCTTGGATAAAGTTTTTACTGACCCCCAAGCAATCGTTAATGCTTTCAACGATTATTTTGGTACTATTTAATCTTCTTACACTCCAAAGAGTCTTTTTCATTTTTATACAGATACTAATATACCTACTATAAGCATCGACAAAATAACTATCGACGATGTTTTAAGCGCCTTACGTAAATTGAAAAACTCAAATATGGCTGGTTGCGACCAAATTCCTATCTTTTTAGTGAAGGACTGTATGAATATTTTCGCCGAACCATTATTGCATATATTTAACATGTCTATTAACGACATCACATTTTTTTAATATTTGGAAGATAGCTAACATTTGTTCAATCTTAAAAAGCGATGATTTTAACAATGTTACAAATTGTCGATCGATCAGCATTTTAAATAACTTTAGTAAAGTGGTTGAAATTGTGCTGTACTCCCAAATTTATCCTTTAATTAATCGATACATCTCTCCTTTTCAAGATGGATTCATGGAGAGAAGGTCAACAGCCACAAACTTAGCGTGCCTCACTCAATTTATAGCCGCTACACTTGACAATCATAGCCAAGTTGATGTTATACATACTGACTTCGCCAAAACATTTAATTGTATCCCACATGACATCATCTTAGCTAAATTAGCCAACTTTGGTTTCAGTCAATCTTTGCAGTCATTGTTTGCATCCTACTTAGCTAATCGTTGTCAACGAGTCACTTTCAATAGTTACACTTCCTCTTCTATTAACTTAACTTCTGGAGTACCCCAAGGGTCAAATTTAGGACCACTGTTATTTTTACTTTTCATTAACGACTTACCATCTCAAATAGGGTACAATAAACTGCTTTTTGCGGATGATCTTAAAATTTATTCATCTATTTCATCCTTCATGACTGCAATCTCATTCCATACGAGCTGTTCTGCAAGACTGGTGCAATGTTAACTGTTTAAATATACCTAAATGTAAAGTAGTAACTTATACACGCAAAACCAAATTGATAGAATTTTGTTATAACATTGACTCAGTTGTGCTTACCAGAACTAACACAATGGCAAGATCTTGACTTTCAACTTTTGGCTTTATTGTGCGAAATTGTAAACGCTTTTCTAATATAACTGCGTTACGGTGCTTATCTTACTCACTAGTACGCACTAAACTGGAGTAATGTGCAGTTATTTGGAATCTTATTTACCAAAACCAAAAGCATCTCCTTGAACGTGTCCAAACAAAATAAAGTTTTTAGTTTTTGAAGTGGATAATGTATATCCTCCCAGGGGCTATCAACACGACTTACTTCTTCAACAATTTGGCTTTTGTTCCTTAGAACGTAGACGATATGAAATTAGTATCACTTTTCTTTATAAAATATTGCACAATATGATAGATTGTTCTGATTTGTTATCGTTCATTGATTTTCACGTTCCTTTATAATTTTCACGTCACTGCAAAACGTTTAATTGTTTAACACCTATAACAAATATGCTATGCAGGTCTGCGATTTTTAGCTGCATCCGCTATTTTAATAATTTGCCAAATTCGACCGATGTTAATTATAACTCATTAAAAGATATTTTGAATTCAATAGAGCATTGATTTTTTTTTATATTTTTTTTCTAATTTATCAATGTATAAAGATAAATAGAATGTCGCATATAATAATCAAGAATTACAATCTACGCCTCCGAAATTAGTTGAAATATCTAATTCCGGTATTGAAACACTAATTCCAACGAAGTCGCGAAAAGTCTATGATAATGCATGTGAAACATTTTTAAAATGGACCAAGGAAAATAATGTTGAAAAGTATATGGAAAATATTATGATTGCTTACTTGACGCATTTGTCAAAAAAATACGAAAGTGCAACACTATGGGCACAATGTTCAATGGTTTAAACTGAATTAAATATCAAACATAATATAAAAATGGATAATTATGCCAAATTTACGGCACTTTATTGGCGACAAGAGGAAAATTAAAAAAAGTATGATGTTTATTTAGCAACAAGGTAGGTACTTTATTATTTCTTTTGCTTATTATTATTATCACATTTATTAAACCGTTGACAATAATATCCTTTCGAATATCAATATTTAAGTTGACAACAATTAACGTATTACGAATATAAAATATACATGCCGCGATAGCTCAGCGGTAGAGCATCTGTCTTCGGCCGCGAAGGTCGGCGGTTCAAATCTCAGCGCAGGCTTTCTTATGTGTTTGACGTTTGTTTTTAGGTTGTACTAATACAGGGTGTCCCACAACGAACGACATCAATCGATGATAGAAAAAGTATAAACAGGAAAAATCTGAGGATTTGGTTACTTGCTAAAGTCGATGAGGGACAACCATCTCAAATATTCTCAAGATTACAGCACTTGCTGTTATACCGGAAGTGGATATTAGGTTGCTTATTTTGAATGGGACACCCCATATATTGTTGCGTTTTTGGATGCTACGTCCAATTCTAGGTATACTTTATGTTTAATGTCATATACCTAATTCTAGCCGTTTTTTAGATATTCTAAGTTTTCAATCAAAAATGACAGTTGCTTAGCGCAACAAAGTTTCCTATACTGTCCAAACGACAAATTATTTTGCAGTGAAACTCTGAACAAAGGACTGTTGTAGTTTACTAACAACGTGTAATGCGGTATTTCTATACAGGATGATTGACAACAATCATGTAATTTGGCACTCAAAAAAAAAAATAGTAAAACTAATTTTTCTTAAATTGGAATACATACTTTTAGCATACGATTTGGGTTTAGTAACCAGTAACCAGTCATTATGGAAACTATGGAGATATGCCAATGACATTAGTTTTGGGAACTGAAAATATTCCGTCACGACTCGGATATTCAAACGAAGGTTATTTAAATTTGTTTATTATTTTCGGAGAATGTGATAAAGTGGTGAATAGAACATGTGTGACGTTTGCTGCTCGTTATCCAGAAAAAAAGAATCCATCGCCAAAACCCGTGAAGCAAATTGTTGAAAATTTTAAAAATACCGGTTCCGTTAAAAAAAATTGTTAAAGCTTAACAATGAAAATGTGGCAATTTTGGGTTACTTTGTTGCAAATCCAACGGTGTCAATAAGACAGGTTTCGATAGACTCAGGAGTATCAAAAAGTTCAATTAATACGATTGTGTAAAAGCACAAGCTTCGTCCTTTCGCATTTTCCCTAGTGCAACATTTAAAAGAAGATGATTTTCCGAGAAGAGTACTTTTTAATAAATTTATACTTACTAATCACTACGGAAACGAACGATTTTTGTATAACATATTTTGGAGCGACGAAGCGAATTTCACTAAAAATGGCATGCTTAGTCGACATAATTCGGACTATTGGAGTGACGTAAACGCTCATGTTCTTAGGGAACGAAACTTAAAATAAAACTAGAGTTTTAATGTTTATTGCGCAGTAAGAAACGATCAAATTTATACGTTTCTATGACGAAAATTTGAACGGTAACTTCTAACAAAATGAAAATGTCCAAAAATGAATATGTCCTATGTTCCTACGGGTGAACGATATTTAGTGGGAAACTGAGTATCTGGATAATTAACCTCTGGCCGACAGAGTTCAAGTTCTATACCAACATGATGGTGCACCGCCTCATAATGCCCATATTGTGAACACTTTACTACAGCATACATTTGAGGACCATTGGATAGCTAATAACGGACCTTTTCAATGGCCATCGCGTTCACCAGATATGTCAGTTTTAGATTTTTTTTGTATGGGGTGCCATTAAAGATGAAGTATACAACACTCCTTTAACAACGAAGGAAAACTGTATGCAGAGAGTACAAAACATATTTCGCTCTGATCGCAACTGATTCGAACGTGCGAAAAATGTCACGAAGTTCAATGGCGCAATTTCCAACATTCAATGAAATGATTTTTTTTTAATTTCTAGTTTTTATCAAGTTCACATTGTAAACTACAATTTTTTTGGCAAGAATAGATTTAGCTTTAACAATTTTTCTTTTAGCGGAACCGGTATTTTTAAAATTTTCAACAATTTGCTTCACAGCTTTCGGTGTTGGATTCTTTTTTTCTGGATAACGAGCAGCATTACCAGCTAAGATTAAAATTAAAAAGTTGAACAACGCAACCGAATAAGGGCAAGTGAAAACGCTTTTTCTCCAATGAAATGAAAAGGGTTAGTTTTAGGTATAGGGATTTAAATTGAGAACCATAGTTATTTCTGGTACTAAACCCAAATCCGATGCAAAAAGTATGGATTCAAATTCAAAAAATTTGACTTTCTCCATTTTTTTTTGAGTGCCAAACTAATTATTGTTTTCCAATCACCCTGTATACAAATACATCATTGCGCGTTGTTAGCGAACTAAAACAGTCCTTTATTTACAATAGTTTCACTGCAAAATAATTTGCCGTTTTGACAGTATAGGCAACTTTGTTGGGCATGCAACAAGATACACGGTGTCCCATTTAAAATAAGTAAGCTAATATCCACTTCCGGTATAACCGGAAATGCTGTAATCTCGAGAATATTTTAGATGGATATCCCCATCGACTTTGGCAAGTAGTCAAATTTTCAGATTTTTCTAATTTATACTTTTTCCATAATCGATCGATCTCGTTCGTCGTGGGACACCCCATAATTGGAGTCACAGGAGCCTGTACATGTAAGGAACTCGTTCATTTGAAGTATAGCAACATACACGACTTAGGAAATTTAATTTTAGTAAATATCTCACATACAAAAAACAAAAAACAACAGTCGTTCACTATAATTGGCGATTTGAATTTATTCAAACAGTAAACTGTACTTCGTCCGAAGTACGTAAACCTGGAACGATTTTTTATTAAATACCAGAACGGTAAACGTCACCGTTTGGTAATGGGTACACATACAATTTCAAACCTACCAATAGACGTCACTATGTTTTTGAAATTAACAAATCCTCATGAATATTCGTGACATTACCTTCGGAGGACTTCTGCATATATATTAGTTGACAACGGCGGGGACATTACTGCCTTAATGCAAATTACGAATGAATAACAAATTAAATATATTGTATTATACGTTTTTATCAATTTTTACTGGTACTAGGAGATTACAGGCTCGGCCAACGGCTCGGTAAAGAACTTGATTTTTGCGAATCTTGTCTGAATGATTCAGTTTCCCTTTGACACATGAAATATAAGCACCTTACTAGTCTCAGATTCGCAGTGGGTACCTTTTACTTAGAAGTCTGATACATTAACCACTCAGGCACTGAGTAAGCCAATATAAATTTGTTAGAGCATACACATATATATATATATATATATATATATATATATATATATATATATCTAAGCTCTTTGTGCGTTATTGGGATCCATATGGATTTAATTTCTACACTAGATTGGCTTATCGGATTTTCTGCCAGTGGTCTTCGTCCCTTGACTTTTCCTGAACTTTCTGTTTTGCCTTTCCGGATGTTGTTCTTGTGTTCCCCAGTTCTCACGTTAAATGGTCTACTGTTCTGTCCTATATATGATTTGCCTGCATTTGCATGGTCGATTGTATACACAATTCTTGGAATTCTGTTCTACATTGTGTACTCTGGTTTTGATTACTATTCCCCTGAGCGTACACGTCGATTTGAGGGTAGTGCATATCTGGTATTTGCTGCCTATCCTTCGTATTTTATCCAACGTATCTGGTGTGTATGGTATTATTGCTGCACATTGAGGTTCTTCTTCTTTGGTCGCCCTCTCTGTTTAGGTTAGGTGTTAGATCGGGGTGGCCATTTTCTGTAAGTGTTTTAGTGATATTGCCTTCTTTTTTTTTCAGGTCATCTTGTTTCGAACATATTGTTTCATCTCTATCGTACAACCATCTTGCCATGCCTAACTTCACACTTTTGTGGTGATTGTAGTTGCACCTCCGCGTGTGCATTGGTTTCCTATATACACTGCTCGTAAAAGTGTTGTTGTTTCTATGTACAGTTCCAGAATCCAATTCCATTATGAATTTTAGAGATAGTGTGCGGCTATTTAGATCATTTGTCCAGTTTATGCTTGCCGCGTTGCCCAACTACAAAAGTATCATTCACGTATTTAAGCCACATCCTTGATTTTTCTGTGAATTCGGATATCGCTTGGTCTTCGAAGTCTTCCTTGTGTACATTTATATTTTAAAACAGGTGTTTCATTATTTCTGAAGGAACATCTAATTTTCACTTTGTTTAAATAAATAATCCCCCTTTGAAACCCGCTTTCGTCTCCGTGAGGTAAAATTTCAAAAAACGGTGAAACATGGATTCATTCGATTATAAATGAGAATTGATTCCCATATTTTCAAATCACAACCTGCCTGGGTTTACGAAAAGGCCTATCTTTTTAACCGTTAATTTCTACCCCTTAGGGGTTGAGTTTCAAAGAATCCTCCCTTATTGTGCTCCTACGTGCTAAGGGGATGCATGTTACCCAAAGTTGAAGTTCCGATGCTTAACGCTCTGACCTGGGCGTTGATTGACGGGTCAGTGAGCAAGGACAAAGCTATTATTATAGATTACTCGATTATTAAAAATTTTACTTACTGACGTATGTAAATTTAATATCAAATGTTACAGTGTTACATTTTGTTACATTTAACTCATGATTTTTCTAATTTTACAGTGATTGATCTATTGAAACATAAAAACGCGGTTTTTATACAATTTAAAGAGTTTTTGAAATAACAAGAGCAATGTTTAACTTACAGATTTCTAAATAGAGATAACGGAGAACTTATTATCAACAAAAACTGATACACTTATTCCTATGCAGACAACGCATTAATCTGTTTTTCCTAACGAGCTACTAAATCTCAATTAGCGAATAAAGGAAGGCATAGCATCTATATGAAATGTCTCTGCCAATAATGGGCTTGTATTAAACATTGATGCGTCTTTATTTGGTAACGAAAATAGGTATTTAATGTTAAATTTTCCAAAACACAATCCAAAATTATTAATTTCTTGGAAGACTGAGATGACAAATTTAAACCAGAAAAATTATGTGTGATATTTAAATTTTAGCCAAAACACTAGAGCAATTATGTTACGGTAAACTAATTGATACAACGCACAACTTCTATATATATATATATATATATATATATATATATATATATATATATATATATATATATATATATATATCGTGTGCGAATGCGAGTGTGTATGTGCGTGTGCGTGTGCGTGCGTGCGTGCGTTCATTCGTGCGTGCGTGCGTGCGATCTTGCGTACGTACGTGTGTGTGTGTGTGTGTGTGTGTGTGTGTGTGTGTGTATTTGTGGGTGCCTGGGTGCGTTCGTGCATGCGTGCCCGCGCGCGCGTGTCTGTGTGTGCGTGTGATAAAATCCCTAAAAGCTTTTATACAACTCCTGAAGTACTGTTTTGTAAATATCTAGAAAGCCTTTAAGCATATGTCAAAAAGTATTAATCTGTTTTTTTAGATCTCTGTATAAAATTGTTTCGTGGGAACCTTAAAATTAAATTAATCAAAAAATTAAGATGCACGTTACTGGATGAGGTTATTCGTATATATTCTGAGACTATTGTTGCAATATTATAAATCTCAAATGGCTTGTTTATCTTTGCATATTTTACACACCTGTTGAATACGTACTAATGTATGATCCATTCCCCATTTATTATAAAACGTTCATTAAGATAATTTGTATGAAGATTTTATTAAATTTTAATGCTTTAGATTGTGTGTAATTAATCCTAATTACACTAAAAAAATAAATTGCGCTTCTAAAGAGAAAGTTACATTTACGCTTTTGCACAGTTATGATCTTTAAATTGATTAGAAGGATATAAGTATGAAATAAGTTTATACTTTCTAAATTTCATGTAAACGAAAATATTGATAAATTAAAAATAACCGTTCTCGAACTGTCAAACGTCACCTTATAACACGTTCTATAGGTGTGGGTTATGAAGATATCTGTTTGTCCCGCATAGGCACTCTTTGTTAACGCAACAAGACACTAGCAAAAGAAAGTAATGTGCTGCCCATATTAGATTTTTTCAGTAAATCATCGTTTACGGAGCTTTAAAACGTTTTTGTTTTAATTGTTGGAAGAAGTTTGTGATTTGCTCCTATACCAAGAATATATATTATATGTACTCGTTGCCTATACTTCCCACAACAGTAGGATTGAGACTGGGCAAATAAACAAAATTGGGTTAAATTAGTTTTCAACATAAACTGGACGAGTAAATTTAAAAGCATTTACTGAAGCACGTGATATTTTTCATGGTTCACAAATTTTCAAAATTTATTTGTAACAATTTTAAGGTGACATAAAAAAACGACAAATCCAGTTTCTCGCAATTGCTTTCTATAAGCGAATGTATACACTATCCTACGTATATATTATATTATGAGTTCCTCTGTATTAATAAAAAAAATTGTTATAAGAATTTATTAATGATAATAAATCTTATGATCATTATGTAAAGGTTTAGAACAAAATATTGTTACCACTCTTATCTACGTTAAATACTATTATTTCGATAACTCAATCTATATCTATACAACACAAAAATTGTTTCTACCTATGTCCGTTTGAAACCATCCAAACCGATGTGTTCAAAAAAGATTTCATTAGAAAGGCAATAATGCGAAGATGGTTTTAGACCAATAAAATTCGATTCACTCATGATTTTGATTTTCCTGAATTTTGAAATTTTTTAAATTTATATTTTTAAATAGGGTATCCGCTATGTTTTACATTTTTTTATAAGAAAAATTTTACCTTTAAATAAATAACGGAAACGATTATCGAGGTGTATTATGACTATAGCGCGGAGCGAAGCTCCACGCTAGTTCGTAATAAAGGACGATATACTTCAAAACTGGCAAATTTTCACTTTTTATATCTGTTAAAATACAACTGCTCATCATAGTAATAAAGTAATATTTTTTTTATTCTTACGTGTTAAAACAGGTTTTATTCGCAACCGCGGTTGTGTAGTTATTTTCAAAATTGCAACGGCATAATTGCGTGGTTATGACGTTCCTGAGTGACAAAATCGTACAGAAGCCTTCCGAACTTATTTGATTTATTTTAAAATGTAACTAGAACAAAACCTTCTGTAAGAATTTTATAAAACAATTGTAACTTAAAAACAAAGCCTAAATTTGAAAAATATTAAATTCTAATGTTATTTGTATTTTTCCAAGTTAAGATATTTATTCAAGACAATGTTGAAAATAACTGTTTATTCTGTAAATACTCATTCTCTTTATAATTACCTTGCAGGTTAAAGAATTTTTTTGTAAATTTATATCAAAAGCTTTCATGTTCTTTAAATTTACTTCTTACGACTCATTTCGATAATAAATGAAACATTAACCATAAAAATTAAATTATGCAACAACTTGGATTAACAATTTTTTTTTGTAGTTTATAAAATAGGCGCACTTTATATATATATATATATATATATATATATATATATATATATATATAGTATACAGGGTGATTGGTCGAAACCATTCATTAGAAGTATTAGGAGTTCCAGCCATGGCTGATTTCTGAAAGTTTGTATCTGGACTAAGTGATTCATATTCTATTTAAGGAAAATATTTTCGTGATGACTACACTTCCGGTTATACCGGAAGTAGCCATCAACTTCGTTATTTTAAATGGAATCGTACCCTTTTTATGGCATATTCGAATTGTACTCGCCATTTAAGTAGAAATTTTATCAATGTTCCCTATACTTAAATTTAATAGTTTTTGAGATTTAAATTTTTTTTCGAAAATAATTGGTTGAACACTATGACATTTGACAATGCCTACTGGCGCCATTTTTAGTACGAAGCAAGTAATATTGACGTTATGCATAGGGGTATCCTTAAGCTTTACGCTGATGCTTCCGGTACTGCCGAATTATCTACAGGGTGTTCAAAATGTGACTTCCATCTTTTGAAAATAAAAACCATAAAAACTTAACTTTTTCAAATACAATGCCCAATATTTTCTTCCTTTAACGGATGCAGAATAAAATTCTGCATTGATTTGTATTAGCATTCCCTATACCTATCTTCGATAGTTTTTCTTATATTGAGGTATTTGTTCATTTCTTCTAAAATTCAAAACGATTTACCTGATTTTTCCATGGATAGCCATGGAAACCACAGCTAAGTTTGTTGTTAGTAACTGTCAATACTTTTTGTTGTGTTTCTGTGTTCAGTTTGTCAAAATGAAAATGGGAAGTATTCAAACAAGGATATTTTGAACTTATTTTATATTCATGGAGAATGTGATAAGATTATTAGCAGAACTTGCCGTTTGTTTAATGACCGATATCCTCATTTAACACCAATGAACAGGCACAAATTTAAGCGAATAGAGTCAAACTTTTTCCGGTATGGAACAGAGAAAGCTGCCAGAACACGATCAAAGCCTATTACTGGCGAAGAAGCTAATGAAGTTAATGTCCTAGCATATTTTAATAACTATCCCCACGGCTCGATACGATCTGCTGCAGAAGATTTGGGCCTGTCTTAGTATTCCATACAACACATCTTAAAGAAGCATAAAATGCATGATTATTCGTTTACCTTGGTTCAAGCACTTCATCCAGGCGATAATTGCAAGCGAATGGAATTTTGTGAGCAAATGTTAATCAGAATTCAGAAAGACCCGCTGTTTTTACGAAAAATAATTTGGACGGACGAAACAAAATTTACCAGAGAAGGAATTGTTAATCGACGTAATTGGCACTATTGGGCGTCGGAAAACCCACATTTCAAGCCAGAATCAAATTTTCAAAACAAATTTAGTTTTAACGTGTTTTGTCTTGTAATGAATGGTCGTGTCTCTTTTCAAATTTATGATGAAAATTTGACAAGTATAAAATATTTGGAGATTCTGAGAACGGATGTCTCTGAATTTTTAGAAAATCTACCTCTTAATATTTTACAATACTGCTGGTATCAAATGGACGGAGCTCCTGCACATTCAACGCGTGACGTTGATCAAGAGCTCACCACTATGTTTGGTGATCAGTGGATCGGTCGAAACAGACCATGGCGGTAGCCTCCCCGATCTCCCGATCTAACTCCACTCGACTTCTACGTGTGGGGCGAAGTCAAGAATCAAGTATACGCCACTCCAGTCTACACAAGAGAAGACCTAGGCTTAAGAGTAACGACGGCATTTCGCCAGTTAAATCGTCATCACGTCAAAAAAGCTTGCACGAAAGAAGTTCAGTCAAGACTTTTAGGTTGTCTTCAACAAAATGGAGGCCACATAGAACATTTATAAAATTTTTAATTGTTTTTCTTACTTTCAATAATATTAATAGTTATTATTTGCATATTACTTTTATTCTCATCTTATTGACGAAATTTAACAGTTCTGTTTGCTTTGATAAACTACATTAATGTAATTGGTTTCTGCATCTGTAGTAGGCTTCGGCCATGGAGAAATCGAATTAATTTTTCTAAATTTCGGACGAGATTTTAGAAATACCTGAATAACTGAAAAACTGTTGAAGATAGGTATAGGGAATGCTAATACAAATCAATGCACAATTTTATTCTGCATCCGTTAAGGGAAGAAAATATTGGGCATTATATTTGAAAAAGTTAAGTTTTTATGGTTTTTATTTTCAAAAGATGGAAGTCACATTTTGAACACCCTGTAGATAATTCGGCAGTACCGGAAGCATCAGCGTAAAGCTTAAGAATACCCCTATGCACAACGTCAATATTACTTGCTTCGTACTAAAAATGGCGCCAGTAGGCATTGTCAAATGTCATAGTGTTCAACAAATAATTTTCGAAAAAAAATTTAAATCTCAAAAACTATTAAATTTAAGTATAGGGAACATTGATAAAATTTCTACTTAAATGGCGAGTACAATTCGAATATGCCATAAAAAGGGTACGATTCCATTTAAAATAACAAAGTTGATGGCTACTTCCGGTATAACCGGAAGTGTAGTCATCATGAAAATATTTTCCTTAAATAGAATATGAATCACTTAGTCCAGATACAAACTTTCAGAAATCAGCCATAGCTGGAACTCCTAATACTTCTAATGAATGGTGTCGACCAATCACCCTGTGTGTATATATATATATATATATATATATATATATATATATGGGGGGGGGAGTGCGTTCGTGCGTGCGTGCGTGCGTGTGTGCGCGCGCGTGTGTCTGTATACACAGAAAAACTATTAAGCCGTATAAAAATCCAAACTTCAACAAACAAGAAAATATATCTGATTAAATATTTTTGTATCTTGTAATTAAAAACTGGCAAACTGTTACACATTTTAGTATGTCTAGGTTTTTGCTGTTTTTCTTAGACCTTGAAATAAATACTTTACTAAATAAATACATACAGTCATCACAGCGTTGCGAAATTTTAACCTACATAATTAAACTTACATTATATTATATATATATATATATATATATATATATATATATATATACAGAGTTAGTATAAAGTATGGAACCCCCTGAGTACCTCCTCAATGGTTTATTATTTTTAAATAAAATTGATCTAACACATCTTAATTTTTTTCTGTGGGGTTATTTGAAAAATTAAGCAAACAGAATTAGACCCACAAATTTAAATGAGTTAGAGTTACGCATAAGAAACTTATTGCTACAAATGCGGAACGAATTCTTGCAAAATTCTTTGCAAGAATTTGAAGACAGTTTAGGACATTGTCAGATAGCAGAAGGGCGTAATTTTGAACATTTATTATAATTTTTGTAATTCATGTAATTTTTTGTTAAAATCAATAAACTGTTAAGTTGCCGAGTTTTCAAGATTTGTTTTCATTAGTAATAACCCAAGAACATCGATAATCGAAATAACACTTCTCGAAAGCATGTTGCCGGGCAATAAAAATATGAATGTAGAGGTTCATTGTATCCAAAATTTAACAAGGAATTCAAAAATGTGAAAATATACAGGGTGTTCCATTTAAAATGACAAAGTTGATATTTATTTCCGGTGTAACCGGAAATGATACAATAAATCTGATTTTTGGATTCCTTGGATCATTTTAGAAGGGGATGCCCAATTTTATTTAAAAATAATAAACCGATGAGGAGATACTCAGGGGGTTCTATACTTTATACTAACTCTATATATATATATATATATATATATATATATATATATATATTTACTGTGTAAATCAGAATAGTAGTTAATTATAGAGAACAACGGTAAATGGGAACGTTTGTAAAGATTAAAAATAAATATTCAACTCTTCGCGAAATTGATAACGCTGTAGTGGTAAGTTATACCACTGTACCATTGTCCATAATGTCCTAAAATGTAGCTGCACCCAATAAAATCATTCAAATTCAAACCGCATCATGAATGATCTGAAGAAGATAAGTTTCCGAGAATGGTTTTTCTGTGAAACCATGACCGAAATGTGCAACAATGAAAGAGATTTGCTACGTCGAGTTATTTGTTTCCAGATGAATGTAAATTTTCCAGATATGTTATTCATGATAGGGAAAATTACCGTTATTGCAATGGAGAGAGTTTACATCAATACAACAGTCAATGTTTGGGCTAGAATCCTGGGACACAGGGTTATTGGCCCGTATTTTATAGAAGATTCTTTAAATCGCCCCGACTACCATAATCCTTCATAAAATCATGATATTCCAGAGATTCAACACTTAATCTAAACGCTGAGATCATATTCCAACAAGATGGTTGTCACGCCCATAATAGCTGGATAGTAAGAAATCTTTTTTATATGTTACATTTCTACAGCGCTGGAGGCAGAAATGTTACAATACACTGACCCGCACGCTCTCCCGGTGTGACACCAAGTGACTTCTTTTTGTGGGGGTACTTGAAGAATCAGCTGTATGATAATGTCCACGTTTATGCAAATGTGCAGGAATTGACATGTGTTATAAGGTAAATATGTGCTGCAATTACCCCGCATATGCTTGGAAATGTGAAACGCGAATTTTATTATCACCTAGATTAGGGGTGGCCAACCCAAAGGATCTTGCGGGCCACTTTGGAAATGCATCTTAACTCGGCGGGCCGCTTATAAATTTATATATCCCCATATTAGATTTAGACCTACTATAGACATTGTTTTGGAGTGAAAATTGAAACATAATGAGTTATTATTATTGCATTTACTATTATTCATACATGTTAGCATAGATAATATAATAATAATGATACCAAACGTACATTGTAAAGGAATATACTGTGCCCGTCTAAATCCCCAATTTATTATGTGAACCATCAAACGGAAATTAATAAAAAAAAATGAATTAAGACACATATACAACGTTTTTGATGGTATTCAGTGACGTAATCATTAAAAATAGAGGACAGCCGCCATTTTGTAATGTGATTTTAAATGAGATCATATGGCAAGTAATACCTAATTTGAAAGCTCGTTTCAAATCCAATAGCATTAAAATATTGCTACTCATTTATGAGTTTCAACCCAAAAACCTCAAAACATTAATTGGCGTTTTTGGGTTGAAACTCATGAATTAGTAGTAATATTTTAATGTTGTTATTTTAATGTCGTTCAAAAGGACTTGGAACAAGATTTCAAATGAGGTATTACTTGCCGTATGATCCCATTTAAAATGGCGGCTGCCCGCCATTTTTAATGGTTACGTCACTGAATACCATCAAAAACGTTGTGTATGTGCCTTAGTTCGGTTTCCCAAAATTTTATTAATTTCCGTTTTATGGTTCATATAAAACGTTGGGGGGACTTAGGCGGCACTGTATAACACTACAAATGAAATATAAAAAATATATAAATATAAATGAAATTAAAAAAATGAAACCATTAAAAAATATTTATTTGTTTCTTCACTCTTTCACTTAGCTCTTGCAAATCGATCTCAATTTGGGTATTTGCACACCATAATTGGTGTTGCAGGTTAGTGTGTTTAGTCACTTACATTTTCGAAAAAAGTTGAATCATAAGCGGTAACAACTTTTTGTGCTAGATTTCTCAAATTGGAAAATTTCTCTTTTGTGAAGTGTTATAAAAATTTATTTTTGACTCTGATGTTTAGAAAATGTGTATCTTTTGCATATTTAATGTAATTGTTACATTTTGATTTCATAAATTAATTCAACAATGGAAATTGGTGAGCGTTATTGCTTTTCAATTGAGATTCAAATAACAATTTGTTCTAAAATGCTTTGGTGTGATTAAATGTATGGATTATAAGGTAATCTTTTCCTTGCAATGATATATATATATATATATATATATATATATATATATATATATATATATATATATATATATAATTGATTGAGTTTTTCGACAATATCCACTAAAAAGCACAAATCCAACAACCACTCATAATTTGTTAATTCTGGTACAGGAATTTGCTTGTCATTCATAAAAAGTCAATTTCTTCTCGTAACTCATAAAACCGCTGTAAACATCTTCCACAACTTAACCATCTGACTTAACGGAAGTATACAACGTCACCATGGGTATTCAGAATCTAATTCTGTCAGAAACTCCTTAACTTGCCGATGTAGAAGTGCATAAATAATGTATTTTTTTAATACATCGGTTATTTTTACTTTTGCTATTATACAATAAATATATTTTCTAAAAGTGTGATAAATCTCGCGGGCCGGAAAAATGTACAAGGCCCGTGGCCCGTGGACCGCTGGTTGGCCACCCCTGGTTTAGGTCATTGTCTAGCTGCTGGCTTTTTTGAACACTTAATTTAATTTAAAAGGCTTATTGTTCGTGCTATTTGTTCTGTTTATTGTCCTGCCGTTTTATAAAAAAACACTCGTAATTGACAATAGTTTGATAATAAATATCATATTAAGGTCGGTGACTTGCCTAGAGTTGCTTAATTTTTCATAGACTTTTTAACCTTACTTTTAATTTTTCTGCAGAACTATTTTGTTGAATAAAACTAAATAGTAGTTTATCAGATGCGTTTTGTTATCGCCTACAACTTTCACATCGTTTTCTCTCAAACTAGCGGTGGAAATATTATCACTACTTTTGTGATTTTACATGGGAATTCCCTGTTTCAAATGTTGATTTGCACAGTGTTTGTATACAGGGTTTCTCAGGGTAGCCGTTCGTTAGAAGTTTCCGTGGTTTGATAAAACGTACAATACTGAATGTTTTGACAGAGTTAGTTAAGATTTTCTTTCATTTGAAAATATTTTATGGTCATGCCACTTCCGGTTATCCCGGAAGTCGCCATTAACTTCCTTATTTTAAATGGAACACCCGATATATTATTTCATTTTTAGATTCCTTGGGTTTCTGTTTCTTACATATTTTGCACTGCGCCTCTTACCTATTTTCGACTTGTGGTAAGTTCATGTGGGGTTGACGGAAGCACAAAAATGATACTTTCGCAATCCACATTGATTTGATAAATTAGCATCAGTAGTGACCATGAGAAAATGCTGGAATTTATTTTCGGCTTTCTAAATCTGCGGTTAGGTAGCAGAAACGTTTGGCCTACCCAAAAATCTTTAATTTCTCGAAAATCTTGGTGCATAATCAGTATAAGTACTTACGAATTTTGGCTTGTTGGAAAGGGTTTTAAAAGAGATTCAAAGTATTAGTATTTCTAATCAACAGTCACATATGCGCAAAATACAGAGGGCGTTTGAGTAAAGGAAGTTTTATCAAATTTTATGAAAATTTTCAAATGGCGGAATGGTATTATGGTATGTCTATTAAAAAGTAGTTGAAATTAGAGAGAAATTAGTGAAAACCGAAAACGATTATCTTTTTCCGTTTAAGAGATACTCGAATTTTATCTATTTTGTTGCTTATTATGCCATTTCGCAGATTTGGATATGAATATAGCAACATCTCTATAGAATATGTGGTTTGAAGGATTGTTATACAAATTAACATAGTTCCCAATAACATTTAACCACTTTAATATGAAATTAGGTGTTATTAATTTATTATAAAATTATGATACAGAAGCAATGAAGAAGTCATGAAAAAATTAAGTGTATTACTAAAACGAAACACTTTTCATTAAGCCTTTAAAGAAAATGCTCAGTATTTATTTATTATAAATATCAATATTAATATTAATATTATGATAAATATTAATTTATCATAATATAGTAATAAATACTACCATTCTCTAAAATCATTTAAACACTTGTAATGTGCATTTGAAAATTATATACAGTTTTGTATTTTAATCAGTGTAGAGTAGGCCATGTCTTGTCAACGAAGGTAAGGAAATTGAAACAATTTATTTTATAAACGTCAACTTGTTGATTTATCGGTCGTTATTGATTTTCGTGTTTTATATTTGTTAATTTTCTCCAGTTTTGTACATATTTATTTCTTCTGTTTAATTTGTTACTTTTGTTATTAATTAATTCTGCGCGTTTTTTATCAATAGTTTTACGTTTTCAATATGTCTTATTCCAACGAGGAAGCATTTGGTATGCTTGAAATTTATATTCAATGTTTTCGGAACCTTGTTGTCGCATCACGAAAATATGCTGTAAGGTACCTTCAAGAAATGTGTTTAGTCACATTGCAGGATATGTGCGGGAAACTTGACCTGTAACACACACCGGCAGACAAACCAGAGCTCGTAGGATTAGAAATGAAAACAATACTAAAGTGATTGCTCTTGTTAATGCTAATCCACATAATAATGTACGACAAATTTCTAAAAACTTAGGTGTTACCGTAGGATCTGTACACAATATTTTAAAAAACCATAATATCCACCCATATCACATAGTATTGCAGCAGGCGCTAAATGAAGCTTATTATGACCACAAACTGAATTACTGCCATTGGATGCTGAGCATTCTAGAAGAAATACCACGATTGCTATCACCAACATTATGGACAGATGAAACATTTTCAAATTGTGGGAAAGTAAATCGCCATAATATTCACTATTGGTTAGACAGTAACCCCTATTGGATGAGAGAATTAGATCGGCAAAATCAATGGAGTATAAACGTATGGTGTGGTATAATAGTGGAAGGGAAAATTGTTGGACCATATTCCTTTGGCGGACCACTTAAAGGAAACCTGTATCTAAATTTTCTAAATAAAAGCTTAGACGTTTTATTTGCAGACATTTCCCTTGAAACAAGGTTACTGTACACTTCGCGCAAAATATACGCGAATATCTTAGCGTTCGATTTCCAAATCGGTGGATAGGAAGAGGAAGCTTATTTTCATAGCGACACAGATCACCTGATTTGACTTGCTTCGATTTTTATTTATGGGGGAGAATAAAAGATTTGTTATATTAAACTCGACCAACCACTACAGGAAATGATGGAAAGGATACAAGTTGCTGTCAATGGCATATCGATGGCTGAAATTCAAATGGTGGTAGTCTCTACTCGTCAGAGATTAGTTAAATTATATTCAGAATAACGGACAGTGGTTTGAAGATTTGTAAATAATAAAATCTTAGTTAAATATTAGATTTTTATATCCATATAGTATCGTTTTCATAATATAATCACTTAATTTACGAATACAACCTAAAAACAATTCATGGCTCTTGTTTCTTAGTTTTATCATAAAGTAATATATTTATTTCATATTAAAGTGATTGAATGTTATTGGGAACTATGTTAATTTGTATAATAATCCGTGAAAACACATATTCTACAGAGATTTTGCTGTATTCTTGAACAATTCTAGGAAATGGCATAATAAGCACTAAAATACACAAAAATTAGAATCGGAAAAGATATTCGTTTTGGGTTTTCAGTTCAACTACTTTTTGATAGACATATTATAATACCATGCTGTCATTTGAAAATTTACATAAAATTTGATGAAACTAGACTCCTCTACTCTAACGCCCTCTGTATTTTGTGCGTATATGACTGTTGATTTAAAATACTAATACTTTGAATCTCTTTCCAATAAGCCAAAATTTGTGAAATTATGTCTACTGGTTATCAAGTTATAGTCATTTGTTCATAAAAAATTCCTCGCTACCTATCTCCGCCACTAAGGAAAAAAAAAATTCTTAACAGAATTTGTAGATAATTAAATAGTAATTACCAATTACATAGAAGTAGCTTACGTTGTGCATCAAGATTTTCGGGAAATTAAATACATATACAGGGACCGCCATAAAGTTGGACAAACATGGCAAAAATTTTATATAAATGCAACAAAGACCCCATATACCAATTTTCAACCAAATCAGACAAAAAAATAAAAATACCATTTATTCCCCTCTGCTTTTATTACGGAACATCATACACAAATTACATAATTTTACGTATCTTAAACTATGAGGTGCACTTTAAACAGCAATAATTTTCACCCTTATAAGCCGAAATATTTGATTTTTCAAAGCCAACTTATTAAATTAAAAAAATCGCTAATTTCAAATGTACTAACCAATATTAAATTTAATAAGGACAAATAATGTGTTCTTAAGTTTTAATTACAAATATTATTTCGTTTACATTTTATTTACCGGTTAAAAATGTTAGATCAGCTCATGCGCTTCAATATACAGGGCATGAACACAACCAGCGACGAGGCTAAATCGTATTTTTTAAATTTGCCTCTCACAAATTGTCTATTTTACAAATATTTGATTAATTTTGACCTAAAACTATGTAATTTATATTATTAAAACTATTTCCAGGTAAAACAAGATTTTATGATGTTTTGTAATAAAAGCAGAGGGGAATAAATGGTATTTTTTTTTCTGATTTATTCGAAAATTGGTATAAAGGGTCTTTGTTGCATTCTAAATACATTTTCTTAATACAATTTTTCGATATCTTGTCAATGTGACCCATTTTTCGGCATCACAGTTAACATTTTTCAAAATTACCGCCAAATCTATGGTCACGTGACAAATGTCACACTGTATTTTTTGGTTGTCAGACATGCAGAAGCGAACCGCCAATAGAGTTTTTCAGAAATTTCAATAATAAAAATTTTTCCCATATGTGTCCACCTTTATGGCGGTCCCTGCAAATATATATATATATATATATATATATATATATATATATATATATATATATATATATATATATACCGCAAACTTGTAGTAATTTGGAAAAGTATTGCCAAGCAACAATTTTGCAAAAATCTGTCAATCATTCTTAATACTTTCACTCTCTTGTTATATTATTACTGCAAACATGTATAATTACGAATTATTTGTATCAAAAACCATTAGCACTTGTACCCGTAATAAAATCGATATACAAATAAGATAATGCAGCTTATTTAGATAATATTAATACGTATTTCTTATTAATAGCAAATTTATGTAACATAAACGCTAATGAATTGATTTAATAAAGTGTAAATTACATTTATTAATTCATTTTAATTTTTGTTGGTTAACGTATTAATCTTAAATTCCAAAGTTATGAGTTCCATTAACATAATAATCTAAAAATTTCTAATTACTCTTAACAATAAGTAATGAACTTTAATGACATAAAATGCAGATATGTGATTATAATTAATATCATTCAATTCAATTATCGATTATTGCATAAAAATAAATAAATACAGTCAATCTTTTTTTAAGTTTGCGCTTATCGGACTATGTAAGCATGAAGGAAAGCAGACTACTAAACAAGTATAAACATTTCCATTGGATACAGATTTAATCTAAGAGATTCATAAATCTTGATGAAAGACAATTTGAGAACTACTGAACGCGGAATAATAGAATACATGAACATACTGTATTTCTGCCTTAGCTTTATCAAAATTTGTGAATAATAGCTCTTTCTTAGTGTAACTCCCAGTTCAATAGAAATGTCAGGTGGTTGGCTGTCATTCAAAGGCACTCATTTCTGTATGTAAAACCTTAAAAAATATTAAGCTTTACTTAATATTCTCCTGAACGTTCTTAAAGATAAAGATTAACAATTAAAGGAAGCGTCAACACACCATCGTTTAACCTTAAGAATTAAAATAAATAAAGCGAATTGAGGATGAGTAAAATGGAATAGCTCTCATTTCAATAGAACCTAATGAGCAACGGTCTAAATAATGGAAATGTGTAAAATACGTCTCTTTTTTCGTAATTAATAACAATAATAATTTATCCATGGTGTTTGTTAATACAATTGCACTGATTCAACCACGTCAAACTTCTCACAGTTAAATTACAGCAAACGCCTAAACTTAAGTTTTAATTATACTGACGAGCAAATTCGATTGGAGTAAGTAACATAACATAATATACCCTCACGGCATTTCCTTGCCGGTTTGGCAGAAACCATGTTTTGTCTTTTGCCTTTACTTCAGTGATCCTTTATTATTCCTAAAACCCCTAACTTTATTTAGATCTATCTTCTTCATCAACAATCCTTCCATACCAACAAAACATACTTCTTTCATACACATCGATCATCGTCTCTTCAACGACGCACTCATTCGTTATCCGCTTATTCCTCACTCTATCCATTCGCTTTTACCGCATACGCTTCGGAAAAAAGGTCTTGTCCACAATGTCTTTTTTCCTTTCGTGTTTTTTCTGACATACCCAGATCTCACATCCACATGACGCCCATACTCATTTTTCATTACGGTCTATATAACGCAGTCACTTTCCTTTTTGCATTTTATTAAATCCAGATTCTCACAAACAAGCATTTAAGTTTTTTTTCTATCTATTTCTCCAATTGAATGTGCTTAACACACTGGGTTCTAAATACGTTTTTATTTTAAAATTTTTACAGTCACTGTTTGTTTTAACGTACTAAGACACGAATACCTAGATGATCGGCCAATAAGTTCCTGCTTCCTGGCCAAGGCGATGATGAACGGTTAACCTAATAATATATAGGGTGGGCCATATTCAATGGCACGGAGACTAAAAGATCGCTTTGTTCGGAAATCGGATTTATAGATGTATGTCCATTAATATTGATTATATTTTAAACTAAATTATAATATACAGCGTGTTCCAAAATTATGTGATATATCAAAGTTGAAATTTTTAGTGAAACATCCTATTTCTTATTGCAATTTTCAATAGCGTTTTTGAGACACAACAATTTCTTTGAAAGTATTAGATATGTATAAAAACTTCATATGGTTGAAATGGACACACATTAAACTGATACTGCTGCGGGATATAGTACTTCCCAACGTGATGTTTGTATCTTGCAAATGTCACATTCGGTACTTTTTACTGTAGTTTTGCTTACTTTGCTATAATTTTGTTAATTTAAATGGAACACCTTGCATTTTAACGCAATTTTCAGTTTTTAGAAAAAATAAAATATATCCAAATAATTGTTTGAAAGAACAAATTTGCCAGTTTTGTTAATGTACTGTCAACAACAGAAATAATATTCATTAATTTAACAGCAATCACTAAAACATGGAACACAAAATAAAATATTGCAAATTCTCAATGAGATTACCATCTTCTTGAAAACGTAACATGGTTCTATTGTTAATAGAACGTTGTACACATTTCATTTTGTTTGGAGTTATTGTCCCTAATGCTTTTCTTATTCTTTCTTTTATGACGTTTATCGTGGTAAAAACCTTAAATATTTGCTTTCGTTTAAATGGACATAAAAAATCACGAACCTGTCACATAGTTTTGGATAATTCAGCCGAATGCATTGAGACTCCGTCGATTTTAATAGTCAACAGTTCTAAACA
The DNA here is from genome assembly GCA_036346205.1 of Vesta saturnalis. NCBI lineage: Eukaryota > Metazoa > Arthropoda > Insecta > Coleoptera > Lampyridae > Vesta > Vesta saturnalis. The sequence continues at coordinate 2,248,670 of JARFJB010001721.1, forward strand.
AATGTCTATTATCTTTGTCATAATAATGAAAGTTACGACGATTGACCAATCCTTGATTCGTTGGCAAATGAAACAAAATTTTTAAAACTGTCTTCCTCTCCAACCTTTTCAAGGTACCCTAAAGAAAAATCTAATCTGTGTTCCAAATTAGCAAACATTGATGCACTTCAATGTGGTAAGGATAAAATTTATATTTGACAAGGATCCTTTTTCACTTGTCCGACCAAAGTCTGTCTCATCTGCAATTTTGCTGGTGTTAGTATTTGAATTCTATATTACAGATTGCAGTACTAAAAACTCATTTCCTTCATTATATGTAAAAGGTTTTGATATCTCTGGTTTTATGTACGCAACACTACCTGTTTTACGAAATCTTGCAACAAATTTTTCCAAGAATTCTTGTTAACCCTTTCTTTAATACAATACTCTTTCATATTCCGTTCACACATACAAACATTAAGTATGTATGCATGGTAGGATTCAGGACAGAATCGGAAGTAGCGGAGTTAGGTTCTGAGGAGAAGTTACTACCACACCATTCGTCAAAACATCCGCACATAACGTATGTATACGCAGTGACCACGCCGCTACATGTATATGAGGGAAAACCCCTGAAAAACCTCATACAGGGTACCAGCTCGGTACAACTAAAAACTTGAAGCTACATCAGTTGACGATTTTAAACACGCGTTCAAAAACATTTGATTCATGCATGATTGTTTCAATAAAATTAAATCAAACCAAAAATTTTTAAGAAAATAATAGAAAATCTGTGTAATATTTAGAAGATACCAATAATACATCTGAAAGTCTGTATAAATATGTTGAATTACGTGTTAACGTGTATTTAGTTCAATAATATGAAGATAAAAAAAAATTTTAAATAATATTTGCAAAAAAATACGGAACCTTTAACAAAGTTGACATGTTTTTAAAAAAAAAGGTCAAAATTTAAATTAACAGAGCTACAGTAAACTGATTACAGAAAATTATAAACCACTGTAGAAAATACCATGTGTGACGTTTGGAAGATACAGAATCCAGGTTTGGAGGTCTTCAAAGTATTATGCTTAGAGTTTTATAAGTATATGTTCAATGTGTGTTCGTTTTAATATTTAACGTTTTCACCGAAAGTGTATCCGAATAACAGGTATAAGAAACTTTTATCAAAGTTGACTTATTTCTTTACGTGCAATTGAAACTTGTTCTAAGATACAAGGTGTTTCATTAGAGAAAACGTAACTTTGACATGCTACGTAAATTTGGAACATTCTGTATATCTCAAAATAATTTTCAAATGTAGTCTATGTTAATAAACATACCTACAAAACAGATTTTTTAATAAACCGATTTTGTCTGCACACTTCGTGCTGTAAAGCTTCGTCCTCCCTAGGTATATGCATATTGACACATATTGACAAAAATATGCTAACCCAAACCTGTGTTTTTCTAATGGAACACCCTGTATATTTTTGCATTTTTTATTCACTGTTACATTTAGAATAAAAGTATAGAAATTTGTATCTGGATCACTAACTGTTCTGCAGATATCGTCACTTTAGTATCAAAATATAGTTAACTTTGGAACCACGATGCGAGCGTTGACACCACGATTTTGTAAATCTGTTTATACCACCGATTATTAATAATAGCATACTAACAAACTGGGAAATTTTTTGATAATATGTAAAACTATACAGAATGATTAACTTACGCGAAATGTAATATTTCTCAATTTTTTCAAATGCCACACCCTGTATATTTTTTCACATTTCGATTCCTCGTGAAAAGTAGTAATTAATAATAGGTTTTATAGCCGTAAGACGGACCCTTCTTGAGATATTGACTCTTTATTTGAAAATATTGACATACAGAAGAACAAATAAAACAAAATCTAGAGCAAATAAGAAAACACGAATGGAAAATAAATTATTTAATTGATAGGAAAACTTAATTAATAACTAGACAACAAAATAATTCTCTACACCTAAAAATAAGTTGAACAAGTAAACATAAACGAATAAAACCATAAATGTTCAAAATGCTGACCACGCGTAGCTAAACTTTGAAATTCGCCCGGTAAACGAAAGATTCACTCGCAACAACATAGAGGCGAAATGGATTGAAACGCAGCTCTAATTCTATTGTTCATATCTTCGCTTGTGGTGGGAGGATGTTGGTAAACTTTTTCTTTAATGTAGCCCCAAAAGAAGAAATCAAGGGGCGTAAGATCCGGTGATCTGGCTGGCCAGTTTTGCACACCATCTCGTCCGATCCACCTTATCGGATAATTTCTATCGAGATATTGCCTAACGTTGATTGCATAGTGTGGAGGGGCGCCATCCAGTTGAAACCACATCGTACGAATATTATCTACCTCGATATTTTCCAAAAGCTCGGGTAAATAATTTTCCAAAAACTGTATATATCTTTCTCTAATAAGACTCCCATCAAAGAAAAAAGGACCACCCCGCACATTAACTTACCATCGATGCTGGTGATCAACAACTCTTAAGATGTGTGGATTAGTATCTGAATAGTGATGATAGTTACGTGTATTAATATTATCATTATTGTGAAAAGTTGCCTCATCCGTAAATAGAATGTTATTAACAAGATTGGGTTCTTCATTGACTTTAGTAGTTACCCATTGGCAGAAAAATTCACGATTTTGAAAATCCATTTCACTTAAAGCTTGATGTTGCTCGATATGATAAGGATGCAATCTGTTTTTTTTAATAAAGCTGCGAACTGTATTTCTATTTAGGTCTAGGTATGCACTTAGCTCTCTGGTACTAATTTGCGTATTTTCTATAAGAGGTTCCACAACTTGAAACTCAATTTCTTGAGTTGGGCTTGTTTTTGGGCACTTGGGATAACACACTTCCAGAATTTACAAATCTCTTAGCTACATTCATAAACGATTCTTTCCGCGCCTATCTTCTCTCTGGGTATCGTTCACAGTCAAACAGGTAGCTAGAGCTTCGCCGTAAATAAAGGTCATATTGACCATTTCTTCTTTGGAAAAATTCATTATATACATAAATTGACAAAACGACAATTCAAAAACACACAAAGTAATGGAACAATATTTTAATGATTATACAAACGTTAAAACAATAGATGCAATGGTTCCTCTTTATTACGAGCGGCTAGCCTACATGATTTGTTTTGTTGAATTCTATTGTCATAGAAAATTTGTATTTTAGAATATTTTTACGTAAATATCTCAAGAAGGGTCCGTCTTAAGGCTATGAAACCTATTATCAATTAGTATTTACTTTTCACGGGGGATCGAAATGTTAACAAATATACAGGGTGTTGCATTTAAAAAAATTGAGAAAAATTACATTTCGTTTTAAGTTAATAATTCTGTATAGTTTTACATGTTTTCGAAAAATTTCCCAGTTTGTTTGTTAGTAGACTACTATTAATAGTCGGTGGTATAAACAGATTTACGAAATTGTGGTGACAACGCTCGCATCCAATAACTCTATTTTGGTACTAAAGTGACGATATCTGCAAATTTCTATACTTTTATTCTAAATGTACCAGTGAATCCAAAAATGCAAAAATATACAGGGTGTTCTATAAAAAAACACAGGTTTGGGTTTGTACATTTTTGTCAATCACCCTGTATACACTTAAATATTTTTAGAACGTAGGTCCAATGATCGTGTACTACCACACCAACATTAATTTCGATACCTCTAATAGTTAAGAAGCAATCCTACGTCCACGCAGTAGATAGACACCCTACATATAAATATATATATATATATATATATATATATATATATATATATATTATATATATATATATATATATATATATATATATATATATATATATATATATATATATATATATATATATATATATAAATATATATATAGGAAATATATAATAATAATAATAATAATAACCAATAATTAAATAAAAATAAGTACAATTAATTGTTTATTTGTGTATGTGTGCGTGTGTGCATGTGTACGTGTGTGCGTGTTTGCGTCTGTGCGTGTTTGCGTGTGTAACTTTGTTTACTTTACATTTCTTTGCCTTAGATTTAAGTTTTATGTTATCTCAACGATGATCTAAGCGCTAGTCCATCGAACCTCATTTAAACTTAATCACTAACGTTTCATGAATGGCGCAATTTGAACTCTTTGTTTTAGCGATTTAACGTTTAAGTCATTGCTTATTTTGTGATTGATGGATAATTTGTACACTGGATAAGTGATAAAGTGGATTGGAAAAACTCTTAATGAAATTTTTCTCATTCACCTATATATTATTACACCCGCTTCTCGGTTGTCGGTAATTTTACTGTGTATGTGCCTACAATCTGGTCTGATGATGATAGTTACATCGAAATTTGTTAGTTATTAGTTACTAATTATTTTATAACAAAATTATAGTTTAATAAAGATGTACTAAATTAACTGTCACTGAATTCATTACGACTTTGTTTATATACATGAACAAAGGCAAAACGCAAATGGCGCTAGTTAATATTAAAATTATAGTGAAGTAAACGGTATTAAATAAGTACTTCTTTTCTCGCTGTGAAAAAGCTTCATTATTTACTTTCAAAATAGTATAGATTGCCAACGTTTAGATAACTATAATACTTTATATTTAATTAGGGGGCGCTTATCCAGTTACAATTATAAAATTAATGAGTTACAAGATTATTGTTGCAAAAACATGTTCGTGTTCAAAGCGAAATGATGTTTTTGAGTTGCTAAATAATTCTCAATCACTTTTACAGAATATGAGTAATCTAACTTTCGTCTGATTCTAGCACGTGATAATAATGTGGATGTACTGAATAAGTCACTGACTTCTACATATGTTGGGGATAATCGCTTAATCCTTATTTTTGTAAAATGTGGAAAAACATAGGTCTGGCATAGATAACGTAATCGCAAGTATAGATACAAAGGATTACTATAAGCCTGTTGATGGGTGGCATGTGGCAGATAATGTAGGTGTCCCATGTCTCCTTTAGTATGTTGAACAAAGTGAGTGTAAAAATTGAACAAACAAAAATGTATTTAGAATCTACTAGACTAATGTATTCAGCACAAACAAACAAGTTCTATTTGAGTAATTGTATTCACTGCTCCCTACAGTTGATAGTCGTGAAGGGAACAGAAAATTTCGTTATTGCTATTCAGAGATTATAAGAAAAAAAAATAAACCATCTCCAGAAAATTGTGTATTATATCAAATTTAAATTAATTTAGGAATTGAAACAAACCGAGCACATTATTGACGACCGCAAGAACACAAAATGATGAGTTGGTACGTGGAATGTTAAAGTATGGGAAATAATTAAAATTACGAATGTATAGAATAAAAAACTTAATATGGCCAAAAATCTGTTGAATTACTAAATGATGATACAACTTCTAAGAAATTGACAAAGAATCCTACAAATAGTTTTGAACGTAAAATAATATCTTTATAAGAATACACATACAAACAATAATGCTATAAACGTGCTACATATACTCTTACAAGTCTCCTGAAGATACCTACACAAAACATCCCTCTTCGATCAATTATTTCTAACATAGAAGCTCCGAATCATAAAATTGCCAAGCACATGCCAAACTCTCAAATCCTCGGACACCTCAACTTTATTTTTTGAATGCGCATCTTTTTAGTATTTAAAAAAAAATACCCCCAACCCCTTTGCGCAACGACGTCATCGACATTTTTTTTTAATGGAAATCTATATTGTTTTCGGGAATTCTTATTCTTCTTTAAATTCTCTGTACGACAATGTGCAGTTTGTGGTATTTGTACGATAACATACTGAAATTGTGACGTGTGACAGTGAGAATATCCTAAAATAAATAAAATAAGACAATTGCGGAATTTTTGGGTTCTAGTTAAAATAAATTAGTAGTTTAATTAAATATGTAAATAAATAAATAAACAGTATAAAATATTAAATTAAATTGAGTAGTGCTGGATTTTACATGATGGAAATTCATAATTAAAATCGATGAATGAATTCCCGTCTAAAATTTTAATAGACTCGAACACTCATAATAGGAATACTACAAACTACACATTACCGGGAAGAGAATTTGAAGAAGAATAAGAATTCTCGAAAGAAAATTAGGTTCCTATTTAAAAAAAATGTTGACGACGTCATTGCGCAAAGGGGTGGGGGTAATTTTTTCTAACAGAAATACTAGAAAAGATTCACATTCCAAAAGTTGACGTATCCGAGGACGATCAAACGTTTCCCATCCCTAACATTATGAATGGTTTTTAATTACCATGAATATGAATCCAGATGCAGTCTCCCAGTTTACTAACCTATCGGTTGAATTAAAGTAACTGCAAAATTAACAAAAATAAAGTTATGCACAATTACATTATAATATCAATTATAACCAAATTTCGTTTATGTAACCGTCTTTTTATAGCCTGCGGACGTCATTGTGACCCTGGGGACTATAATGAAATGTAAAAAATTGAAAACAATAGGCGCAAAACTATGAGTTTATTTAAAAATATTTACAATACAAGTATTACAATTAGTCATGTATATATTAAGTAGTACAATTCCTTTATTTCATTAATTTGATTTCTGGAAATATCTGTTATTGTGTTTAATACCACGGCGCTTTCCTAACCCTCACGCCAGCGCCATCGTGCTCGAAACAGCTCATTATGCCCTTAATACACAAATAATTATTATTGAAACCATCAAATTTATTTTTAGTACTATTTGTTGTCAATTTAGTAATGATTTCTGCTTTGACACACTTATGGGCTCAAGTCTGAATCCAATATTGAATGATGTGGTTACGAATGACTTTCTCAAAACATTCTAATCGACTTCCATTTCATGTAGATTTTATTTATCAATATGTGGACGATGTCATTTGTTCTATACCAAAAATTCTAAAAATGATACTTCATACAATTAGTATAACCATGATAGCAAGGTGATTCGTAATAAACATAATACACTTAGACGGGCACCAAACCAATGAATTATTGCATTACAGTGCATCAACGTTTTACTAATATAAAAGTGGAATTGCTATTACTGAAAAATCAGAAATTGTGTGTTGTATACATGCAATCTTCAATATGTAGGCCAAACTTCACAACAACCATATAAAGTACTTTATCAACATAAAGACGATTGTATAATACCACCAGATTAGTCAGCTCTTACTTTTCATTGCAAAGACAAATAACCATCATATACTTCGAAAACGTGAAGATCATCGTTACTGAAAGTAATAATGAAAGAAAAAAATTTCTTTGAAATGTGCCATATAAAAACAAACGGGAAATCATTGAAATCAAGCCAATAATCTTAGTATATTTACATTTATCTTTTGGAAGTCTTTAAATGGGTTTATGTAGTAGTACTAAGCTTATACTGCTTTTACTTGTAGTCGTAAATTTAACTGCCATTTTTTTATTCATACTTTAGTTATTTTGACAAATTTTAGATTATAAGTTTAATTACCAGATCATTAGTTTTAACATAATTCAATCATTTGTGACGTTTTAAAATTGTTTCCTTCTACTCAAGTAAAATAACGGTGTACACTGTGTCCCATTTTGGTTGAAATTGTAGGGTATTCCGATAGAAAGATGCGTTTTTCGCGACCCTGTTCTACTTTTTCCTGAAAGGAAAGGTGCCACGAACAGAATTGTCATAGTCGTATTAGTATTTGAGATACAAGGCGAAATTGAAAAATTTGCACATTTTAAGCCCCATCGTAACTGCTTTGCCTTGTAATTTATCGAAATAGTGAAAGGTGGGTTTTATAGAGAATTTAGTGACGTGCATAGTTTTCCCCACAAAAAATCAGTTTCTTCGCAATAAACTAATAAAAAAATTTTGTTTTTTTTTAATGGAACATTAAATTTTTTTTGAGGTTAATAATGCAAAAGAAATGCTACAGTTTTTGAAAGCTGAGAGTGAGCTCTATTATATAATAGAAAAATATACAGGGTGTTCCATTAAACAAAAGTTTGGTTTATTGCGAAGAAACTGACTTTTTGTGGGAAAAACTATGCACGCCACTAAATTCTGTATAAAACCCACTTCTCACTATTTCGATAAATTACAAGGCAAAGCAGTTACGAGGGGTGCTTGAAATGTGCAAATTTTGAATTTCACCCTGTGTTTCAAATACTAATAGGACTATAACAATTTTGTTTGTGGCATCTTTAGTTTCACGAAAAAGTAGAACAGGGTCGCGAAACCGTATCTTTCTATCTTCGAGATACCCTACAATTTCAACCAAAATGGGACACAGTGTACGTGTACCAATTCCGGTTATACCCGAAGTTATAAATTGTGCGCCCTGTATATTATTGCAATTTTGAGTTCTACATAACGTGTTATGTGGGCTTTCATCAAGTTTCTATAATCTTAAAACTAACCGTTGTTCAGATACCTTTTTTTTTCAAAAAAATTAAAAGAAAAAATAACTAATTAAAAAATATGTGCATGTCAGTATTCATAGGAGGATTCGCTGGATCGCTTAGGTTCCCATCTATACTGACAAAGTGGCTTAATTTATACTGAAATAAATGTCGGCATTAGTTAAATTCAAACCTTCATAGGTCGGTTTTTTCAATATTCTGATCAACTAAAATCATATAATTTCTAGCGAGGGTGGCAGTTACCAGACGCAATACATATTCAAATGCTGATATTTTAAATTTATTGTTTATTCACGGACGTTTCAAAGGGGTCATAAACAATATATGCATATGGTGTCCAATATAAGGCGCACTATCACCTTAACTGAAAATGGTAGAGAAAAACGTTTCATAAAAAAGTTTCAGGAAAAGTAAAGTTGTGTTTTTCTAACATATTGGCATATATACAGGGTGGCCCGTTTTTTCTAATCACTATCAACTGATTAATTTCAAATATATTATGACATATTTTAATAGTTCGTTTAAAGACGTGTTCAACGATGCATAATGATGGGGGTTTAAACATACCGTTTCGAAGTTTTTGGCATTTATCTTCAGTTTGGATCCTATGTTCACTCACTTCTAGCTACGGCATTGGAAGTATAGTTTAGCTCCAGTTGTGTCAAAAATAAGACAATGTCTTGCTCTACTTAACCTACAGGAGCCAATTCAGAAAATCTGAACCGCGTTACAGTGTTGCTGACTTTGGCGAATTGTAAATTTTCTTAAATACAACATCCTGTATATTGTGCGGTATTCAAATAGAGAATTAAGAGATAAATTCAATTATATAGACGATATAGGGTTTTTTTGCACGTTAGCCGACGTATTCAGCATTATTTTCAGGTGTAATATATTTTTTAATGAACGATCTAATTTGTTTTGAGGTTTTTTATTAGAGATTAGCTTTGCTAGTGATTCAAAGGAATAAACATTGTTTTAAAGCTACGTAAGGCTAAAATATAGGTATGTATAAGAGCTGGCTACTAATTTTCATCTTCTTCCACAAATTAGTGACAATTTGTTTTTAGCCAAAGTCTTGTGAGTTGGAGCAAACTAGAAAAACCTATGCAGTACTATGCGAACTAAGTAATTACAATCACTGTGTTAAAGTAGTATTTTTGGAAATATCTATCTGTAAGAAGAAGCAGTATTGTAAAAATCATATATCCGGTCCTATGTATTGCAAATCAGCATATCCAACAATTCTCGAATATTTTCTGTCGCGACAATGTTAGCAATAGTAATTACTAATGACACTTACATAAATTTTGTCAGATTGCCGCAACCCACAAAACGTGAAATGAATTGCTATGGTTACCAATGATTTGCCATATATCATTGTCATTAAACTAATGCGTTAACTTAAGTATTGCTAAACTGTATACAAAAATTGAAAGTTTATATTGTTATATTAATATAATGAGTTTTGCTTTGACAAGGAGAGAATAGTGAAAGATGTGCAAATCGGAGAATTCCGCACAGAAATATTATTCCCAGGATTGAGCGTAGTTTAAGAAATTACGGCGTTTTGAAATATAAAAAAAGCAGAACTACTAGTATATTAACAGAAGAGACCCAATTAAATTTATGTCTATATTTTGAAAAACGTTCACAAAATTCATTAAGAGGTGCAACTAGGGATTTGGGATTGGCTAAACCAATAGTTCATCAGTGAATTAAGGTAAACAAATATGATCCCTTCAAATACGCAAAACTTCAACACTTGGAACAACGTATTACATATGCGTATATGTTGAGCATAAATGAGGCCACGTTTACGACTGTAGGTATATTTAATAGAAAAAATGTTCACTATTGGTTACAAAAAATAAGAAAAAATTAAAACTATTAAACATCAAGGCAGCAGTGTGCATGTCGTAGGGTGTATTTATCGAAATCGTGTTGTAGAAAAAAAGGTGAGTCGCCATGGCTATCTAATTTATTCCGCGAAAATTCACAGAATATTAGAAACTAATGGTGTGAATCCATACAACCCTAAGCTACTTTCTCCTCTTCATCTGTGTGGCGCCGTCCAACGTGTATAATTTTGTGAAATGATGTTAGTGCGAGAACAACAATTTTTGCGACATATTATATGGACAGACGAGTCAAAATTTACGAGAAAAGACATTTTTGTATAATTTTGTGTAAATACTTTTTGTCTAATTAAAGATAACCAGATTCTTACCAAATCTACGAAGAAATGCCAACATGCCCCTCAATATTTTGCAAACGGTTGTGATAGATTTTCTAGATGATAGCTTTAGACCAACTAAGGAAGTGTTGGTACCAATTAGACGGGACTGCACCTCACTGTCTTAATCAAATCGAGCAACAGCTAAATTAAGTGTTGGAGATAGTTGGAGACGTTTAGGACCGCGGAATTGGTCAGTAAGGTCCCGCGACCTCACGTTATTTTCCATTTATGGAGGGAAGAAGCAAAGAGTTTATTCTACACCCGTAATTTCAGAAGAAGATTTGATGGTTGGAATATGAAGACCGTTTGCAGATAAAATAGGAAAAACGTTGGCTTATGGTGTTATCTCTAGAATCCACGTGTCTATCTGCTAATGGACGTCATACAAAATATTTTTTCAATTCGCTTTTTAACTAAGGACGTTTATTATCAATATGCATAATTAAAATTGTGTATTACTAAATAGATTTTTAGACTTCTTCTAACTTTTTTCTGCTCATTGGTGGTAAATTGGGATATATAAAATATCAGCATTTGAATATGTATTATGTTTCATTTCTTATAAACGTTAAATTATACTGGCACTGCAAAAACACTAATAACAAAAAGATAGCTCAAAAAATTGAAGAGATAGGTATAGCAAACTTACATCGTTCGTAAGAGAATAAAATTTCGTATTAGAATATGGAAAAATATACAGGGTGTTCTACTCCAGCAAACCGACTTGTGAATGTTTGAATTTAACTAAACTCGACTTTCAATTTCCACCAATCTGTTTATAATTGAGCCACTTTGAAAGTATAAATGGGATGATTGGGGATGCAGTTGGTCCTCCTATGAATATTGCCGCCCTATTTTCCTTACTGTAAAATATACATCGATTTAAACTACTTACTGTTTCTTTTCATTTTTTTGAAAAAGAAAATGTATACCATAAAAACGGTTAGTTTTAGGAATAGGAAACTTTACGTAGAATCCAAAATTGTAATAATGTACAGGGTGTTCTATTTAAAATAACAATATAAACGCCAACTTTCGCTATAACCGAAAGGGATGTCGATGCCATTATTTTACTTGAGTGAGGGATGGCCGACAACACTGTTACTCGAATTTTCAAGATTGTAATCGAAGTAGTCTCTGAAATAATTACAATAGGCCGTCATCGTTAGGCACCCTGTATAGGCTAATTCCAGGCGTTACTTGTTGATAGGCCGTAATTCCATTGTCGCATTCCTGAACCAAATTCAAGTATAAAAGTTCATATAAACGTGTCCTAAAAAGTATGGTTTTCAAGATACAGGGTATCAAAGTTTTTAAAAACATCGATATTTTATTAATATCTCAAAGATCCTTTTGCCCATTTTGTTGAAATTTGGCAGTGTTGTTTATTGTAAAGGCAGTCTCACAAATAATATTGGCAAAAAAATTGGTGCCACTAACTTTTTAAAAATTTAACATTTTTGTCGGTTTGAACGGCTACAAACACTAACTAATAATAAATTTTTGGTCTCTTGATATTTATTCGTATCTTACTTCGTTTTCGAGAAAAAAATTAAGCCGATTCATTGCATGTCGAAAAATTGTTAAAATAGACTCAAGCTAACATTGCTCGTTGCTAGGAAATGTTTTGTTGTTATGAACATAATGTTTTGGACTGAATCTGGCACTTTCAAACATAATACCTCCGGGGGAAGACCTCATACAATTCGAACTCCAACAGTGGAGGAGGCTGTCATACATGCAGTCGAAGGGAATGTAGCAACTAATACACAGGGAAACAAATATTTGCTATAAAGTGTAAGAGAAATTTTTTCTTTATTGTATCCTTATCACGTACAAAGAGTTCAGGCACTTCTTCCAAGGTATTTAGAACCGCGTACGTAATTGTGTAGTAAAATAGAATCAAGTTAACTTTGTTCGTTACTACGAAAAGGTTTCGTTGTTATGAACATAATGTTTTTGACAATCCGTGACAGTTTGCTATTATTTTTCCTTTGGTCACACGATAGATTGTGCTATTAAAAAATGGTAATAATTATTCTAATTTGGAGATGACATAAATGCATTTTCTTTATGGTCTCGCCAATGGTAATGCCACGGAAGCCCGGCGACTCTTTCAAGAAAGATATCCTGATCGTGTCCTTCCAGTCAGAATAATATTCATAAACGTGCATCGTCGTGTAACTGAATCTGGCAGTTTCAAACGTAATACCTCCGGGGGAAAACAATTCGAACTCAGGTAGTTGAGGAGCCTGTCATACATGCAGCCGAAGAGAATACAACAACTAGTAGATGAGGCATTGGTACGGAAGCAAGTATTTGCTATAAAATGGTGAAAGAAATTTTAAAAGATTCTTTGTTGTAACCTACCACGTACAAAGGATTCAGGTATGTCTTCGAAGAGATTTTGAACCGCGTACGCAATTGTGTAGATGCTATCTTCTAACGCTTGCAGAAAATCCTCACTTTGCTTCCATCATTATATTTACGGACAAAGCGCATTTTTCCAGAAACGTCTGGATCGGTATTTGATTTGACCTTTTTTTTTTACCAGGACACCGTAACGTGCAATCGTACAGTAATTTTCTACAAAAATTTGCCTTTACTTGTTGATGATGTTCCTCTTCAGTTACGGCAACAATATTGGTTCATGCATGATGGTGTTCCAGTCCACTTTACCATATTGGCTCGTGGGTATTTGAATGGAACTTACCAAGATCCTTGGATAGGATTGGCGGACCACAATTCTGGACACCTAGATCGCCTGAATAGCCTAGATTTTTATTTGTGAGGGCACCGAAAATCATTAGTTTATACTACACCAATCGACGCAGCAGAACAAGTAAGGAATAGAATTGTTGACGGACGTGAAATCATACGTAACACTCATGGAATTTTCGAAAGAGTTCGTCACTCGATGAAAAGTAGAGCAGAAGTCTGCATAGAAGCGGGAGGTGGTCATTTTCAACACTTTTTGTGAACGTTCTGCTAGATTGTTATAACTTTTCATTTATTAGGTTTAAAAAATAGCGTATAAATAAATATTGTACAACGAGAAAAGTTAACTTGATTCTATATTAACAATTTTTCGATATGCAATGAAATGGTTTTAATTTGTTTTTCTCGAAAAATATTGAGAGACCAAAACGTTGTATTTTTAGCTGCTTAATACGACAAAAATATAAGATTTGTAAAAAGTCATTGGCGCACATTTTTTTTCTCAATATTATTTGTGAGACTGCCCCCCAGGACACCACTGGAACTGATAATTATCATCTAGTTAATGATAACTTAGTATCTTATCACAATAAACAACACTGCCAGATTTCAACAAAATCGGGAAAAGGATCTTTGAGATATTAATAAAGAACCGATTTTTTTTTAAATTTTGACACCCTATCTTTAAAACCAGACTTTTTAGGACACATGTTTATATGAACTTTTCTACTTGAATTTGGTTCAGGAATTCGACCTTGGAATTACGGCCTATCATTAAGTAACACCTTGTATAATGGAAGTTCTCTTATAAATATGTATAAACAAATAAGACCGATAAACCTGAAAAATTAATATAAAATAATTATTTTCTGATTAAGTAAAATGTGTATTTATTTATGAGCAGGAAGCAGTAATTTAATTAACACTTTTGATTTTAATTTTAATTTTAAGTAGCTATTTAATATTTGCAGTTTTAGTCATTAAAAAATCTAAATACTACATATTGTAAAATGTAATTAAAAATTTCAAGATAATTACCATAATGGGACTCATAACTTTGGACATTAAGATTATTAAGTCATCAAACGAAAATTAGAATATATTAATAGCAGTAATTTACACTTTATTGAATCATTTCATTAGCAGTTATGTTAAATAACTTTGCTATTAATTCGAAATCCATGTTAACATTATCTAAATGAGTCGCTTTATCTAAATTGTATATCGATTTTCTTACAAGTGCAAATGGTTTTGCTAAAAATAATTACAGCTTCATTCGTAATTAGTAATTACACATATTCTCCGTAATAATACAACAAGAAAGTGAGAGTATTAAAAATAATTGACAAATTTTCGAAAACTTGTTACTAGGCAATACTTTGCCAAATGACGAATATTCCGATAAATCACATTCTAAGAATAATAATAACAGGATTGGTTCTGACGCACACATGCGACTGGAATCGAGTTAGAAACAACATTTTTAACTGACTTTAATCAAATATTCCTTGTAATTAATACTAATATTGTATAATTAAATTTCTATCAATCTAAATTTTTATTTATTATCAAAGTGAGGTGTAACAAGTAAATTTAAAAAATGAAAGCTTTCGGGATTATTATTCGCAATAAAAGTACCTTATAAATGTTTACAGAATTATACGTTAGAGACATTTAATCTTATAACTTATACTTGCAAAACAAGGAAAGTTTAATGCCATGATAATAAAATTCAATAGCAGTCATGCATGTGTACATTAAATATACCAAATTCTCTTACTTTTTGCGATAAGTTTTGTATATAGGCATGAATAATGACCATTTCACGATAGCTTAGAAAAAACAGTTTATGATTATAATTTTATCATTTTAGGCGATTTTAATATAAAATTGAACATATTGTGAAGCTAATTAAATTTAAGGTATTAGAAAATATAACCAAATTTCAATGTACTGTAAAATAACATAACTGAATTACTTTGAGTTATTACATATTTTATTACCAACACTATGGTGATATACCACACACATACCTTTATGAGGGAGGTGACATTAAATAATACTGATGACTAATCAGAAATAAAATTGTTAAAATAATTGTGTTTGCTCATATTTTAAAAAGCAACGCTGATTTTTGAATCCTCAAAGTCGTCCAAAAGCTCATTGTTTCTGGCGTAGGTCGGCAAAACAATAATTTTTAGATTTGTTCATACATGAACATTTATCGACAGCTGTCATACATATTAGAGCCGTTTGACGCATTATATTGAATGCTGCCAACATAACTTAAGATATATGGCGTCATCAAACAAATTTTTGAAAGTATTTTTAATGAATTAATAGCATCAAAACAAAAATGTTGTGTATCACATGTCCAGAAACTATTTTTATGAGTATCCGCAGTTGGAGGCAATTCTTTTCGTTTCGGAATTGAGGCACCATATCCTATACCCAAAATGAATTAGTTTGTCCCTATAAATTGTCTGCGACGGTGGCGCCCATAATAATTTACCATTGATTCGTCGTAGATCATATTTTCAGTTGATTGATAATATTTCAAAAATGAAGTGTGTAATCTGCTAAATATAAGTGTTAACTTCCACATTTTATCCTTAGTATTTAGTTTACAGTTGCCCATGTAATGTGAAAAACGCATTATCTGGATAAATCTATCGCGCCGTATCACCCTTTTTATCATCTCGTTAGACATATCTGTACCAGAGTCCCAGTATGACCTCTATCTGGGAAGTATATTATATCATGATACAAATAAGATCCCAATGAAATATTTTAATTCATCTAGAATGACATGAGGGTCACCAAAAATGCCATATATTATCGTTTCATCCAAAATATGTTTGAACAATTCGTTATCAAAATAGACCTTCAACAAATCTTTAAATTACGAGTAGTCATGTTGAGGAAGAGTTGAGAATTTTTCAAATTCACCGTTCAGATCTAAGTTATATCAATATATTTTTTCCTTTCAATGATTTTACATATTCTCTAACACCAATTTCAATATCAGCTTACAAAAACTTTTCATGCAGCTTATCAGCCTCCCTGTTAATTTGAGTCTGACCATTTTCATTTCCAGAAGATAATTTATCGTCTTTTGAATAATGTATTTCTGCAGCTGCTAATAAATAGCGTTTAGACAAATTCTGCACCAGTAAAGAAAAAATTCCTAAGCCGTCCGCTTCTATAAAAGTAATCGATAATGCAGCTTAAGTATTTTCAATCATATTTATTTAATTTTTACACTTTTACACACACACACACAAGCGCGCGCGCACGCACGCACGCGGGCACCCACGCACCCACCCACGCACGCACGCACACGCACGTGCACTCGCGCGCTGGCGCGCTCGCACACACACGCACGCACGCGCGTACACACGCACACACGCATACACGCATACACGCATACACGCACACAGGCACACACGCAAACGCGCACACGCGCACACACGCACACACGAACACGCGCACACGCGCACTCACGCACACACGCACAAACGTACACACGCACACACGCGCGCTCGTGCGCGAGCACCCGCCCGCGCACTCGCACACACGCACGTACGCACACACGCACGTACGCACACACGCACGTACGCACGCACGCCCGCACGACACGCGCATGCACTATATATATATATATATATATATATATATATATATATATATATATATATATATATATATATATATATACACAGGTCCGGCAACAAGAGCGCCTTCTTCTATATCTTCTGTTTTATATAAGCTAGATTAATAAAATTTGGCATGCAGTTATAGTTTTATAGTTTAGTTGTGTGCATATTTTAAGGTTGTTTATTTAAAGAGGACCAAATTATTATAAAAAAATTTAAATGGAACACCCTACATATTATTACTTTTTTGAATTCTACACATTGTTCCTAACAAATTCGCAATATATTTCCCTATCCCTAAATATAGCCGTTTTTGAGATATTTCGATTTTTCTAAAAAAAAATTGAAATTACAGATTTGCTTTGAAAATGTACCTCCCTAACAGTTGGAAAATAAAAGTTATCTAATTTATATGAGAATAAGTACACAGATAGAGCTTCCTTTTAATGTGAAGAAAATGACATAATTGCATACAGGGTGCTTCTAATTGACTTGCCAATCAACCATTATTCGAACTAGTAAAAGTTTACTTTTTCAAATAAAACACCCTGTATATTATTACATTTTTGGTTTCTACATATTAACCCTTACCAGTTAGCCATACAACTCCCTATCCCTAAATATAGCCGTTTCCGAATTGTTTTCAATTTTTCAGAATGTATAAGATTATTGCGACATTTGAATTCTATGGCCTCGTATAGATAAAAAAGAACATCATAAAACAATTGTGTTATACATTAAAAAACGCATGATACGTTATGATAGAAGACTAATTACAATTTTTGTACTGGAGGCATTGCATGTTAACAAGAATTTGACAAATATTTACTTCAATTTCAAGTAAAATTCTAAAATCAAATGTGCTTCTTATAAAAATTGAATGTTTGACGTAAATAAATAAAACTGTAGTTAACCATTTACGAGTGTTATTGTTAGTAATCAAGATTTTCATAAAATGAATTTTACACAAAATGACTTAGTTGATATGATATGCGTGTTGGGTGCTGCAGAAAGAAACTGTTTATTGGCCAGCAGAATTTATAATAATAATAATAATAATAACCTTTATTGCCCAACAGCAAAAGCCAATTACAGAGCAAACTATATAATATTGCATATATACAAAGATTTATATAAATATATAATCAACCCATCAACGTGAGTAGTAACTAATTATGTGTACTACCAGTGATAATAATAATAAGATATAATAATTATAATGATAACAATAATAACAATAATGCCCACAGAGTTGTAAACACTAAAAACAAAAATGATTTACAAGAAGGACACATAGTTGACAATAGGGCAGTCCCTTGAACACCTTTAAGCCCTATTACTGTAGTTAACATAACAGTCAATTATAGAAGTTAATGGAGAGCAATATATGTCACAATTAGAACATATCTCATTGTACAATTGACACATTTTAACCACTGGTGACTTTAAAAGTAAATTATATTTGGCAAAAGGAACATGAAATGTACATCTTTGTCTTGTTTCTAACCTAGGAATATGAAAACAAATGTTGGCAAGAATAGAAGCACAATCAATATTTATGCTGAAAGATATGCAGATAGAAGACATCCAAACGCAAGATCGTTTCAGAAAGTTATGAGTAGATTTATTGCAACTTCATGTGCCAATTACTCCAAACATGAACGTGTTAAACCTTCTACACATGAAAATAGTGAATTGAGGGTTCTTCTCGCCATCGAAGAGGATCATCACAGAAGCCAAAAGGACATAAGTGAAATAGTTGGTATAAGTGAGAGATCAGTAGGCCGTCTTTTAAAGAATAATCGCTTACATCCCTATCATATTCAGTTACACCAAGAATTGAGCCATGCAGACTTCGATCATCGAGTAAGATGTTGTAACTGAGCCAGAGAAAAAATTACTCAAAACCCAAATTTTTGTTATAATATTTTACGGACAGACGAATCAACATTTCATAAGAATGGATTTGTTAATACACATAATTTTCATTATTATTCCTCAAAAAATCCACATTTATTAAGACAAGTTGATAATCAACATGAGTGGTCTTTAAGTGTCTGGGGTGCCATCGTTGGGGATTATGTCATCGGTCCATTCTTTTTTAATGGACACTTGAATGGTGAGAAGTACCTTAACTTTTTGCGTAACTATTTACCGGACTTATTAGAAAATATTACTCTTGATCTTAGAGCCACAATGTGGTATCAACATGATGGCGCTCCTGCTCACTACTCTCAGATGTAAGCGATTATCTCAATAGTCTTTCCAAATGAATGGATTGGGTGAAATGGACCTGTGAGGTGGCCAGCTAGGTCCCCGGATCTGACAAGAATAGATTTCTTTTTATGGGGATACATAAAAAGTATTGTCTATAGGGAATCACTAACCACTGCCGAAGATATGTGTAATCGTATAACACAGGCTTTTCATAGCATTACTCCTGAGTTGTTGCGTAGAGTTGAACAATCTTTTAAAGATCGACTTCAGGTCTGCATCCGAGAAAAGGACAACATTTTGAACGATTATTATAAATCATTATCGCTAATGATAAGCGTTAAATTATTTTTTTTTTATTTTATTAGTTTTGTATTTTTAGAAATAATTTTAATAATTATAGTGTATTAGTTTCTGTTGCGTTTTTTAATTTGCAATACAATTGTTTTCCACTGTTTTTTTTTCTATTTATTCGAGGCCATGGATTTAAAAAAAATGTTCCAATAATCTTATGCATTTTGAAAAATTGAAAATAATTCGGAAACGGTTATATTTAGGGATTGGGAATTGTATGTCGAATTGATAAGTGTTAATATGTAGGAACCAAAAACCGAATAATACACAGGGTGTTCTATTTGAGAAAGTAAACTTTTACTAGTTGGAATAATGTCTGATTGGCAAGTAAATTGTAAACACCCTGTATGCAATTATGACATTTTCTTTGCATTATAAGAAAGCTCTATCTATGTACTTGTTCTGATATAAATTAGATAACTTTTGTTTTTCAACGGTTAAGGAGGTACATTTTCAAAGGTATCTCTGTAATTTCAATTTTTTTTATAAAAATCGACATAACTTAAAAACGGTTATATTTAGAGATAGGAAAATATATTACGAATTTGTTAGGAACAATATGCAGAATTCAAAAAAGTAATAATATACAGAGTGTTCCATTTAAATTTTTTTTATTATAGTTTGGTCATCTTTAAATAAACAACCTGTATACATGTGAATAATTTTAAAATATGCACATAACTAAACTATAATCCTATCCCAAATTTTATTAAACTAGTTTATATGAAACGGAAGATATAGAACAAGGCGCTCTTGTTGCCGGGCCCTGTATAACGGATGCCCACGAGATCACTTTCCGGCTGCCATTTTTAATTTATCTATCGATTTAAATGAAACTTGGCAGAGTTGTTACTCTAACCAAGCGTCATATTTAGGAATTTTTGACAAGCATTACTTTCGGTTTCACCGGAAATAACCTTAACTTTTGATTTTTAAATGACACCCCCTGTATATTTTTTGTTTTTCGAATTCTGGAGGTCATTTTACGTACGATTGCGTAATATTTAAATCGATGTTTTTCCAAATATAATTTTATTTTCTCATCCAGAGTGCCATGACCATCTTAAAATCATTCTACGTACTTAACTTACTTCCAGAAAAATGCAAACTCACTTTTATCTTTGTTAACTTTTTTACTAGAACGTTCTAAACTTTATTTTTGCCGCATTATGGGCGCGTCTGAGAGTTGTTTTTAAAGCAGCACAATTTTAATGCATTGCTTTGCATATTTTTTCAGACAACGATTGAACAAAATTTATTTTAAAACAAACAGAGTGTAATTATTTTAAACAGTATTAAAAATAATTAAAAAAAATTAATAACATTAACAATGATATAACATTAACAATAGGTATTAGATTATAACTTTTGGACCTTTTATCCACCAATTAAATTTTCAAAGTGCTGCCCTTCCACCTCTTGACATTTCCTAACACGAAAAACGTTGTTTTCTGCGACAGTCCTAAGCATGTCGGGGGTAATGCTAGCAAATGCCGCTCGTATACGGTTTTCTAAGATGTTAAGTGTTGTTGGCGGTGTTCGGTAAACAATCTCCTTAATATGGCCCCACAAAAAAAAAGGTGTAAGGTCAGGCGAACGAGGAGGCCACCGGATCGGTCCACAGGTAGAGATAACATGTTCTCCAAATCGTTCTTCTAAGTAATTTCTCACAACAATAGCGTTGTGAGCCGGCGCACCATCTTGTTGATAATAAAGGTGTTGATTATTTATTTCAACGGTAATTCCTCCAAAAATTTTCAATTTCATGTTGTAAAAACCCAAATATCGTTCTGCATTTAAATGCCCTTGAAAAGAATCGGTCCCACAATACGAGTACCAATTATTTCAGCCCATACATTTACTCCAAATATCTCTTGAAAATTACCTTCCATCATTCGGTGTTCATTTATCATTGGCCAATATCTTGTATTTTGCCGGTTGAACATTCCATTATTGGTAAATCTCGACTCGTCAGAATACAAAATAGAATTGGCTAGGCTATTATCGGCATCGTTATGTTCCAAGAACCAGTTGCAATATTCCAGTCTTCTAACAAAATCTCCCTCGTACAAATGTTGGTGAAGCTGGTACTTAAATGATTTGTATCCATGTTTCTTCAAGATCTTTCTTGCTGATTCTGTGCCAATGTCTAATTCAAAGGCCATTTCCCTTGTGGATGCTGTGGGGGTTTTGAATGACATATGCTATTACATTTTCTTCCGTTTGTTCATTAATAATAAAATGTTGTTGCAAGTTGTCTGGTTCTTGGCGCATTTTTCTTATAAGGTAGATAATGTATTGTCCTGTATGATGATGAAGACGCTCAGGATATTCTTGCCGATAAACTCGTTCGGTTTCCGTTGAATTTTTGGCACAATGTCCATACATAATAAGTATATCAACCTGCTCACTCTTGGTAAACATTTTTGTTAATTTTATAATTAAACTAAGTACAAACTTTAATTTAATTTTTAAGTAAAATATTAGATTTATGTTAATAAACAACAACCTTATTATTACCTGTCAAACTTTTAAATTTACCATAGTGTTTCCATGGCAACCTAGCCACCTATTGTTTTCATGGCAACTCTGATGTACTGTAACATAGGAAGTGTATTTTATTAATGAGTAAGACGTAAATATAAAAATAAAAATGTTTTAAATCGAAAATGGGTAAAAATGACAAAACGTGTTATACGTCATTAAATTCGTTTTAAAATACTGCATTTAGTAGTTTTATGAAAGTGGTATGCTTCCATTTAATTTTTTTGAGCTACGGCAAAAATAAAGTTTAGAACGTTCTAGTAAAAAGTTAACAAAGATAAAAGTGAGTTTGCATTTTTCTGGAAGTGAGTTAAGTATGTAGAATGATTTTAAGATGGTCATGGCACTCTAGATGAGAAAATAAAATTCAATTTTAAAATTACATTTGGAAAAAAATCGATTTAAATATTACGCAATCGGCCATAAAATGACCTCCAGAATCCGAAAACAAAAATATACAGGGGTGTCATTTAAAATCAAAAGTTAAGGTCATTTCCGGTGAAACCGGAAGTCGGAAATGCTTGTCAAAATTCCTAAAATGACGTTTGGTTAGAGTAATAACCCTGCCAAGTTACATTTAAATCGATAAATAAATAAAAAATGGCAGCCGGAAAGTGATCTTGTGCACCCGTATATATATATATATATATATTCATATATATATATAATATATATATATATACTATAGAGATACGAAGATGGTTAAATGGAGAAAAAGTTGCGTCATTATATGCCCAAGAAGTAACCATGGTTACATGTCAAAAATCCTTCCATTTACTAGACACAGGGTGATAACTGAAAATATGCGTTTTCTAAAAATCGCTATATCTTGTTTCTTGCAAGAGATACATCCACGATTTTTGCAGGATGGGGTAACAGGTAGCGAGGATTTCAAAATGATTTTGAAAAAATCTAGGCCTACTAGATTTTGAGATAATGCACGCAACTTTCGATTTTCTTATGGACGCCATATTGATTTTTGCATTTTGAATTCTTCATAAAAATGCTTTTCAACCATATATCATATGTTTATAATCTGCCAATGAGAAAGTGTCAAATTACGCAATTAAATTTATATCAAAGCAACCTTGACATGTTATGTATTTTAATTAAATGAAAATTAATCTACAAATTAAACTAACTATTGAGAACAATATTATTGATTATTAACATAAATCATAATAATAA
Source organism: Vesta saturnalis (assembly GCA_036346205.1). NCBI lineage: Eukaryota > Metazoa > Arthropoda > Insecta > Coleoptera > Lampyridae > Vesta > Vesta saturnalis. The sequence goes on from JARFJB010001721.1 coordinate 2,272,020, forward strand.
AAGTGACAAAAACAATAAAAATAAAATTTAATATTATACTGAATTTTACTATTAATTAATCAAATGCTCGAATAAACCTCCATTCTCTTGCAATAATTGAATAGATGGTTGATTGGCAAAGGCCTAGTTTGATATAAATTTAATTGTGTAATTTGACACTTTCTCATTGGCAGATTATAAACATCTGATATAGGTTGAAAAGCATTTTTATGAAGAATTCAAAAATGCGAGATGATAAGGAACTCTTGTGATGCAGTGCTAACTCGATGCAGATGGTGTTTGCAGGAGAATGAAGGTTTATTCGAGCATTTGATTAATTAATAGTAAAATTCAGTATAATATTAAATTTTATTTTTGTTGTTTTTGTCACTTTTATTATTATGATTTATGTTAATAATCAATAATATTGTTCTCAATAGTTAGTTTAATTTGTAGATTAATTTTCATTTAATTAAAATACATAATATGTCAAGGTTGCTTTGATATAAATTTAATTGTGTAATTTGACACTTTCTCATTGGCAGATTATAAACATATGATATATGGTTGAAAAGCATTTTTATGAAGAATTCAAAATGCAAAAATCCAATATGGCGTCCATAAGAAAATCAAAAGTTGCGTGCATTATCTCAAAATCTAGTAGGCCTAGATTTTTTCAAAATCATTTTGAAATCCTCGCTACCTGTTACCCCATCCTGCAAAAATCGTGGATGTATCTCTTGCAAGAAACAAGATATAGCGATTTTAGAAACGCATATTTTCAGTTATCACCCTGTGTCTAGTAAATGGAAGGATTTTTGACATGTAACCATGGTTACTTCTTGGGCATATAATGACGCAACTTTTTCTCCATTTAACCATCTTCGTATCTCTAACGGTTTCCAATATCCCATGCATTTCATCTTAAACTGGACATGTATATATATATATATATATATATATATATATATATATATATATAGAGAGAGAGAGAGAGAGAGAGCATACACAGGGTGTTTAGGAGCACACTTTAAAAATAATTACAACTATATAGGGTGCTCACAAAAAAAATTCATATCAAAGTTATATATTTTTTAATGGAACGCCCTATATATTATATATTTTTTGGAATCTGAGAATAAAATAAAGGCAAGTTGCAATAAGATTCCCTATACCTAAAACTTACGGTTTCAAAGATATTTAAAGATTTTTGAAATTACAGGCTTGAATTCGTAATTTATTTTTGCTACGTTTATTATTATTGAAACAGCATAGCCTTTGTCAGTACTTTGTAAAAGGGCTGTTGTGTAATACAGCATCAAATTTTTGTTAAGAAAATATACAGGGCACTCAAAAATGAAATGTCAACTACAGGTACCTAACATTGCAAATAACTGGCTTATTTTAAATAGCACACCCTGTATTTAATAAAAAAATTTGTTGTGAAATTTTATAACCTTTCAAATTATACCAGGGTTCCCTATACCTAACTCTAACAGCTTTTGAGTTATTTTGAAATATTTAATTAAGTTATAATAATCCCGATACTCTTAGATTTACTTGAAGATGCAAGGTGGCATTGATAATATTTAATTATTATTTGACATTTGTTAAATAATATAACGTCATAATATTGTACTTCTAAGGCAGTCACTTTGTAATAATAAGCGAATTTGTACGATTATTGTGTAAAAGTGAAAACATTCTCTGTACACAAAAGAATAGACATGATTTTAACGTTCGGAGAATGGAGCAGAAAGAGTTTATACTCAAATATATCCCACTCGCATTCATCCAAACAAAAGAGTGTTGCAAGGATTCTTGGAAGTGTTCCGTAGAACGTGAACAAGAAAATTAACAGACAGTCCTGTCACTGGAGTTTGACGTAACTGTCGCCCTTGTTGAGAATCCCTACACAAGTCAGGGTAAAAAATAAGTCGAGAAGTAGCTTTCAGCAAACGAAACTTTGGTAGTTCGCACCCTTGATCATTACCACCGATGGTCTGTTAACGTGTGGGGCGGAATTTTGGGATCGCACATAACAGAGTCTCGCTTTTTTAATGGAAATTTTAACGGACAGATGTAGCTTCATTTAGATGTTGCTCCGGCACATTTTGAAGTCCGAGAAAATTTCAATAGAACTTTCACTAATAAATGGATAAGAAGGGGAGGACCACAAAATTGGCCGGCAAGATCCCCAGATATGACTTTTTTTTTAAGAGACGACATAAAAGGTATTGTTTATAACGTACCTCCGACTACACCTGATGATATGAAGGCAAGAATACGCAATGCCTATGAACCAATAACACCTCAAATGTTTTTAAATGTAAAAAGATCTTTCCAAGGCAGAATACGCCTTTGTGTTGATCAAAATGCACACCACTTCGGACATTTATTAAAGTAGAGGCATGCGTTTGTAGTTGTAATTATTTTTTAAATTCTATACGTGATTAAATTATTTCAATGTTTTATTAATATCCGGTATTTTTTTTTCAATTAGTACTACGTTTTATTTACTCTACAAGATAAAAAAAGATATCGTCTTGTATTTCAAGGCCATCTTAATATTGAAAAGTGAGGTGTAATATTTAAAATAAAATGAAATCAAAATAACTCAAAAACTATTAGAGCTAGGTATAGCGAACCCTAATATAATTTGAAAGGTTATAAAATTTTACAATACATTTTTATATTAAATACAGGTTGTGCTATTTAAAACAACGCAGTTATTTACAATATTAGGTACCTGTAGTTGACATTTGATTTTTTAGTGCCCTGTATATTTCATGCTGTCTTACACAATAACTCATTTGCAAAGTACTAACAGAGGCTATGCTGTTTCAATAATAATAAATGTAACAAAAATAAATTTTAAATTCAAGCCTATAATTTCAAAAATCATTAAATATCTTTGAAACGGTAGGTTTTAGGTATAGCGATTTCCATTGCAACTTGCATTTATTTTATTCATAGATTCCAACAAACATATAATGCACAGGGTGTTCCATTAAAAAAATATAACTTTGATATGGATCTTTTTTTGTGAACACCCTGTATAGTTGAAATTATTTTTAAATTGTGCTCCTAAACACCGTGTATATGCTCTAAGAAAAAAGAATAAAAAAAATTCCAATAGGCTTCCATAGAAACTCCGTGGCGTATACGGTGCACCACCCTGTATATATATATGTATATATATATATATATATATATATATATATATATATATATATATATATGTTAATTTTCAGGTTTCCGTGAGTGCTGGACTGAACTGTTCAGTTCGAGTTACCAGGAGTAGAACACGAAGACTTGAAAATGGCAGATGAGATTATGCCGAAACGTCGTTATTTCAACATCGGTTATTTTAACCATGGAGGAGAATCTACGCGAGACCAAGCCCGGAAGAACATCAACTTCATATATATATATATATATATATATATATATATATATATATATATATATATATATATATATATATATGTATATGTCTGTATAATAAACTTAACTTTCAAGTACATAAAAACGTACAGTAAAATATGAACTCGAGTGGTACTTGAATCCACGACCTCCACTTTGCTGGAGTGGGGCTCTTCCAATTGAGCAATTGTGGATATTTTATACCCTCTAATTAATACAGGTCCATAAAGGTATGAAATAATTACCTTTAGAAATATTTCTCTACCTGTCAATGGTGCATGATTGTATGATTGGATATTGTTACATAACTTCCAGAAATATGTTATTATGGGAACACTGTTGGAGCTAGTAAGTCATACTTGACTAATCGTACAGATCGTCAAGATTGTACAAGATTGTAGAGATTAATACCCTGAGATGACTACAATTGAAGAGGTATTATTCAGGGAAGTTCACAGCCCCATTATTGTTTTACATTTATTTTAATGACAACTAATGATTTAAACCAATGCGTATTGTTTAAAGGCGGTTAAACGCTAATTTGTTGGAATCCTATATGTAAATGAAAATCCAATCGTCCAAATTTTTGGGAGTAATGCCGTTGGGTATCTTATTAGGTGGTCTCATAATGTGGATCATTTAGTTAGCAAACAACAGTATTTGCTACAGTAACAGAATTGTAAAAAAATTTGAACATTGTATTACGTACTATACACTAAATAATGGTACAAAAGTACCTCTATTCGGAGTACATCGAGTCGGGAAACGTCTTGCACATTCCCGTACAGCTGCTTTGGCATTTACATCGACCAAACCATAGACATAGAGCATATTCCGGTACACCAAATTAGAGTTATTTTTTATTTTGTTAATTATTTTATATTTAGAAGTAAGTTCCTCTCAAAATAACGTTTAGGTTAAACCCCAGAAGTTTCAAAAAGGGCTAGATCCCTACCTGATTATTGGTATTCGTTTATGGTTACAACTACATTTATTCTATTCTGGTCTTCTTTGAAAATTTTTCGATTTGTATGAACAAAGTACAAGTTTTAAATAAGCCACGTGTTCCTTTTTTCGTAAATTTATTCCAAAATGTTAACTTAATCTAATTACCAAGATAGGACAGAAACACAACGATTCCCACATTTCCTATAGATTTGCCCCCCCCCCCCCGCACCCCACACGTGCGACCACCTTACATTGTGATATACCGTTTTAAATCTAACACGTCTGGCAACTTTTTACAAATTTTGAAGAGTTCCAATCCAGCGCAGGATTAAATTATCCAGAAAAATGATAAAATCTAAATTATTTTTCCTTAACACCCCAGCTTAACCAAAAACAAACAAACTAATTATTTCTTTTATCTTACGAATGAATGTTTATTCGTCTTTCGAAGCACCCTTCAAATTTTTGCTAAGCTTGATCTGAAATGATGATGACTTAGAGATGTTAAACTAAACATCATTCTGTTGCAGATGAACTCCAGAATGGCCCATTGATGTTTGAATATACTATATATATATATATATTATATATATATATATATATATATATATATATATATATATATATATATATATATATATCAATGGGCCATTCTAGAGTTCATCTGCAACAGAAATGAAGGTGTTAGTTTCTTAAATCCTCTACGTCATATCATATATATATATATATATATATATATATATATATATATATATATATATATATATATATATATATATATATATATATATATATATAAGGCAGGGCATCTGGGAGAACCCAAAATATGATCACTGAATGCACCTTACCTCTATACTACGTTGTACCCCTGAGAAGTTATAGGCCTTGAGGAAAGTGGGGTTTCAAATTTCGAAAAAATCAATATCTCAATTACACTTGTACTTAGAAAACTAAATTTGGTACAAGTAGAGTTCAGGTGTAGCATTTCAAAGAGTTGATAAGCGGAGGGGAACCTCTAAAATGTGACAGAATTGTTTAACCCATTGGTGGACTTAAAACATTATTACTTAATTATATAGAGAATTTGATTCTAAAACTTTTTTTACTTTTGTTGTTTTTCAAAAAACTTTGTCATTTTCAACAAAAACTCGATTAAGTAAAAACACGCATTGTAGCTGTGTTTATTATCGAAAATTCAAAAGTTGGATATGTAATTAAACGTTAAACTTGACAATGGCGAAAGTAAGCTATTCAATTTTAATAATTGTTTGCTGAGTGTCCCAAGCCCACTTTCTTCTAGTTCTATAATTCTTCAGGTGTGCAACTTAGTGTAGAGGTAAGTTGAATTAAATCATTCTATTTTAGGTTTCCCTACGTGCCTCTGTTCTGTGTCGGTTCTTGTATGAATCATTAATTAAGGAATAGTTCTAAAGTTTCATGATGGGATGTGGTAGGGTATCTTTAAGGCTACAAACCTAAAATATTTTCACTTGAATCGCAGTTTATACAGGACGATTTATATCAAAGTTGCATTTTTTAAATGGAACCCCTTGTATACTATCGCATATTTGAATTCGTTGGTGTATTCTAGTGCGATTTTATGTATCAGACGTGGTACTTAAAACGAATCGTTTAGCCGTAATTCGTCATTTTTACAAATAGTAGATGGCCATAACTATGCGATGTTAGTTTTTTTTTTTGTGTTTATGTATTTTTGTACTTAATAAATAATGTTTCATAATGTGAACCGTTTTTTGTTTACCTTCCATGGGTTACTAGATAATACAAAATAAAAATTGAAAAATACATCCAATTAATCAGAAATTGTAAAATTAAAAGGAATCTAGCGAAGATAGATACAGCGTAACGCTCTCAATTTGAGTTCCACACAACACGCTCGTCTTAAAATTTGCAGCATCTATTTTGCCGACCAGCCCACAGCGGTTAGTGGGGGTGAATACCTTTTACAGGATTAAACTTTAGAGCGCCACAGGGTTAAAATTTATTACAACGTTAGTGTCTGCAAATTCGTTATTGTCATTGGCTAACTCTGAACTCCAATAACCCCGATGCGCTTACCTACGTAACTCAAGCAAAAAAAAACACAGATAAACCAACAAGGTGTGAAATCTTTATTCAACAAATAACTGTATTCTTATACAAGACAAGAGTTGATCAAAAATAAAAAAAAAAATGGTGTACTACCTGGTACTTATAAAATTTGATAAGGTTGAAAGTTTCCTTACGTTAAATATTTAGTAAAGAAAAATTAATACTACTAGTTTGCGTTAACAGCCGTAATCATTTAAATCCTGATGGCGTCACCTGCACGACCCCTACAGGTAAATTACTTTTCTTCTCAAACCTGCAACCAATGTTAACACTGGGTAACCACCCCCAACTAATGGTGATTATACCCGCCAAACCCAGTTTTCCTCTTTTTTTTTTTAATAAAACTACACACAGTTCGTACAGGTACACTAGCAAGACAAGAAAATAAGGAAACAAAAAAAAATTTGTGTGGCAAAGTGCTATAAATACCATGCAAGGAAACCGCCACTTAACAATGAGGTAACTGCCCTTAAATTATTGCTTAACAATTTTCATATAATAAATTGAAATCAACAAGGGTGCACGTTCTATAATAAATAAACCCGACAGCTGTGCACATAAAAACAGGAAGTAAATTGAAATTTAAAGTGATCAAGTTTTGTTTTTAGAATGAATTGCACTTAACTTTCTTCAGGTGTAGATATTGGTTATTGTGGTGACCTCTGACTCCAATGGTGCATCAAAATAAAAGGTTATCTCTTCAACCGCGGACTCGATTAGATGTTAGGTATGTTGCATGCGGTAACTATCTTACTACCCGCTTCTGTTCCTTTTATAGGCCCGTACTAAAAACTGAGGAAGGAATGACCAGGGATAAATTGTTGTTATTAAAATGTTTAATTAAAAAAAAGGTAACTTACCCCTAACATAATTAGGGTTGACGAAGGTGTTAATCTTAATTGATTTAAAGCCGGAAAATTCCGATTAGAGAGGTAAATAAGATTACAATTCCAATCCAATGCCTCTCGATTATAATTAATGATTAATACTCGAAATCCAGTTCATCTACTGCAGAATATCTTAATGGCAACCAAAATAAATGAATCCAGCCGCAAGTATTCTTAATTTAATATAACCACCTCACAATTAAGATTAAGAACGTCTTAAGAATTTGTTTGTACTCTCGTTAAAAGAGAATAGTGTCTGATAATCTCCTTACACAAAATTATTTTGGTAACAATGGTCAATGCCACAAGAAATTATAAGCAATTTGAGTTGCCTGCCATCAGGGATCAAAACAGCTATTTAGCATTAGAATAATTTTAAATGAACCTAAATGTTAAATTACTTAATTAAATTTAAATAAATCTATTACACCTGTCTTAATGAATTAAATTGAAACGTTACAACAGACTAATGTATATCGTTATAAACAAAAAATTTCCGCATCTGATGCAAAAAATGGCCGTTCCATTTGAAAAAATGAAGTTACCATTGATTGAAATTTTCTAAGTTGACAAAGTAATTTCTCTAAACACAAGAAGAATTCGGATTTCACCGTCCGGTCTACGCTAGTACATTTCATATCTAGTAACATCTCATACTCATGGCCTTATAAGTTTTGTGATCACAGCGATCATTAATTTTTTCAGACACCTACTATTTGTAAAAATGACGAATTGCGGCTAAACGATTCGTTTTAGGTACCATGTGCGGTACATTAAGTCGCACTAGAATTGACCAAGGAACCCAAATATGTAATAATATACAGGGGTTACATTTAAAAAATGCAACTTTGATATAAATCGCCCTGTATAAACATTGCGATTCAAGGGAAAACATTTTAGGTTTGTAGCTTTAAGGATACTCCACCACATCCTTTAGAAATATTCCTTTATAAAACCACTTTGTCTAAATCGATAAGCTTAACAATTTCTAAGATATTCGCATTTTAGGTATTTATTACCAACTGCTTAGGCAGGTTATTAGCTTTGACACCTTGAAACACTGATTTTCACGGTTTGATGTTTTCTCCCAAATACTACCGAATAACAATAACCCACCTAAGCGGTTGGTAATAAATACCTAAGAGTGCAACTATGTTAGAAACTGTTAAAGTTATCGAAGTAGACAAAGCAAACCTTTTTTTTCCGAAAAACATCAAGGTTTCGTATTTTAATAGAAAAAAAATCTATTTACTCCACTGGCGTAGAAATTATGGATTAAAAGGTTGCACTACCCCGTTCGTTCTACGCCACTGTACATAATAAAAGCGTTTTAATAAGCTAATCGCAATGTACTTTATATCTCTATCTCGAAAACGAAGCACTATTGGACTTTTATATGCAAGTTTTGTGTATTCTTCCGAAAAAACCCTGTATATTAAACTACCACAGCCCTATAACTTAACATGTGTAGTTGAAATTAAAATTAAAATCATTCTTAAATAATACTTGCATTTATTAATATTTATTTTTCACTGTGAGCCTTCGGCCGTTAGAGGGTGTTCTGTTTTCTCATCTTCAAGGTAGTTTAACAATATTTAATTTATTAATGATCTACTTATTCTTTACTAGAATTGTATTCCATAGTTTACCAAACTTTAATAGTTAATAGTATAATAGTACAATTGATAGTAGGTTTATGTTTGCGTTTTCTATTTTAAATTTCACAAAATTGTTTCAACATCTTAAACAATTTTGAAAGATAACAGTAAGTATGAACACATCATAAAAAAAGCAAAAAGATGAGTATTTTGTTAATTGCTAGGTGTTAGCAAATGTTTTAAGTTTCCAAATTAAACAATATTCTCATTCAACCTTATCGTTTGAGAAACACGTCAATTTTAATTCTCCATAACCATTAAACTATGAAGTTAGGACAAAATTCCTCAACAGTTCTTTTTTACACCTATGGTAATTGTTATGTACAATATTGAAAAAATATTAAAATGACAATTTCCATGTAGTAGTGCTTTCATTCTCAATAATTTAATAATAAAATGTTTCATTAATTCTTAATAACCTTAATATTTAAGAGTGAAACAGAATCTGAATCAGACATGTTTTGTTATGGCCGGATTCCTTCTTGCATTTTGATTTTGATTCAAATATGTGAAACTGTATATATTACAAATGTTAAAACTTCTGGCGTGGAACAGCACACGACCACCCAACCTGCAAAATGGAAATTAAAAGAAATTAAATAAATTTTAATACCATTTTCTTTAGGATAATTATGCAACCTCTCGTATACGAAGTTCATTACGAAAGTAGGCAACATCGTAAACGCACAAACAATAATCTATATCAAACAGACTTTTAAAACTTCATGACACATGGAGGTTAATAGATGCTAACTTAAATTAAAAGAAATGAAATACTTTTTATTTCATACCAATACATTACAAAACAAATAAACCCTTAGTTACCGTAGCTGTAAACATGCTCATAACGCCGTAAACAGTTATAGTAGGGAATTATAGATCTATAACCCCATATAATGTATTTTGACAAATATTTGCAAGCTTTTCAGTTGATATATCCATGGCAACAATGCCTACTTAATTTTTAAACGTTCGATTAATCTTAATAACCAACAAAATTCCGTTTTCGTATTTTATATATAATGAAATATCAAATAAAATTATTTATCTATCACGTGAGTTATGTATGTTAATAACCTCGGGCACGTACAATCCCTCGGGATCACGTTCCTCGAGATTGCAATCCGTCGCACTCGGTCATAAGTATAACTATGCAACTTGTTTTTTTTACGTTTATAACGAAAACAGGCAACATTGTAAAAACAAGAACAATAATCTGTCAGAATAACGTTTAAAACTACATTTCAGATAGAGATTAATAGAAATAAATACATATTAATTTAAAAAAATCCACACACACACACACACCCCAACACGCACACGCACACGTACACACAAGCACACGCACCCAAACACGCGCACGCACATAAACACGCGCACGCGCACGCAGACGCACACACGCACGCGCACGCAGACGCACACACGCACGCACACGCAGGCGCAGACGCAGACGCAGACGCAGACGCAGACGCAGACGCAGACGCAGACGCAGACGCAGACGCAGACGCAGACGCAGACGCAGACGCAGACGCAGACGCAGACGCAGACGCAGACGCAGACGCAGACGCAGACGCAAACGCAAACGCAAACGCAAACGCAATCACAAACACAAACACAATAACAAACACAAACATCCACAACTACAAACACAAACACAAACACAAACACAAACACAAACACAAACACAAACACAAACACAAACACAAACACAAACAAACAAACGCAAACGCAAACGCAAACACAAACACAAACACAAACACAAACACAAACAAACACAAACACAAACAAACACAAACAAACACAAACAAACACAAACAAACACAAACACAAGCACAAACACAAACACAAACACAAACACAAACACAAACACAAACACAAACACAAACACAACCACAAACACAAACACAAACACAAACACAAACACAAACACAAACACATACACAAAAACAAACACAAAAACAAACACAAAAACAAATACAAAAACAAACACGTACACCACACACACACACACACACACACACACACACACACACACACACACACACACACACACACACACACTCACTCACTCACTCACGCACGCACGCAGCCATTTTAAATGGGACACCCAGTATTTTATTTGCTTTTTAGATTCTAAGACAAATCTGTATAGGATACATCTACCCTGTCTTTTACCGTTTTCGAAGTAAAGACTGTTGAATTGGCTTGGTCATTTTGTATTGACCTTCTTTTAACTTTTTATTTGCCTACTTTACTTTCGTTCCTATATTTTAAACGTTTCAGCCACTTTTCTTGCATGGTTTACTTTAATCAAAATATAAATGTAATGGAAAATACATTACAACTAAATGCCTAAAAAAGTCTAACTTTGTTTTATTTGCTTAAAGTAACTCGCTTATTCTTACAAATAGGCCCAACAAATCCATTATGGCAATACTCTGTAGAAAACGTTCTATTTAAATTTGTAAAAATATACAGTGTATTTTCATTACAATTCTGTAAAAAAAAGTTAACAGAAGGTCAATATATAATGACTAACCAATTCACCAGCTCTCTCTCGAAAACGGTAAGAGACAGAGTAGATGTATCTTATACAAGTTTGTCTCATAGTGCAACGTAGAATCTAATAATCAAATAAAATATAGGGTGTCCCATTTAAAATTCTCAAGTCAAGATCTGTGGACCGCTTCTGGGACACCCTGTATAAATAATAATACAAAATTTGAAAAATCTTGTTCATACCGAACAACTTTTGTATTAAACTTTTTTTTGTAAACCTGATAGAAAATGAGTTAGATGGGGGTCAAAATATGGTGACTCGCCCGATACACTTAGATAATATATATATATATATATATATATATATATATATATATATATATATATATATATATATATATACAAGGATAGATCGAAACATTTCTAGAACAACACGGAAAAAAACAACTTATTGGGGAAAGGCGTATTTATTTTTCTACATAGTCTCCTTTCACCTGTACAGATTTAGTCCAACGCTTTTCAAGACCCTTCAACCCTTCACAAAAATAAGAACTATCCAAACCTTCAAAATATCCATTTACTACTTCGATGACTTCAGTATTCGGTAAAAATATCTTTCCAGTCAACCAGTCTTGAGATTTGGGAGCAAGAAGATATCCGACGGAGCCAAGTCTGGCGAATAGGTTGCATGTTCAATTAACTGAAATCGTAGTTCGTGCAGCGTCGGCATCGCAATTGCCGACTTGTGGGTGGTGGTATAATACCTTTTTCTTTGCTAAATGGGGCCTTTAGCTTTGATTTCTTTTTCAGTCTGTCTATTAACATAATACTCGCACAGTTTAGGCAAAAAAACCTTTTTATCACAAATCCTTTTAATTTTAACACCACAATTAAAACAAACAAAATTATAGACCATCTATTTCACTTGATGTGGTTTCTTTGTTTATTAATATTCCCACAGACTTGGCCATTAAAATTAGATATATTTTTGTTTAAACACAATTTTTTAAATTAAAAATAATTTTTTTAAATAAAATATATCTTGCATTCTCCATGACGATGCTAGCGTAATAGTACAAAAGATAAGAAGAACTCCGATTAAGCAGGTTTTGACATATTGTAATTAAAAAAGGTTGAAGGGTGCGTCCTAATTTTAACTTTTGGTATCTCTAGGTTATAGCTGTGTTTTTGCTGGACCTCGAAGTAGATGGTTTACTAATTAAATATGATTAGTCAGCAGAGCAATGATTTAGGTACGGTTAAAATAGATTAAATGTATGCATTCAATGTATTGTTACAATTGTCTTTAAGTAGTAACTGCAAATTAGGAATCATTTCTTAGATTTGTTATTTTTTGATTTGATCAAGTTTTCAGTTGTGAATGCTTTTACCTACATTAATTAAAATGGTTCACAATTTTGCACCGACATAATCTTAGTTTGTTAAAATTGTTTTCTGATTATGATTATTGTTACCTTTCGTCTGTTAGATCTGGAATGTTACCTTCAAAGCAATTTAATAATATTTCATTTATAAAAATTTAACTATTTATGGTTTCATTTGTTTAACAATATAATTAATTTTTTTAATCTGTCATTACTACTGACACCGATAACGATAATTGTTATCGAAACGCATAAATACACAATTTATATACCCAAAAGATAAATATTTGTAATTTGGTTAAGTACGTACCAGAATATCAGAGAGCAATAAATCATGTTATTAGTGAAATACTGTCGTTTTTTGCATGGAAGCGGTAAACAAAAATCGATAGGAAACCGGGCTAGTTTAAACGAAGATGCTGTAAATATGCTGCCTACAAAATATTGTGTTAAATAAAGATGGTTCAGGTAAACGGCAAACAAAAGACGACCCTTTAAAATTCGGACTCATAGATTTCAGAGTATTAAACATAGTAGGTTTTGTATTTTATAGATCTTATAGTATATTCCTTTAATAAGTACGTCACTGACCTATCTCTGTCAAGATGATTTATTACCCTCCCAAACTTTGAGACGTACTATAGCTATTATCATGTACGTATACAATTATAGTGTAAAGTAAAGACTAAGAGTAAATTTTGAGCTAGTAGAGTAATCTATAAAATTAAATTTAAATGTTATCAATTAAAAAATTGAAACAATTTCAATTCAAAATTAAGCTTTATCGTTTTATTTGCACCATCTATAAAAAGGAAAAGGAAAAGTCAACGTATTTCATTCCCTCCCCAAGGGGGAGGGCGGGCTGCTCGAGCTTCCCGAGCTCCTTCAGCCACAATCATGGATTCCCAGCATACATACATACGTTACGTATATATGCATGGTGGGATTAAGGATAGGTGTGGTCAGGATAGGAAAATACTACCCCAGCATTCGCCTAAGTAGCCGCACATGGTGTGCATATACGCAGTGACCATGCCGCTACATGTGTATGAGGAAAACCCCCTGAAAAAACCTCATACAAGGTAGACGGTAACGGGAATCGAACCCATTACCTCCCGAATGCTAAGCAGATCGTGTCACCACTACACTACCAGCTCGGTGCACCATCTATACCAGGACGCGCTTAATATCTACAAAATGTTTAATAATATCAATACAATAATTTTCAATTTGTGGGGTGTGTTAAGTAATTAATAATTAATAAATAAAATTTTATTGAACTTCATTAAATTATATAAAAGGTGTAATTGCAGATATCGTCTTTAGTAAGACAGGCCAGTTTATTAAGAATTGAACCAATTAATAAATATGTGAAAACGCAAAGTATAAAACTAATTGTCATAGATTATTTGAAGTGATAGCGTATTCTTAATACGTTTTAATAAATATAGTACGCAAAGTTGCTCATTCAAAATATAAGCATTAAATCAACCATCTAAGAAGAATATCGGTTACAGTACCAAACATAGAATACAAAATAAGAAATAAACATTTCTTTGCTACTTAATAAAATCAGTGTAGTTGTGTTATACCTTGAGAACAAGGTGTAAAGATTTACTTAAATTTTAATTAATTTTAACTACGAGTATATATGTAAAATCAGTGCGTTGCTGTGAAAATACAGAATGTGTTAAATAAATTACCGTGCGTTCGTAAAGTAGTGGATAAATTGAATTAAAATTCGAATCGGAGTTTAGGAAGAAAACGCCTGGACCCGTCGATTTATATTTTTAATTTAGAATTTTTTTTACGTAAAAGTAAAATATTCAGGACAAAGATATGACGTCATCGACATTTTTTTTAAATGTCAACCCCCATTTTTTATTGCAGAATTAGAAAGGTTACACCTATTTACTTACGACTAGGTACCTATGGATGATGTTAATACAGGGGTCCGCGGGCGATACCTCCCTTATTTGGTGTAATAGAACAAAATTTTGAAGTGTAGTAGAAAGAACTTAGGCGCAAATTTTAAAATTATGTTAGGTTATACAGAGTGAACCAAACAGATTTTTTTTTAATTTGGATTCACCTCACTTCGGCCATTCTTTTAATGTAAGGTTTGATGTGGTTATTTTGAAGAAAAAATCGTACCTAAATGAATACCATGTATCATTTCTAATAAGAAATATTCAAATGATTTTTTTAGTAAAATATATTTTGAAACAGACAATTTTTTGGGGTTAGGCCTAATTTAGTTGTAAAACGATTTCCAGTAATATAAATTAAATGTAAGAATTGAGCACCATTAACAATTTGACAATAGCCAAGACAATTAACAAATGATTTTTTCGATTTTCGATGATATCTGCTGTAATGTTTCTAAGTTCTTGCCAAAATCATGCCTTTAGTCTTCTAAATTGGGCGGTCGCGTCGCGCATACTTTACTCTTTAAGTATCCCCACAAGAAGTAATCTAGAGGATTTAAATCTGGCGATCTGGCTGGCCACTCAAAAACTCAAAAACGTAGTGTGGCGGCGCTCCACCTTGTTGAAAAAAGAAGTCACGGTGGGGCATATCGAGCTCTTCTAAATAGGGATACAACGTTATTAGAGCGGCGCATCGCTGAGAGTATCCTCGAAGAAGTAAGGACCTATAAATCTTCCGTCAACTATGCAGCACCAAATGTTTAATTTTTGAGTTTTTTGGGTGTGGTATTCCGTAAACGAATGAGAATTTTCGGTTGCCCAATAAGGACAATTTTGTCTGTTCACATGGCCGTTTAAAGCAAATGTCCCTTCGTCGGAAAAAAGTATTCTTTTTACAAAATTGGCGTTACCATAATATAGTTGTTTCATTTGTTCACAAAATTCATTTCGCCGACAGCTCGTATAGGGATAGAACTTTTCTCTTTTCAACACATTATGCACTATGCAATAGATCGCGCCACACTAATATTATTAGCCGTGCCCGTAGTGGTGGTATTGGAATTATCTTGCGCTGCTAACGCAACGTTCAACTGAACTTCTTCACTTATCGACCTTCGACTAGATTTTCCCGAACATGTCCAAATTCTTGAAATTTCGCCTCATCTCTGCTTACCATGCTTCGACTAATGGGCGATATATTGGTGGAGGAATTCAGGAATTGGCTTTATCGTTCCACAAAATAGATACATTTTTTTGAGGAAATAATATCTTACAAAGTTGAAGAGCACGACCATAATTTGATGAGCAACTTTTTTTAATTCTTCTTCTTAATAATACGAAATGCTTTCAATTTACTGATTTATCCAATGTTGTGGCCACAATAATAACAAAGATAGCAATAGCACCAACTTGACTTCACAACAATCGTAATACCATGCTTAATTAAGATGTTTTAAATAGTTAAATTCTTATTAGAAATATTCTAGATAACAGATACGTTTTGCACGATCCACCAAAGATTTAATTACACAATTGTTTTGACGTGAATGATAATTTGATTTTTTGTGAACATACTTATCAGTAAGTGTAGGTTTTTAATAAGCTTAAGAGAGAAAAATTGTATTATATATTGGTACGTCTCAAAAGTAGAAAGTACGAATGAATCTTTTTTTTTATTAATTGTGGACCTGAACAGGCTAAATTTGCCCTATCGTACTAAAGCGCTTAGGAACACTTATGAGGATGGATAGAGGGACCATTGCCAATGCCTATGAACAGCTATCTTAAATTTTTTCATATTCCAAGAGTTTAGAAGCCGCGAAGAATAATGTGGATTGCGCCCGTTTGGTACGAAAAGTGGAGATTTATAAAGCATACTGATGATTTAAATGAGCAAACCGAGTATTCCTAGCAAATGTCGCCCGATATTGTATCAAAGAATGTAATTCAGTAGCGCAATGGCCATTGTAATACCAATAATACAAAGAAAGAACTGAAACGATTCTTCTATGCTCAGTTAAGGACGGGTAATTTATAAGCCTAATCGCGTCGAATATTTTATTTTCCAAGGAAGAAATCCTCTTGTAAGCAATGCTGTCATTGATATAGGCACATACGCCTCATTTATATCGAAAGTTAGAGTGATGGTTGTATTGGGTATATTGCAAGTCGGGTGAATCGGAGCTTTCTGGGGAGACTTGTGTTTCAGGCGGAAACAAAACGTTAGGTTGTAATTGTTGAAGATGTTGGTGAACAGCATTAAGATTAGACCTGACATCGCGGATTTTGCAATAGTGGATGAGAAAGTTAGAACTTTCGATAAACAATGTCACTTGGGCCCTGCCCTCTCGGACATCCGAATGGGGCAGGATTTTACGTCCGGTATCTATTACCATAGAAACCACAGCCATCTTTTTTGTAACTTTTAATTTTGGACTTTCAATCCGATAGGAAGTCAGCGAGGGCGACAAGGAAGAATAAGGATAAAAATAAATTAAGGATGAATAAAAGGTGACCGGCAGACCCCACCGAGCTCAGAAAATCCGAGACCCAATATTAAGGAGTCCATGGTAAATTAGAGTAATACGTTCCTTTGCTCAAATCTAGAAATTAGCTTATTGCTTCTTAATGATAAAAGTGTGATTTTATGCTTTTTAATGTATTGTGTATTCTAAGTTACACTTATATCGGGAGTAGCTGGTGAATGTAGTGGCAATTCATTAAATAATTCAATTAGCGATTGATGTTCAACACTCAGGTTCCTTTTTTATAGTTAATCTGAAAGACGCTCAAAACCAAACTTGTTAAAATCGTAAAAACCAACCAAATTGTCTATGTCGAGTTATTTACAGAGTTTTCTAGTCTACAAAAATTAAACACACAACACTTGCGTTTTATTTGTTCAGTGGAAAGATAGTAAATACACAATCCACAATATTGAAACAAATACATGGGAGAAATTGTCACAAACAGTTTATTTCTACATTTATGAATTTGGCCGACTACATAGGCCGTTACTTCAAGCGGTAGCAAGTGTAAAACGGTGAGTGAAAATTTACCGTAGCTACTGATGGTTATTTTGAGAACTCCCTTAATAATAAAATAAATGTTACGGAAAATATTTTACAACGTAGTGAAGAAGAAGTAGTAATTTTCTTAATTATAAGAATTTACATATAAATGTAGCCTATAATAATTAAATTTCATTTGTCGTTTGTACCAGTAGGAATAAGTAGTATATACCAGGACGACCTTTAATCGTCTGCACTAGTGTAATAGCCAATCCAGAGATTACAAGGTATTTTACTACTGTGGCATACTTTTTGCACCGAAGAATATTTATATAAAATTATACAAAAATGACATTAAACGTTATGATTTTACAAAAGAAAAATGACATTACACTACAGTGCACTTTATTTGTAGTCACGTCTCATTAATAGACCAGATAAATCATCCAAATTCAATTTTTTGCTACTCGGTGTCGCAAAATTATTTTATATTATTTCAATTTAATATTATTTATAATATTGTTAATATCAATAACATTAATGATGAATAATGAGGTTTATTGGAATATGTTCTCATTTTTAACCGTTAGCTACTATCGACACATTTGACTGACACATGTACCGGGTGGCCAACTAAGAACGGCCGTCGGCCATATCTCAGGAATGGAGTATAGCACAGGTTCGGGAAAAAAAATTTTATAACAAAAGTGGCCTCGAGAAACGCCTGGAAATTATTTTCAGAATTGTGGGTCCACCGCTAGAGGGCGTATTTGACAGTTAAAATTTTAAAAAGCAAAATTTTTCAAAATTTACTCAATTAAGGGGCATATTAAATATTATAATCAGATTCCTCGACAAATTCTGCATATTTTTTATTTGTCCAAAATATTTTAAGAGAACACAGGTGACTACTTATTTATTAATGCATGTTTTATTCGGTATTATAATGATAAAAATGTTTTAATTTTTTTCGTTTGTCGTTACATGTTTCTCATTTTTATCATACCGAAAATGTCATTACATCAAAGTTAACTTGTGGCAACATGACTAATGTATTTGCTGCCATTTTATGTCCAGTTTCAAAAAAACACCAAATTATTTAATGAAATTATCTTATACTATGTGAAGAGATTTTAACTAGCAACATGATAATTAAGTGAGGCAAAGTAAAGTAAAAAGGTACCAATAATAAAAAATAATGAGAGGCCGCGTGAAAAAAATTCGTAATAACATTACGGGAGTTAATGCATTTAAAGTCCTTTTTCGTTTACTAACAACGAAGGACTTCAATGTGTCTTATTGATCTGATTACTTTATAATATATACTATTTTAGATTGCACCCAAATCACATGGTCCTACACCATAGTTTGAATGCTCAAGATTTCGATACCAGGTTGGATTTTTGCAACTGGCTCTCAAATATGATACACGACGATCCTGAAATACTTTCACGAATTATGTGGACAGATGAGGCTACTTTTTATAGTGATGGTAGTGTAAATCGACATAATATGCACTACTGGTCTGAAACGAATCCCCACTGGATGCAGGAGGTCCAACATCAGGGTCGTTGGTCTGTAAATGTGTGGTGCGGGATTCTAGGTGGAGAAATAATTGGGCCTTTTTTTTAATGAGACTGTTAATGGAGAAAGATATTTAGATTTTTTAAGCAACGAATTGCGACTTCTTTTAGAAGACGTACCCTTGGCCATTCGTTGTGACATGTTCTTGCAACATGATGGGTGCCCGGCAGATTAGTCTAGAGATGTTCGGAATTTCTTAGATCAATCATATCCTGAAAGGTGGATAGGACGTGGAAGTTTATTTATTTGGCCACCAAGGTCTCCAGACCTAACTAGTTTAGATTTTTATTTGTGGGGGCGAATAAAAGATCTCGTTTATGCCGATTGACCCACAACAAGAGCTGACATGATTGAAATAATACGACAGACAATACGAAGTATTTCAAGGGCAGAAATTGAAACTGCTGTTCTCTCCACCCGTCAGCGATTTATTTCATGCACTGAAAATGATGGACGACATTTCGAACATCTAGGGCGACACTAATTACGTAGTTATTTATTTAAGGTTTTAATTGTTAGATTTATCACATTATTATTTTATAATTTGTTCTCATTGTTAGTAGCGACAGCATTACATTTAGGTAATCTAGCGGTAACCATACCATTACTATGATAACAGTTTAAATTACTGCAGACCAATGTAAGATCTTTTCATCCAGGCTAAATTCAATAATTTCTGTTAACGCGAACTAGCCTACTAGACGTTGGAAGAACAATTCCCGCCATTTACCTGTTTCTTACAATATCTCAGGATAGGAGAAAGATATCGACTTGCAGTTTTCACTGTTTTATTACTAATTTAGTCTACTTTTTAAAGACCTACTTAAATTTCTATGCTTCCATTTAAAATTGTAAAGAGAAAACACAATATTAAAAAAATATTAAACAGCGCCCTCTAGCATTTATGTTATTAATCAGATTGCTTTAAATTTACAAATTTTCTGTTGTTTAACAAAAGTTCTTTCAAACAACATCAAGTTTATTAAAATCGGTCAAGCAGAACCTGAATTAAAGGCGTTTTTTCGTAACAAGGTTCCCACTCTACCCCACCCCTTGTTTGAAGAGATAGACTAAAACTTGTCAAATAAAAAATATGCAGAATTTGTCGAGGAATCTGACTATAATATTTAATATGCCCCTTAATTGAGTAAATTTTGGTAAAAATTTTGCTTTTTAAAATTTTAACTGTCAAATACACCCTCTAGCGGTGGACATACAATTCTGAAAATAATTTCCAGGCGTTTCTCGAGGCCACTTTTGTTATAAAAAACTTAAAATTACTTGTCAAAACATTTAGGGCATACTTTCTTGCAACATTGGTTGCAAATGAATAATTTACATGTGTCACATTGGATAGCAGTTTTTCTGTCCTTGTTGCTAGGGCATTTGGCACCTTTTTCTTTTGCTTTTTTCAGGGGGTGCTTGTGGTTGTTCAGAAACAGTTTCCACCACTTTCAATAATTCAGTAATGAGAATTCGCACTTTTGAGGGGACCTTTTTGTTGGCCATTCTAAGTCGCAGATGTTCATCTATTAATTACACCCCAGAGTTCATAGAAATGAATATCGTCTTATTTCTTGACGGTCTGACGCAAATTGGTACAGTACTCGAGAATTTACACCTGCAATATTCAACGTAGCATAAAAAATGGCCATTGGCCAACGGTTGGTTCTTCTGGAGCATCAACTCCGGATTTTGTTTCGTTATAGAAATGAATTAACTCTGGCTTGTTTGTTGTTGTGTTTACAGAATTATTATGATGCATACTGGAAACTAATATAACACCTTTATTTTTTTTTGACACATAGCTTACTGTAGTGGTTGAAGGAGTAAATCCAAACACGAATGAATTAATTTCACGTTTTCAGTTAGGTAAAAATTCTGGCGGAATGCACTTTTTATTTTTTCTCAAAGTCCCCACGTAAGTCAGCTTATATTTCTTGAGTTCATCGACGAGTTCTACTGAACTATACCAGTTGTCCCCGGTGATGTTTTTTTTGGAGTTTCTAACACACTCAGCGAGCCTAAGAACCACTCTTGTCGGATTGGATAATGTAGGCTTAGGAGCATTGGCAACTTTTATTTCGGATCCGGAATAAATCTCTGCATCTAGGAGATAATGCGTTTTTACATCAGCCAAAACCTGCACTTTGATCCCATATTTCGCAGGTTTATTGGGAATATACATCCGAAATCCACACCTTCCCCGGAATGGTACAAGCATTTCGTCTACAGTTAGGTAAATTCCTGGCGAATAACATGCCTCTGATCTAGTTATAAATGCATTAAATAATTCAGACACAGCGGCCAATTTATCAGTTTTCACTCTTTCTGATCGGGTTTCAACATTGTAAAATCTGAGACAGTTCAATAAAAATGAGAATCTTTCCAGGCTCATAGTGGCACGGAAGATAGATCTGCCTATCCCATCTGTCGCCCACATGGAACGGATATCTTCATGAGCAGATTTGAAGATGGATTGTAGATACAACAGCCCTAAAAACGCCTTCATTTCAGATAAATTTATTTCGTGACCCAAGAAATCTTTTGGACTTTTTATACCTTTGCCTGGTAGAAATGATCTTCAAATTGGTAAAATCAACTATCTTTTGTACCATCTCATCGGTAATCAATAGACTCCAAGCATGTATGGGCTCACTAGGCCGACCATTACGAGCAGGACCAAATTATTCTTCCTCTCAAAGCTGGTATTTTCAACCATTTTGTATTATGTTTTCCATACCAACTGCTCCTGATAGGCAACTCTTCATCTTCCGACTCGGAATTTTCTTGTTCTCTTTCGGAATTATGGTCATTCAGTATCTCATTGTCCTCTTCATCAACGTCACCGTCTTCAGCCAATATTTCTAACTCATCTAACACAGCTTCTCAATCTGTCTCATCCACGAATATATTGCTATTGCTAGAGACATTTTCCATTGGGTCTTAAATTTTCCCAAAATGCTTCAGACTCCAAAATATTTCTGATTTCTTGTTCTGTCAATGCTTTCCAACTAGACGCCATTTCTTGCATTTGCTGAAAGAGAGTAAAAAATAATTGTGCATTAGTTAATACCTTATGTAAATTAGTACCTATTGATAAGAACTCCATAATATGAAACCAATCAGCAAACCAACCAAAACAATTATTGTCGCGTATTTACTACTGATGGGTCCCCGGGACCCGGATAGACACAAACTTCTCACCACTTCGATACAAACAACACTGAAGGGGCAAACAATACACGTCTAGTCAAGTGGTTTCTAGGGTTATAAATTCCGGACGTAAAATCCTGCCCTATTCGGATGTCCGGGAGGGCAGGGCCCAAGCGACCTCGGTCATCGAAAGTATCAACTTTCTGATTCACTACTGCAACATCCGCGGTATCAGGTCTAATCTTAATGCTATTCACCAACATCTTGAACAATTACAACCTGATATATTATTTCTGTCTGAAACACAAGTCTCCTCGGAAAGCTCCGAGTCACCCGACTTGCAATTTCCTCAATACCATCTTCACTCTAACTTTCGATATAAAGGAGGCGTATGTGCCTACATCAAGGACAGAATTGCTTGCAAGAGGGTTTCTTCCTTAGAAAATAAAAATTTTGACGTGATTTGGTTTAAACATTCTGCTCCTAATTTTGTGAAATTCTACTGTTGCATTTATAGGTCTCCTAATGACAGCAACTTTCAAGACTTCTTCGATTACCTTAGTACGAAAGTTGACTATCTCCTGTCTCAGTTTCCATCTTGCGATATCTCATTTGTAGGCGATTTCAATGTTCATAACTCTAATTGGCTTCAATTTTCATCTACTACAAATCCCGCTGGTCATAGTGCAGAAACATTTGCTATTTCATGTGATCTCACACAAATGATTTCTGAACCCACAAGAATCCCTGATAACCCTAACCATACTCCACATCTTCTAGATCTCTTTCTTACATCAAACCCTCTTGTTTATAAAACTTCCGTTCTTTCGCCTTTAGGTCTTTCCGACCATTGTCTAATAAAAATCATTTCTACTGTACCTAATTCCACTGTTGTTCGCAAAACCGATAGAACCTTGTGGTGTTTTAAGTCAGCTCGATGGAGTGATTTACGGGATTTCTTTGCAACCTTTCCATGGCGTGAATATTGTTTTAAGTCGTCCTCTTCTTCGGACATCGCTCTTTCAGTATCTGAAGTCATCCTCATGGGAATGGAGTTATACATTCCGAAAAAACAGTACCGTGTAGGTCATTCACGTTCCCAACCCTGGTTCAACAAGGCTTGTTCTGATGCAATATCTTTAAAAAATAAATGTTACATTAAATGGAAATCTAATAAATCGGTTAACAGTCATGTAGAGTACGTTGGTACTAGAAATATCTGCAAAAGTGTCATCACTAAAACTAAAAAGTTGTTCCAACAACGAAAATGCAATGAACTAGCTACATCTCCTTTAGGCAGTCGTAAATTTTGGTCTTTAGCAAAAGCCATTAGTAAAACTTTCGAACATCTTCATTTCCCCTGACATCTATTGACGGATCGGTAGTTGCTGATTCTGTAGACAAAGCCAACGTTTTTGTGGATTTGTTTGCATCAAACTCGTGTCTCAATGATTCTGGAAAAGATGTGCCCCTAGTCAACTCTTCTTCATACGTTATGAAACCAATTCATTTTCGGTACAAGCTCTTGGAATCGATCATCAGTAGGCTTGATCTCAATAAGGTGACTGGCCCAGACGGTATCCCAGCTATTGTCTTAAAAAATGTTCCCCGAACTAGTACCAGTCCTATCTAAGCTCTATACGATCTCTATATCTTCTGGGAATTCCCTTCAACATGGAAGTTAGCAAATGTTCAACCTATTCCCAAAAAGGTGATAAGACCGATCCCTCAAATTACAGACCAATTGCCATCACTTCCATTTTGTCTAAAATCATGGAAAAAGCCATCAATCAGCAACTGCTCACGTTTCTTGAAACTAACAAACTCCTTAGTGACCATCAATATGGGTTTAGGCAAAGTCGTTCAACAGGCGATCTTCTTTCATATGTGACCCAAGTTTGGAACAATACAGTAGAGCAGTCCGGTGAAACAGTTGTAGTCGCTTTAGATATCTCAAAGGCATTTGACCAAGTTTGGCATAAGTGTTTACTTGCCAAACTCACCTCGTTTGGGTTAAATGATGCGCTCATCAACTGGGTTTCTAGTTTCCTTGATGAAAGACGAATACGTGTCGTAGTTGATGGCTTTTTTTCAAAAGAAGTTAGCATTAACGCGGGCGTACCACAGGGATCCGTTATAGCGCCTACACTTTTCTGCTGTACATAAACGACCTTATTTCTTCAACAACTAACCCCATCCATTGCTTTGCTGACGATAGCACTCTTCACTGTAGTTCATCTCAGTCTACTCATAGTGATAATCCACCTTCTATGTCAAATCAAGAAATTAAAGCTGAAATGGCAAATTCAATCAACAAAGACATTCAACGTATTCTCGAATGGGGAAGCAATAATCTAGTTAAATTTAATGCTAACAAAACTCAGTGTTGCCTTATGTCCGCCAAAAAAGATCGATCATTTCCTGTTGTAAGTATGAATGGCTCAGTTCTTAAGTTTTCAGACTCTATTACTCTGTTGGGTATGACTGTATCTTCAAATCTCTCATGGGTTGACCATCTTCTGTCAGCTACCAAAACAGCTGCTCGTAAAATAGGCTTTTGTACAAATCTAAGCAGTACTTTACCTCTCGACAACTCCTTTTGCTGTATAAGGCCCAAATTCGGCCTCATCTGGAATATAATTCTCACCTTTGGGTTAGTGCTCCCCAATACGCTCTCGATATCGTTGATCGTATTCAAAGAGAGCGATTAGGCTTATAAATGACCCGTCTTTAACTTCTCACATACAGTCCCTTGAGCATAGAAGGATGGTTTCAGTTCTTTCTTTGTATTATCGTTATTACAACGGCTATTGTGCTGGTGAATTACATTCTTTGATACCATCTCCGGCTATCTTTGCGAGAAACACTCGGTTCGCTCAATCACATCATCAGTATGCAGTACAAATCTCCACTTGTCGTACCAAACGGGCGCAATCCACATTTTTCTACACGGCTTCTAAACTCTGGAATGATCTCCCTAGTTCCTGTTTTCCTCTCACTTATGATATGAGAAAATCGAAGGTAGCTGTTCATAGGCATCTATTGGCAATTCATTATCCATCCTCCTAAGTGTTCCTGAGTGCTTTAGCACGATAGGCCTTATTTAGCCTGTTCAGGTCCACAATCATAAAAAAAAAAGTGCACAATAAGGCGGAAGAGTACTGAGTGGGAGGGCATCCAATGTTGCTAAACGTCAAAAGTACAGTATTGTTTAAAACGTGATGGGTACTCAGGACCCATCAGTAGTAGCTAAGGGTTAAATTAATTTCGTACTTTCTCGAGTTACTATGTCACATGTTCTCTATGTTACGAAAAAATGCATGTTTTGTTGCACGATTTTTCTTAACTTGATTCTCTGATACAGTTAGCTTAGGCATATAAAATCATTTGAAATTACATCTAATAAGGCTTCTAATAAAGTGTCCGTCATTTTAAAAAAACACCCTATACATATCAGATAGTTTACTTTAAAAAAATTGATATTATATTATGCTCTATGATTTAAGAATAGTCTGTGTGTGTACAGGATGTTACGAAATTGGTGGACACAAACTATGGCATGAAGTTAGGCAGCAAATTAAAAATGAAAAATATATGTAACTTGTGTAACATATGTAATATGTATGCAACACCCATTAGTTCTAAGTAATACTGCAATACCTGGGTATCACAAATCGTGAAGTGATTACCCCGTTGATATTTCTTAATTCCGGTATTAAAATACTCCTGGCTTAACCTACTTTTGTTGAATTAACCCCTAATCTACAACTTTTTACCCCGGGCGAAAAAAGAGGGTTGTTATAAGTTTAACTTGTGTATTGGTGTGGTGCATGGTAGCTCCCAAACGGAAGAACCTATCTTTATCTAGTTTTTTTTGTTTGAAAGGCGAGTTGTGCTATGATTGAAATAAATATGTTCATGAAAATTACCATCAGCTCTTTTCTTCTTGACGAAGGGATTTTTACTTTTACAGGGTTTTTTTGGGTCGAGGGTTTTTCATTTTTAAAAAATTTGCGCTGCTTGTTTGTGTTGTTTTGTAATAGAGCTGAGAAGAAATAAAATATCTAATAAGTCATAATTTTTTTTGTTAAACTACGAATTACATTGAACTATGCTTAAAAACTTTTGTATTAACCAACCCTTATCAATAATTAAAATTTCGAATTCTTAGTGCTAAATATGAAAAACCATGTATTAGAACAGTACAATTTTGAAAATATTCCTTAACATAAGTAAATACGTTACTAATTAAAGTAAAGCATTGTGTTACGTTAACTTTAACACTAATTAGTGGAACGGACTATTTTTTAATTGTACAGAGGTTAAGTGAATCTTTATTTCTCTCTACCATCAGCTAATTGTTTTTAAAAAACAAAAACTACAAAATCTAATCACATATAATGTCACGTTACCTTGGGCAATCAAAATTTAAAATTTAAATTTTTAACGTCTAATATTTTTGTATAAGCTAAATATAGAGATGGAGAGATTTAATATAAAAGATGTAGCTACACAGATTAGATAAAAATGTGTATAATTAGTAGATAACATGTTCAACAATATACTATAACAGGTCATCTTTCATCAAGCATGCAAAAGGATATCAGTGGTTTTTCATGTGAAATTTGGTTATCTCTTAACAAAAACCCACTCAAGGACAAAATAACACGAGTGCACCTTAGTTCCGTGGTAACAGCTACTTATCGTACAACTTTTGCTTATTAACATCTAAAATTATTTGGAAAACTACTAAACATTTAAAAATAAATTTCAAGGATTAGAATACCACATTACGAGTTATGTCACTTTTATATTGTTATACTTTTCTGAAGGGGAATGATTCTACACCCACCATCAGTTTCAAACACTTTCACTTACAGTTCGGGCGAGTTTATGCTTTACGTAATTTCGTTAGTTGTAAAATAATTTACATATAAATATGTCCATTAAAAATTGGATTTCGTTTTTGTTTGTTAGGTCCAGTGAGATTAAATAGTATATACCATGTACTAAAGTACAACCTTAATCAGTTGCAACAGTTACTACGGGATTATAAAGTACTTTACTCCAATGGTACATGTATACGCTATTTTGTATACCGAAAGAATGGAAACTTCGAAATTTATATAAAATTATTTAAATAATGACTTTAACAAAGATGGCGTTAGGATTTTATAACAAAAAATAATTAACGGTTGCCAAAATGACCTTAAACTACCATTTAGGATATTTACCGTCATGTCACATTAGTAGTACCTAACCATTGATATAGGAATAATATAGGTATGACATAACACCACGCAATTGAAGTCCTACGTTTCCATTTGAAATCAAACTTGTAATCAGTGGTGTGTGCAAATGTTTCTCAGCTAATTTACAAACGTATCTCATTGAAACGATTTTGATAATACGTAGTGCTTTCTAGAAATGATCAAAAACGCATGTTAAATGTTACTTTTAACTTTATAGTGTATTTTTCTGTTTTGGAAAATGATATACTAAAACTACGTTGATGGCGGTTACTAAATGCGCAACGGGTGGTTGCCAAGGGAACCACAAATCTATATATATATATATATATATATATATATATATATATATATATATATATATATATATATATATATATACAGGGTGACAAACTCGATGGCCAAAACGAAAACAGCTGATTCCGCTGGCCAAAAGGAACAAAAAATTCTTAATACAGGGTGTGTCTATTGTTGATGGTTTCCAAGATGTTAACTTTTTTAATTTTTTCTATTTCGTGGACTTTTTTTCTAAATCACGCTATATCTTCCAAACTAGAAGAGATACAAGAAAACACATTAGGAGAAATTCGTAGAAGATGAAATTGCCTTAAAGAATATTGAATTCATTCGAGACAAACTCATCATATAACATTTTTAATTACATAATAAATTCAGAAATGAGCATATAATTAACTTTAAGAATATTGAATTGGTTCGAGACAAACTCATCATTCAACATTTTTAATGGCATAATGAATTCACAAATGAGTTTTTTTTTTTCAAATCTCAAGATTTAATCGAGGTACCACAATCAAATCCATTAATAGATAATAACAATGTTGAGTCACCAGGACTCGATGGTGAAATTGAAACTACTGATTCCTGTGGCCAAAATTAAGTACTTTCGAACGTTTTATTCAATTGTCAAGAATTGCTTCAAAATGACTGCCGTTTGCTGCTATACACTGGACACACCGTCTTCGTACTGAAGCTGTCGCTGAAGCAATTTGTCTCTGTGTTATCAGCCGACTTGATCTATGAATTGCTTCAATAAGCTCTTCCCTTGTTGTTGGTTGAGTGTTGTAGACCAATTCCTTGAGAGATCCCCAGAGGAAGAAATCCAGAGGGGTGAGATCTGGAGATCTTGGAGCCCCCGCCACTGTACCACCTCTTCCAATCCAACGTTGGGGATAATGTTCGTTTAGCCAATCTCTCACACCTCTTCGGTAGTGGGCAGGACAACCATCAAGTTGAACCCACATATCTGCTCTTGTTGCCAATGAAACCTCCTCCATCAATTCAGGGAGGTTTTCTTGAAGATAATTCAGAAAATTCACTGAATTGACTCTATCTGGCAGAATATATGGACCAATAAGTTGATTGTTGAGTAAACCAAGCCAAACATTAACTTTCAACTGGTATTGAAAGCTATTTGGTCTCATAGTATGTGGGTTCTCCTGTGCCCAGACGTGCGTGTTATGGATATTGAAGATGCCTGACCTTGTAAAGGTGGCCTCATCCGTCCAAAAGATTGCTTTTTGGAAATCTCGATCATTCCTAACTGAATTGAGATACCATTGGCAAAACTCAATCCGCCGACCTAGATCTCCATCTAAAAGTTCTTGAACTCCCGTCACGTGATACGCACGTCAGCCTTAAGAGTTCCCCGTATTGTTTCTCGTGGCATCTGCAATACATTGGATGACCGCCACAAGCTAGTCTCAGGTTTTGCTTCGAAATGCTGGATTACGTCTTCAATCCTCTCAACATTATGAAATTCCTCTTGATCTCTTAGGATCCTAAAAGATCCTCTCTCTCTCTCTTAGAGCAGTGTGTACTCTAGAGATAACTCTCCTTTCTGGATGAATTCTTCTTGGGAAAGCAGCTGCATACAGTCTAGCAGCCTCACTCGCATTCCCTTGGGCAACACCATAATAATAATGAATATCGGCATATTCTTCATTTGAAAACATGACTCAGGGAGGAAAACACGAACACGAACAGGAACAATAATAATAACAAGAACAAGAACGCCTCAAAAACTAAATTACAATATCACTACAACAGAAAGAACTCGTATTGAAATCAGCAAAACTGTAATAGCAAACAAATTTTGACAACTAACTTACTAATGTCAAGTCGTTGCTACGGTGATGAAAAGATATCAGTAAAGGTGACGTATTTCTTGCCGTAAATGTACAGATTGATTGAAAAGTGAGGGACAAATCGTCAATTCTCATCTACTCTACTATATTTTTGAAGGTAATTTTATGCTCTAAAAGTTTTTCCTGTAACAATTCAGTAATTAGTACGTCAACCATAAGTTTTTTTCATATGGTTGTGAAGCTTATGAAAAAAGGAAGTTTTTCCTTTATCGGCCATGTATCAAATCCATCTCTATTGGAAAAATATTCCTTTTGGAAATTTGTCTTGGGATTTGAAAAAAAATCATTTCTGAATTCATTATGTCATTAAAATGTTATAAGATGAGTTTGTCTCAAATATTCTTCAAGGCAATTTCATCTTCTACAAATTTCTCCTAATGTGTTTTCTTGTAACTCTTCTAGTTTGGAAGATACAGCGTGATTTAAAAATAAGTTCACGAAATAGAAAAATTAAAAAAGTTAACATCTTGGAAACCATCAACAATAGACACACCCTGTATTAACAATTTTTGTTCCTTTTGGCCAGAGAAATCAGCTGTTTTCGTTTTGGCCATCGAGTTTGTCACCCTGTATATATATATATATATATATATATATATATATATATATATATATATATAGATTTGTGGTTCCTTGGCAACCACCCGTTGCTTAGTAACCACCATCAACGTAGTTTTAGTATATCATATTCCAAAACACAAAAATACACTATAAAGTTAAAAGTAACATTTAACATGCGTTTTTGATCATTTCTAGAAAGCACTACGTATTAACAAAATAGTTTCAATGAGATACGTTTGTAAATTAGCTGAGAAACATTTGCACACACCACTGATTACAAGTTTGATTTCAAATGGAAACGTAGGACTTCAATTGCGTGGTGTTATGTCATACCTATATTATTCGTATATCAATGGTTAGGTACTACTAATGTGACATGACGGTAAATATCATAAATGGCAGTTTCCAAAAGTTTGGAAACAATCAATTACCTCAGTTATTTGTGAAGTGACATAGATGAAAGTTAGGGAGTTTACATTAGCAATCATGCTCTATCAAACAAAAATATTTTCAGTGATGCAGTGTTGCCGCTTCTACTAAAAATTAATAGCAACTTTGATAATTCAAACGGAACACCATGTACATTATTCAATTTTTTAATGCCCGAAATAAATCTAAATACATCTATGAATTCCTATATCTATTTTCAACCATTTACGAAATAATTGACAGACCTTTTCGACAATTTCACATGCTGTAAAATCTAAACCTTAAGAGATCAAGAAAAACGGTTTGCACATTTCTATCTTAGTTTTTCATAAGCTATCGACTGGCAAATACAAAAACATCTACTCTTCTAACAAGGATTTATTAAAAAATTACGAAACTATGTTCTATGTACTAAATTAAATGATCAAAACATTTTCCTTGCACTTTTGACAAAAGGCTAGGTGGTAGTAAAATTTTTCGATAACCTAGTGAACCATATCTTCGGTAACAAAATCAAACTCAATTTGTATGCGTTGTGTTAAATCGTCGAGGTTATCCGGTTTTCTAGCGTACACTTTATTTTTTACATGCCCCGAGCCCCTCGCTGGCCACTCTATGGAAAGCCTCTAAGCATTTGTTAGGAAAAGTTGTATACAAATATTCCCGCACTATACGAGTATACCGGTGAGGAGCTCCATACTTCTGAAACCATGTATTTTGATAGTTTGGACCATAAAAAAGTTGAATTTTAGGGACGATTAAACTTTGAAGCATATGCAAATATCTTTCAGCTGCTACATTCCCTTTATGACAATGGCCCTATAGTACGAGTTCCATACAACCCTGCCCAAACACTTACTTTCTGAGGGTTACATTCCTTCTATGACAATGACCCAATAGTGTGAGTTCCATACAACCCTGCCCAAACACTTACTTTCTGAGGGTGCTGGAAATGCGCTTATCTCATCCAACGCGGATTTTGATCTGACCAGTACCTATAATTATGAAGATTCAAATTCCCATTAAGCATAAAGGTCACTTCATTAGAAAAAACAATGTTATTGAAGAAATCATTATTCTCGTCCCACTTCGCCATCATGGTCTCACAGAATTCGTTTCTTTTACCGAAATCATCGTATGACAGCTCTTGAACAAAATGAATCTTATAGAGGTGAAATTTATTTTTCTCCAGAATTCTTGACACTGATGAACGACTTATATCAATAGCTGCTACGGGCTTCCGAAAGGAACTATGAGGATTCTCAGTAAATGTGAGTAATGTGTTCAAGCATTTTTCACCACTTCTTACTGTTTTGGGTCATCCCGATCTCTCATTGCAGTCTCCCTTTTCCTCAAATCTTCTAACTGTTTTCTATACCGTTGATTTTGCAATTGGGGGACGCTCTGGAAAATTGCTATTGAATAAATCCGCCACCTCTTTATAGGACCTCACACAATCTCCGTAACCACGCATCATAAGCAGTATGATTCTTTCTCGTTCATTTAAATCAGCCATTATTAAAAATCAAAGCGGGTGGGATTGACACTATCTAATTTTACTTTTACCTCTGTTAAGTATGACGCGTTTCCACGGTTTTCATTTCTAATGTAACAAAGGTGGATATCACATGTTTCTTTTTAAACAATTTTTCAATAAAAATGTTAGATTAGATTTTGTATTTGCAAATCGATAGCTTATGGGAAAATCGGTAGGAATGTTCAAATCGTTTTTCTTGATCTCTTAAGGATTAGATTTTACTGCCTGTCAAAGCGTCGAAATGGTCTGTCACTTATTTCCTAAATGGTTGAAGATAGGTATAGGACTTCATACATAAGATTTATTTAGATTTATACCAGGCATAAAAATAATACACATGGTGTTCCGTTTGAATGATCAAAGTTGCTTTTAATTTTTAGTATAACCGGCGACACTGCATTACTGAAAATATTTTTGTTGATAGAGCATGATTGCTAATGTAAACGCCCCAATTTTCATCTATGTCAGTTACAAATAACTGAGATAATTGGGCGGTTCTAAACATTTGGACACACTGTATATATATATATATATATATATATATATATATATATATACGAGGTCATTCAAATATAAACCGGAATTTTATTCTGCGCGGCGTGGCGGTGTGGAAGAGCAGCGCGGCGTGGCAGGGAATCGTTGGTGGGAGTAAGAAGAGGAGGTATCCATGCACAAGGCGCTCTCAGTCACGCCCGCCACTTCAGTACCGCCATGACTGAACAAGAAGTACCAGTGTCTGTTGCGCAACGCGTTTTCTCGTCAACGAAGGTGTAAAACCGAGTGAGATTTTGAAGATACTTGAAGCACAGTTTGGTGATGATACACTGAGTAAGACCCAAGTGTTTGATTGGGCTAAAAAATTTCGGGATGGTCGTGATAGAGTCGAAAATGAAAGTCATAAACGGTGTCCGGCGACCAGTGTCAATGAAGACAATATTCAGGCCGTTCGTGAGCTTGTGGAAGGCGATCGCCGCATTACGGTTGCTGAGATTGCTTCAGAAGTGGGTATAAGTGTTAGAAGTGTTCATACCATAGTATCGGTCACACTTGGCT
The DNA here is from genome assembly GCA_036346205.1 of Vesta saturnalis. NCBI lineage: Eukaryota > Metazoa > Arthropoda > Insecta > Coleoptera > Lampyridae > Vesta > Vesta saturnalis. Next base: position 2,305,587 of record JARFJB010001721.1, read on the forward strand.
ACAGCAAAATTTCAGCAAGGTGGGTTCCACGTCTACTAACCGAGGTACAAAGGAATGTTCGGAAAGACATCTGTCAACAACTTCGCTTTGAAGAAGAAGGGGATGCTTTTTTGGATCGTATCCTGACATGCGATGGAACATGGGTCCATCACTATGCCCCAGAGAACAAGAGGACAAGTATAGAGTGGAGGAAAGTTGGAGAGGGAGCGCCGATCAAGGCCAAGACTCGACTGTTAGCCGGGAAAGTTTTGGCTACTGTGTTTTGGGACTCTAAAGGCATTGTATACCTACATCAACGAAGGACGGTGAATGCTGCTTACTACTGCCAACTGCTGGATGACGCAAAAAAAGCTTATCGAAAGAAACGACGCAAGCAACCGATTCGCGATGTCCTTCTTCTGCACGATACACAAGAATATAGAAAACTACATAATAGAAATGAACTTAATCTCACCGAGAGTAGCATACGCCGTACTACAGATAACTAAAGAATATAAAATAAAAATTATCCAAATATATGACGCCACTTCCGACCACGATGAAGAAGAGATGGAGAATTTCTATGACGAAGTCTCAGAATCCATACCACTACTTTAGGATTGGGGACTTTAACTCAAAAGTGGAAGAAATAAAGAAGGCGAAAGATCAATGGGTCAATTTGTAATAGGCTGCAGAAACGTAACAGGACAAATGCTTATTAATTACGTCGAAATCTGAAATATATTCATAATAAACACATTCTTTAAGAAAAAAGAAAACAGGAAATGGACATGTATAAGCCCCAATGGACGACATTGAAACGAAATAGATTTCATAATCAGATCACACCAACACAGAATAACAGACGTAACAGTAATGAACCAACTTCCAACGAGAAATGACCATAGATTGGTTAAAGCCAATTTCAAGATCAACGCCAAAATTGAAAGAAAGAAACTGATGAGAGTAGATAATAACAAACCAATAAATAAATAATTGCTCAAGGAAAACAAGGAAGAATACCATAGAGAACTGCGGAGAGAATTATGGGAAAGAAGCATAAAAGAAAACAACCCCGTAGACCAAATTAACGAAAAAATAACAAACAAAACACAAGACAAAACACAAAATTAAGCGAACACACTCAAGAACTTAAGAATAGAAGAGTTGCATTAACAAAAAACGGAAAAAGAGGAACGGTAGAATACACCGAAATAAATTAGTTAGTTAAAAGAAAACTAAGGAAGACACCAAAAACACAATGAAGAAATAAACTATAGAAGAAAACAAAAGTTTAAAAGTACTAAAAAGAAAACTAAACAACAATAAAAGTCAAATACACCATACTCAAACAGGAGACGGAAAAATAACACACAATAGAAATGAAATATTAGAAGAAAGGGAAAAATACTATCAGAACTTATGCAGCTCTAAAACAAGACAAAAAAATTCAACACACGAAGAAGCACAAAAAACAAAACAGGATGTAGCATCAAACGAACACTCAGAAATCGAAATAGATAAAACAAAATGCTAAAGAATGCTTAAAAACAACAGGGTACCAGAGAAAGATGGCATAATACCCGAACTACTAAAATGAGGAGACGAACCCTTTTGAAAAAGCTAAAGGTACTATTTAATAAGTGTCTGGAGGCAAGTACCATCCCGGAAAACTGGAATAATGCAATAACAATATTAATGCATGAAAAGGGAGATAAATCAAATGTAGAAAATTACAGACCAGCTTACTAAGCCAACTTTACAAACTCCTAACAAATATAATCACAAACAGATTAACAAAAAAATTTGAAGTTTACCATTCACTAGAACAGGCAGGCTTCAGAAAAACTGCGGACCATATACAAACAATAACAAACATAACAGAAAAAATAACTGAATACAATATGAATCTATATTTGGCGTTCGTAGATTACAACAAAGCTTTCCATTCCCTGGAAACATACTTAATAGTGAACTCACTTAAACACTGTCGAATCGACTCTAGATACCTACAATTTCTGCATAACATCTAACGGGTGGTCCAACAAGAACGCAACTTTTAAATTTCCCGTAATTTTTATAATCTAGTATGCTGCACTCAAGTTACCTTAAATGTGAAATAGACACATCCTGATTATTAGAAATGGAGCGTTACATAATTCAACAATGCTTTTTAGTTGTGAAAACTTACTTCAAATACGGGGAAAGTTTTGCGGAAACAGTTCGCAGATTACGCGAAATTTTCGGTCAAGAAAACGCACCAAATCGTTCAACAGTTCAGCTAGTAATCAACAAACTTGAGAAAACTGGTGAACTTGTTGATAAAAAAAACACCGATTCGTCGTCGGCCATGATGATCTATCGAAAATTTTGCCACAGTGTTGGAGAAAATTCAAAAACCTCCACTCGCCGGCGTTCACAAGACTTGGGAATTCAAAAACCACTTTAAAAAGATATTTCCTTTAAATCCTTATAAACTCAAGAAATTAAGCCAGCAGATCATGCGCAGCGCGTGTATTCGTCAATGGGATATTGCAAAACCAAGAAGTGGACATTGATTTTTGGAAGAAAATCATGTTTAGTAATGAAGCGCACTTAGACTGGTATATGAACACAGAACTGTCGCATCTGGGCTGCTGAGAATCCTCGGCTAGTTTATGAGAAAAAAATTGCACCAACAAAAAGTCACTATTTGGTGTGGCGTGGCGACCGTTGTCGAAACATGATAAGATGTTTCTGTGGCCTACATTGGTCGGTATGGATCTGGACAACATGTGGTTCCAGCAGGACGTAGCAACCTATCACACTGCACAAGAAACAATCCAATTGTTGCAAGAAACATTACCGGACCGTATTACTTCACGCAATGGCAACCAGAATTGCCCACCGAAATCATGTGATCTCACACCATTCGACTTTTGATTGTGATCCTTTGTGAAGTGTCGCACATATTCCGATCATCCGACAACAATAAATGATTTTAAAGATGGAATTCGACGCGTCATTTAAGATATTCAGCAAAAGTGCGAAGTTGTTCTTGAAAATTTCATTAAAAGAGCAAGAATGTGCCAGCAAAGTTGTGGCGGCCACTTAATGCATATTTTGTTCCATACTTAATCGAAACTTATGTAACATAAGCTGAAATAAAAAATTTTACAATTCTTCAAAAAATATGTATTTTATTAAGCAATCAAATGTTGCAATCTTGTTGGACCACGAAAGAAATAAAACTAGGCAGAGAAATAACATGAGGTAAAGGAATTTCTCCAAAATGATTAACCTTAGCATCTTTAAAGAACTAAGCTGTGAAGAACGCAGATGGAACGTTAATGGAGAGAAATTAAATTATCTTAAACGCAGACGATGTGGTACTAATATAGCAGAAAACCAAATCAGAACAAATTGGTTTAACCATCAATCGGAAAAAACAAAAAATGCAACACAAACATCATGGAACAATTAACATTACACTAGATGGTCAACAGATAGAGATCTGGGACAAACCATACGAGTCGGCAAAGAAATGCAGACTGCAGACATAAACAGAAGGATAAAATGGCGTGGAGTGCTTTCGGAAAACTAAGTCACATGTTTTGGAATAAAACTAGACGGTTTACAATAGAAATGAAAACTAGAGTTTTGACCAATATGTCATGACCGTGCCAACATACGCTACAGAAACCTGGACATTGACAGATAATATCCTTAAAAGGTGCAAATAACACAGAGAAACATGGAATAAGCGATACTAATAACAAGAAAAGGCTAGAATGGATATGACAAAGAACAAAATTGGAAGACATAAGTACTACGATCATAAAAGCAATGTGGGTAAGGGTAGGACATGTAGCTCGAATGAAAGAAGACATATGGACCCGCATAAGAACGGAATGGAAGCCATCGAGCCAAAAAGAAGACAAGGGTGACCCATGACACGTTGGTGTCATGACATAAGAACAGTATCAGGTAAAAGATGGATACGACAGTGCAGAACCGAGAAACGTGGAAATCTTTGGAAAATGTGTATATCCTGAATAGGATAGAAGACGTTGATTAAAGAAGAAGAAGAAGAGAAGAAGAAGTGCGTATTCGGTCGACAGCTCCTTAGCCATTAAACTTAGAAGATAAGTTTAAATACGAAAGTTGTCTATTTTTATAAGCTGCATAATCTAAAAATAGTTTGGTTTCTACAGGGTGTAATATAAAAGCGGTACAATATAGAACTTTTGATTTTTAAATAGAACACCCTATATATTATTATTATTTTTCAATTTTCCTTATAATTTTACATCTTTTTTATAAGAATTACTTACAAGCTAAATCTTACAGTTTTTGAGATATTTGCAAAGTTAACTAAAAACTGACATTTTTATGTAGTAATTCAAGTAGGCGTATCTCAGTTATTTTTAAAGATAAAAAAATAATCTTTGGTATAGAATTTATTCATACATGAGCTTACTTTAATCTATTGTCAAAATAGGATTTCAATACACACGGTGATCAACGAAAAAAATTGAACAAACTTAAATATCTCCGAAACTATTAGAGATAGGCATAGGAACATATTTAATAAAAATTAAAGCCGACTAATAGACGAAGACAAGGCATTAAAAAAATAAAGAGTGTACCATTTAAAAAAATTAAGATATAGCATTTTCAAATTTATGTTATTGAATTAATTTTTGTGATCACCGTGTATATTGAAATCCAATTTTGGCAATAGATTAAAGTAAGCTCATGTGTCAGTAAATTCTATACCAAAGATTATTTTTTTATCTTTAAAAATACTTGAATTACTACATAAAAATGTTAATTTTTAGTTAACTTTGCAAATATCTCAAAAACTGTAAGATTTAGCTTGTATGTAATTCTTATAAAAAAAATGTAAAATTATAAAGAGAATCGAAAAATAAAATAATATATAGGGTGTTCTATTTAAAAATCAAAAGTTCTATATTGTACCGCTTTTATATTACACCCTGTAGAAACCAAACTAATTTTAGATTATGCAGCTTATAAAAATAGACAACTTTTGTATTTAAACTTATCTTCTAAGTTTAATGGCTAAGGAGCTATCGACCGAATACGCACTATTGGGACACCCTGTATATCTTCTGATGTGGTAGCAGATTTATCTGCTATGGAAGAGCTTGCTGATGAGCTAAGAAAGGTATCTTCTGCAGGAAGTAGGAATCAACTGCTGACAACAGATCAACCCGAAGAAGATATTATAAATTTCAACAAGGGGACAAGAAGTGTTAGAGTCAGATGAAGATAACGATGATGAATGGGGTAGTCATTACACCAACTTTGAACAAATAAGCGGCACTTTCCAATCCATAAAGCATGTTAAAGATAACTATTTCCGAGACTAACCGATATGCCACTGGAGGTGGCCAAGGCAAAACGAAAAACTGAGCTGATACTACTGTTGAAGAAGTAAAGGCATTTTTTGGATGCCATATAATCATGGATATACATGTCCTCCCTGCTCTCAAGAATTTTTGGAGTTCTGATCCGCTGTTGAAAGTAGATGCAATTGCAGATACGTTCCAAAAAGCTCACAGAAAACATTGATTATTGTGATAACGACACCCAAAACTCAGAAACCATGCTGATCATGACAAATTGCTACCACCATTAATTATATGATCTTTGGGAAATTACGGAGGAAGCAGATATACCAATGAATCCCGTCAAGAGGGGTTATAAAGTATGATGCTTATCGCGATTTTCAAAATGGATATGTATCGAACTTTGACATCTATAGTGGTAAATCCAAGGAACCAAGAAAGTATACTTTATAGTCGCGCTAACCTAAACGACAGATGTGTAGCAAACTGGAAACACCTTAACAGCCGTTGGAAATTTTTGTGCGTAGAAAAAGTATAGGTGGATCAACTAACGATATTCCCTGCTCAGTGGTTGTAGAATACAACAAAATTATGGGCAGAGTCGATTTTTGTTGACTAGTTGTAGCAATATTAGATATCTACATTTAAATAACTTCATTGTTTTTGTATATATGTTAATTTTTGCCATTTTCACATCAGAGTTTTAGTGGTGATGAAACTGAATTTACATGTATATAATACAAAATATGACATTCGGAAAATTTTAATGAAGTTTGAATGAAATTAAGAAAATAAAACGTGGAAAACTACTAATTTCTATTACTTGCTACAAATGTCGTTTTATGAGTTGTAGCAAGGGTGTTTCTTAATTCTTTTAAATTTAACTCCTGTATGTTTTGTTGATATTTGTGTATCTATAATAGGTATAGTATAACACGGAATCTTACAGGGATCTTTAAGTCTCCTGTTATGTGAATTTAAAAAACAACAAAGATCTGTTTTATACTCGTATGATACAATATGTACCTAATATAACAATTTACTTCGTATCTTTTTAAAAAGGATCAGTAACAAATCGGTTAGAGTACACAATTCTAGTTCTATTCTATTTTGTTTTTTATATTATTCGTAATTAAAGGTTAGGATATGACGCCATTTTTAAGGCTAGTTTTGAGGACTGTGGTGTTTTTAGCGAATTTTTCGAAAATGAAAATGCGCTCTTCAAGCATTTTATCCGTCCGTCCATCAGTTGGTCTATCTGTTTATCCGTGTGAGGGATGAAATTTCAGCAGTGCAACGCATTAATATTGCGTTTGATAGGTTTAGATTAGTTATTAATGCAACAAGAAAAAAAATTGTTAAAATTTCCTTCAGTTTCCCAAAATCTGCAACGTTTGCCAATTCAGTTTAGTTCAGTTCTATTTACCGATCAGAGTTGAGCTTACTTAATGATTATTTTCAAGTGCTGGTTTATGGCAGAAAAATCCGCTATCGTAGACTTTAATCCTTGTGTTGATATAAATGATGATTATAAAATGTATAAAATGTTTATTATTGATATTTCATTCTTTACAGATGTGTAGTAGGAATTATACTTAATTAATTATGTATAAGCATGTATTTGTGCAAGTATCTTGGTGTAACTCTGATATTAGCATGACTACAAAAATGTTTAATCTTAACAGTAACAGTTTTCAAAAATTTGATACATTTTATTGGTCGGCGGTTCCTTCTCGTTTACTACAACTACCAATACAATATTTAGTATTGTTCCAAATTTCAACGAATATCTGCTGGTACGCATTGGTACAAAAATAATTTAACGAGTTCTATGAACTGAACCTTTATGACTGGAAGGATTATCCTGGGTGCAAATTTCTATGAACTTCTAAGTAAGATTGACAAATACTTAAACTAAAGTAAATATACTCTAAGCCTATTTAATTTATGAGACTATTATTTGAATTCTCGTAATACCTTGTTTTATTACTTTAACTGATTTTGTTCCTTGCTTATGGTTGATAGATAAACAACTAGACTGTTACAATTCTGAGATAGACACGATTAAATTTTATTACAGGGATTACTGCGTTATATTGAAAACTTCAAAATGTATGACACGAATAGATCACTTTCCACCACAAATTTTTGTCTGGTTAAATGTGCATTAGATGCATTTATGAAGTGATTCCACACACTACTGCATAATGTGTGAAATTTGTTATAAGCTTGTTGGAACGATAATAATTATGTTAGATAGGTTACTGCAATGTTTTCTTTTAAGGTGTAAAGTATACACGTCAATATGCTTCTAGACCTTTTTCTTATATCAAAGTATTTATAAAATTTCAGCTCTTTCTTCACTGGCTCTATCTGGCCATTGTCTAATAAAACTAGTTTCTTCTGTCCTAAATTTGTCTGTTGTTCACAATCTTCCACTTAACTTAACTTAACTTAACCTTCACGCCATTCCCTTGCGGGGTAGGCAAAACAATCCCTGCCTCTTATTTATTTTTCATTCACAATCTTTCTCCATGCTTCCCTATCTCCGCACACCTTCCAAGCTTCCGCAAGATTCATACATAGTCTCTGACATGCCCTTTTATTTTTAAAACTCTTTATCTTTCTTTCCTTTGTCATAGATTCTACTACATTCAGCCAAGTTTTACACGGCCTACCAGGCCCGTCCTTTCCCCTAAGCTCACCCACATATATTTGTTTCGTTAATCTTGCGTTGTTCATTCTCTCAATGTGACCAAACCAACGTAATGTACAACTTTTATATCTATCCATCATCGTCTTTTCCTCACCACACTCCCTCATTATGCATTCATTTTTTATCTTGTCCCTTCTCGTTTTACCACATGCGCTTCTCAGAAATCTCATACCCACGGGATTTATTTTTCCTTCGTGCTTTTTTTGACACACCCATGTCTCACTTCCATACAGTACTGATGGGACGAATACGCCATTATAGATTGCTCGTTTCGCAGCTAGGCTCATGCTTTCATTTCTCATTATCGTCCACATACTTCCAATCACTTTCCTTCCAGCATTGACCCTTCGTCCAATCTCGCTCTCAATTGTACCATCTGCAGTAAACATTCTACCGAGATATACCAGCTCGTCCACTTGCTCCACAATTTCATCTTGCAGGGTAAATACTCTACTCTCCTTTCCACCTTCCCGATTGAAACCACAATCTTAGTTTTGTTCACGTTTACCTTTAGGTCCATGCTCTCACAGACTGTATCAAACTTCCTCAGAGCGGTTTGCAGCTCATCCGCACTGTCACTTAATAAGAATGTGTCATCTGCATACACCAGGAGTCGTACATTTACGTGACCAATCATTACACCATTTGTATCGTTACATGCTTGTCTAAGACATTTATCCATGTATACATTGAACAACCACGGTGACATCACACAGCCTTTTCGCACTCCTTGCTCAATATTAAAGTATTCACTCACACCTCTTCTCACCCTAACACATGCCCGACTACCGTTGTATACTGCCCTTAGTCCATTTATTAGACCTTTATTTACGCCATATTCATTTAATATTTCCCACAGCTTCTCTCTATTCACTCTGTCATATGCTTTCTCCAGATCTACAAACGCACAATACAACTTCCTTTTTACCTTTAAACACTTTTCGATCACCTGCTGGAGAGCAACCATCTGATCGACACATCCTCTCCCTGGCACGAAGCCACCTTGCACATCCCACATCTTAGATTGTGTAGTTTCTCGTACTCTATCAATCAGTATTCTTCCAAATACTTTACCAGGCACGCTGGTGTGAATATTGATTTAATCGTCCTAATCTTTGGAAATTATATACTAAATAGAAGTGCAACAAAACTTTGGTGCATTTTTAGCCCCCCTTTGACATCTTTTAACGGATCTAAAATTGCTTACTTGCTAGATAAAGCGGAAGCTCTTGTTGATTTATTGCATCAAACTCGTGATTGTGACGAATAAAATACGTGCTCATTAGGGAGCTATCCATGAATCAGAAACTACTTATTTTCCTTCATTCTAACAAACTCCACTATGGTTTTAGGCAGTCATCCAACAGGTGATCTTTTCTCATATATGACCAAAATTTAGAACAATACATTAGAAATATCCAGTGAAACAGTTGTTAGTCGCTTTAGATATTCCGAAAGCATTTGCCCAAATTAGGTATAAGAGTCCATTTGCCAAACTCACCTCGTTGGGATTAACTCACGCGTTTATCTACTGCTTTTCAAATTTTCTTGATAAAAGACAAATACGTGTCGTAGCTAATAGCTCTTCTCAAAAGAAATTAACATTAACGTGGCGTCCAACGAGAATCAGTGATAGTCCTAACATTTTGAAAGTTAATTTCGTTAAATTTAATGCTAACAAGACTCAGTGTTGTCTTGTGTCCGGCAAAAAGGTCGAACATTTCCTTTGTAAATATGAATCGCTCATATCGAAAGTTTTCGGAATCTGCTATTATGTTAGGTATATCTGCATCTTCAAATCTGTCATGGATTTTTATCTTCGAGACCTACTAAAGCTTCTTCTTGTAAAATAGACCTGTTGTACATATCTAAGCAGCACTTTAACTCCGGACAACTCTTTTTACATAAGGCACAAATTCGACCTCATCTAGAATATAAATCTCACCTCTAGAGTTTCAGAAAAGTTTGAGCAATTTTTTTTTATCAAAACGTAGTTATAGTCTTTAGCGTGGCACCAAGAAGTATTCATTTCTTGTAGTCAGTTGCCGACCTTTATAGTACCACTAAATTAAAGCATAAGTTTGGTATGCACTTCAGCTGGTATAATTCAGCATATTTTCAATATTTGCTGCTGAAATCAGTCGCCACAGGTCGTTAATTTATGAAGTCTGAAAACACTATTTTAAAGAATTGACGTACAATGACAATGTGCAAGAAGATTTAGTTTCAGTAAATGTTTCATAAATGTTCTAAATGTAAGATGTAAGAGTTGCTTAACCTGTCAACGAGTTAGGAATATGCTAACGTGGTCATTCATGCTCGAACACAATATTAAGCTTTGACCTGTAGTTAAAATAGATATTCTTATAGTAAAGAAATTGATATTGATGATACCTATTTTAAACTAGTTCTTTTTAGAAAATTTTGTTTCTTTGCGTAGGCTAATAATAAGCTCTAAAAAATGGTACTTCAAAAATCCTTGAATCCTTTAAATATATTAAAAACCATGAAGAAAACTTTCAAGAAACAGGTTTAAAGATCTTTTTTAAAGATAATTTAATTTGAGGGGCTTATAAATAAACCTAGAATACTATATGTGAATATTTAGAAAACTATCAATTTTACAACAAAAAGTATATAAACTTTCTTTAAAAATAATTTAATCTTGGACAAGTTCTTTCATAAAAGTTTATTTAGGGCAACCCTAAAATTCCCTAAAGTATCGGAAAAGTCTCGAGCTTTTTTAAAACAATAATTTAGATTTATCAATAAGTTTCTCGTATCGTCATAAACAAGCCCTGAAATCTGGATTATACAAACCCTAACTATTGAGTTTATAGAAAAAAGATCGTCCCAAAAGTAATTCTTTTGTGAACGTATCGAAAACTATCAACTTTGAGGAAAAAAGTGTGGTGCATCTTAAAAATTATTCGATTTTAAATTAATTTCCTTTGTATAATAAATAGGCCCAGAAAACGACCTTAAAGAAGTATAACGTATTTTTTTGAGAATATCCATTATTATATTTGAAACAATACATTTTTGAAGGTATGTTTCTTGTATGTTTTCTTAACAAATACGTCAAGAACCTTCCCAGAAGTACGATTTACGTATATGTAAAAAATATCAACATTTTTAAAAGTGTAATTAAAAATTATTATTATATTTAACTTATAATAATTTTTAAAAGTGATTCAGTTTTAAATAATAGATAAGCATTGAAAGCATTTGACAATAAAAATCAATAAAGCACGTTTTTTGAGCATATTAAAAGCCATTAATTTTGTGGCAAACTATACAAACTTTCATAGAGTTATTTATAATCCAGCCCCAAGTATAGCTAGCTGCTTTAAAGCATTAAAGTAAAGTCAGTTAATGTGCGGTAAATTAAAGAAAAAGATCTTTGTTTTAGTATTTTGTATGGTTTCTTTATAAAGTTTTTTGTAGGAAACTAATTAAGCTTTAAAAATTAATTTAACTAATTAAAAATGGACCTGGATGTGAATAATTTCCACCTAAATAAGAATTGAAATAATTATTAATTATTCAACAATTTAAATGTAATCAGTACATTTGATTGTATTGTATGTTAGAATGATTAATATCAAATGGTTATTACCATAAGATAGAAAATGGTTAACAAAGCTTGTTTTCTGTTTTGTTTGCCTATACAGGGTGGCCAAATCAGGAGGGGGTGGAAGATTGTATAAAGAGGAAATAAGTTAGAGAAATGATTTTTGAACTAGGGGTAATTATCAATAGGCACTACATTATAAAAATATTTTTGATCATACAGGGTGTTTCATGTGAGGAGCAAACTAAACATACTTTTTAAATGGAACACCCTATAAATTATTACATTTTCGTAAAGCCTATAAAATACGATTTCATTTAGTTCCAAATTGTATGGGTATATTTCTTTTGGTTTAAGTGATGTTCAATTGTTTTTCAAAACAATACACCACTTTCCGTCACCGCCACTGATTTCTTAGGTGAATTTTGTTTGTTTTAAAATAGCAGAAAATTGTTTTTAGTCCTGTAGTAGTTTGAAATTTCTTAATTTTTAGATTTTTTTTAATAATATACTAGGCGTGTTACTGTTTGTAAATACAAATTTGGGGGCATGCCCAAATACTGTTCATAGCACTCGATGCCTCGTTTGATATTCTTTCTTTTTCATTAAGCATGTCTTATACCAAAATTAATAATTTTCTAAATATTTTCAGTTTATTTGTGAAATTGCGATTGTAATACAAAAAATAGAAACTAGATGTATTAAGTTGGCCATGGGATTGTAGTTTCTTACTAAAAAAATTTTCAAGTAAAAACAAAAGTTAATATAACAATTACAAATTGATTTAATGAATTATTTTAAATTTAGCAGACTTTTTTGAACAAAATTAATGCATAAAACACTCTTGCTTTTAGGCAAATTTGAATCAGTCCTTAGTAAAATTTCTGAAGTACTCAATTTGATTATGTTCAAATCAACTTTTCCATTTTCTACGTCTTTTCGTAAATTTAAATTGGTTACCTACTGATCAAATAACCAAGATTATTTGGAATTAACGTTTAATCTCGCAATTAAAAAACAAGGGCGTCATGGCAATATTGCGTTGAAAAAAGAAAAATCGTTTGTAACAATTGGTGCTATTGAGTTTAAACCTAATTTGTGTTTTAATTTATTGAAAATGACTCTCAATATTCAGGAAATGGTTTTAATGATATTTATTCTTGGAGAATGTCAAAAAAATTGTTTACTCGTAAGTAGAATTTATGCAGCAAGATATTCCGATGCAGAAAAAAGCTGCAACCTAAAGCGTTTCAAGATCTTTTACAAATATTTGAAGCAATAGGTGGTGTTAAATTAAAAAAACGGAAAGTAGCTAATAAAGCAGTGACAAATGATGAAAACTAACTTACAGTTTTACTTGTAATCCAAGAAAATACTCATGTAAGTACTTCACAAATATCTCATATGACTATCTAGCGTGAAAAATATATTAAATTCCCATAAATACCATGGATATCATATAGAACATCATCAACAACTATATGCTCAAGATTTTGAACGAAGAATTAATATTTGCAACTGGTTTTTGCAAAAAATTGCAAAAGTTCCTAATTTTCTCAATTCTATATTTTTAGTTCAAAATGCATTATAGCAATTAAAATTCCCCATTGGATCAGGTATGTTGACCAACAAAACCGGTGGTCACTGAATGTGTGGGGGGGAATTGTTGGGTCCCATATTATAGGTCCTTATTTTTTTGAAGATACTCTAACCGAGGTGTATTTAAATGTTTAACAGATGTGATACCTCAGTTTCTCCAAAATATTAATGAAGCAGTTTATGGAAATATGTGGTTTCAGCATGATGCTGCATCCGCCCACTACCTTTGAGACGTACGAACATTTTTAAACCACTGGATGGAAAATCAGTGGATAGGTCGGGAAGAACCACTCGATTTCCGTTTGTGGGGTTACGTAAAAGATTATGTGTATAAAGAAATTCCAACCACACCAGAAAATATGAAGGAAAGAATCAGAAATGCTTTTCAAAATATCGCATGGCCGACATTACAGTTAGTGAAAAATAATTTTGCGTGTCGTGTTAATAAATGTACTGAAGTTGAAGGAAGAATATTCGAGCATTTAATGAGAAATTTATTTCTGATTTTTTTTCTTTTTCATTTCATTGTTCTTGTTTTGTTATAACTTACATTGCATACAAATATAATACATATTTACAGTTATTTTCGCCAGCCTAATTTACTGATAACAATGCATAGTTAACTTACAGTGTTAAGACTAGTTTGGTAATGCCAATAGATAGGATTAAATTAAAAATACTTATTATACTTATTTAAGAACCATGACCATCTTTATATGTTTACATTTACTAAAAGACGTAAAAAATTAAATCGTTGATCTGCACATAATCAAGGTGAGTACTTCAGAAATGTTATTAAGGACTCATTTAAATTAACCTAGAAGGTAGAGTGTTTCATACAGTGACTCTTGTTTTTACTTGAAAAATTTTTTAGTAAAAATCTACAATGTCATGGCCAACTTAATACCTCTATTTCAGCTTTTTATATTGCAATTTCCAAATAAATTGAAAATATTTTGAAAATGATTAATTTTAGGTATGACATGCGTAATGAAAAAGAAAGAATATTAAACAATGCATGGAACGACACGAACATCATGAGGGGGTGGGGATTCCATTTAAAAAAACTAAAAAAAAGTTGTTTTCACAAACAGTGACACGCCCTGTATATTATTAAAAAATCTGAAAATTAAGATATTTCAAAATACTACAGGACCACCAAAATTTTTTTGTCAAGCAAAAGTAGCCTAACAAGTTAGTAGCAACGACCGCAAGTGGGATAATTTTCTCGGAAAACAATTGAATATCTCTAAAACCAAAGGAGATACACCCATACAAATGAAAGCGTATTTTATGGGCTTTCAAAAAATGTAATAATTTACAAGGCGTTTCATTAAAAAAAATTTAAGTTTAGGTTTAAAGTGTAGTACCTATTGAGATCTATCCGTGGTGCAAAAATCATTTCTCTAACTTACTTTGTACAATCTTCCACCCCCTCTTCTTTTGGCCACCCTGTATAGTATAGCTGGTAAAGTTCTTTTACAATTAAAAACCTTCGAGAGGTATTTTCTTTATTTTTAAATTAATTAAGTGAATAAGTCAACCACAAAACTGCACTCTGTACATTTGATATGAGCGGAAATATAAACAGATATAAATAAAATTAAAATTGTAGTATTAACTCCATCTCAGTACAGGGAACTCCCAAAGTGTGTAATAAAAGACATAATTAAGTTTGTATTTAGTAATTTCTGAATCAAATCCGAAATATTCACTATTTTATATTATTGGACTATGAAACTATTACATCATTACTGACACAATTTTTTTGGACTACGTTATGAACCAAAATCAAATATCAGATGAATGTAAAGGGTGGATCAAATTAGTAGTTATGAGAAAGGATTTTAACAATTATAAGATATTCAGAAAAAAACAAATAATACGTTTTCCAGCTTTTTATTTATGCAACAGCGTACGTGTAGTTGATATAAGAGAGTACTATAAGCAAGCTTTCAAATTCAGTGTCAGTATTTGCGAAAAATTTTACTTCACTATTTTATTCATAAGAAAGCTGTTGTTGAAGCACACATAATTCTTGTTGAGACTTACGTCGACTATGTTCTGTCGGAAATAACATGCAGAGATTGTTTTAAATGCTTTAAAAATAATCATGTTGGACATAAGAAACGCCCTGGTGCATCGAAAAGGTATGAAGGCGAAGAATTTCAGGTATTACTTCATGAAATCTCATATCAGACACTAGGAAAGACGTCGAATGACAGTGATCAAACGACAGGAAAAGTTAGGTTTTTTGTATCGTCTACCGTAAGTGTAGAAAATCTTACGGCAGACCCGGTCATACATCAATCAGAAGCAACGACAAGATGATTTTGCAACATATTGCACTACCAGTGAAAAGCTTTTATAATTATTTATATTTATATGCTTAAATTGAAATCCCTACTCCACCCACCATATTTACTAGATATTTCCCCTTCCATTCCGATTATCACTTGTTCCGATCGATGGTATATGGTTTGGCTTAGAAGGACTTTTATTCTTATGAAGATGCCAAATAACTAAATAATGCACTAATTCTAATGAAAATGAGCGGTGAGGACGTATACCATGTCCCAATAATAAAGGCCAACTTGAGCAGCGAAATCAAAATTTTTATTACAATTTTATTAAAAACTTAATACAAAGAGCGTCCAACTTTGCTTTGTGTTTGAGTGAAGTTATGATTTTCGAATTTCAATCGTTATTTATGACACTGTACCTTAAGCAGTCTACTACCTTTATTTTATTAGCTATTGTCTATTGATGTCAGGTATCAATTGCGGTTGTTATTGTTTAACATTTAAGCCCTCGGCAATGAGTTATCTGGTGTGACGACACTGGGAGGTCATAAATTTTAATCTTATCCTTTTTACAACGTTCCCTGTCAATACTAGGGTATTTAAAATTTACATTCAGTTTCAGGTTTATTTATATATTCATATATGGCGACGTTTGTCACTTTCCTACAGGGGTTACCGGATTACCACTTTTAGCAATAAGTTTTGGATCCGTGGTGAAAGGAGAAGTCACAACGTGTTATCGTTTCTGTTATGGTCTTTTCAGGAGCTGAACTGAAATTACCGACTTTAACTCTTCTAGGCTTTCAATTTTATCATTTTCTAATTACTAAAATATCTTGCCGTTTATTTTACTTTTAAGGTTTCACGATTTTGCATGGTCTACAGGGTGTGGCGCGAAGAGTTTTGATTAAAAGTAATGGCGGATGCAGTTATGTTAAAAATCTGAAATTACGAAGCTATAGGTTTTGGGTGACGCTGAGTTCAAATATAATATTGTCCTGAATGTGGCACTTCCGGTTATACCGGAAGTAGACGTCAACTTTGTTATTTTAAATGGAACTTAATATTTTTTATTTTATTTTCGAATTCTACATGAAATTTTAGATAAAATTTGTGCACAATGTCTTATACCAAAACTTAAATATTTTCGAGATATTTCGATTTTTTTTTAAATTTTGAAAAAATCCTAGTCTACATTGAATAACGATATCTCCATTAATAACGAAGCTAGTGACGTGAAATTGTAAGCAATAAACAACAAGCGCTTGTCTGTTAACTTCATATATCCATCTCATTGATATTTCATACAGGGTGTTTTAAACTTAGCCGCCAACATGCACAATTTAAATCATTTATAAGTTGCTTACTTTAAATAGAACACCCTGTATTTTATTACATTTTTCGCTGTATTTTTTTAAGCCAATTCGTTTGGTATCAGTATTCCCTATACCTAAATCCAACCCCTTTTGAGATATTTCATTATCTTGGTTAAAACATAACATTTAATTATTTCAACATTAGTAATGGGTAGGCCATGATTTCCATTATTTAAGGTGATATTTTGTTATTTTTTCATAAGCTATTAATTCTGAAAAGTAACCAATAGTCTGAAAGGATTATTAATTGTGGATATCATTAAAAAGGTTGACTAAGTATTTTGTATTAATTTAATTAGATAACTTACAAACAAAAATAACTATATGTAATATTAAGCAAATAAAGTTTTATAATAAGTGTTCAAAATTAGCACCATCTACTTCTAAACATTTATGAATCCTTTTCATTAAGTTATGTCTTGTTATTCTGGAAATATGGAGGGAGAATTAAAAGCAAGTAAGACTCTCTGCATCATATCTTCCTTTGTCGTAACATTTTCCGCTGTATCTTTTTAAGCCAATTCGTTTGGTATCGGTATTCCCTATACCTAATCCAATGATTTTTGAGATATTTCATTATCTTAGTTAAAACATAACACTTAATTATTTCAACATTAGTAAAAGGTAGGCCATGGCTGTCAAAGATTTGATAGTCAGAACGCAAATGTAGGATTTACTAATGATGATTTTTTAAATCTTGTTATTATTTACGGCGAGTATAATAGAATCGTTGAACGGACTTGCCGTGTTTTTGCAGAAAGATATCCAAATCGACCAAATGCTACTGGTAATATTGTAAGAAGATTGCTTAAAAACTGCCGTCAGTTTGGTCAATTTAAGACAAAAATTAAAAAAATAAACCACTAGTGGACAGTGACATAACCGAAATTAATGTTTTGGGTTATTTTACGGCCTGTCCTAATGCCTCCATTAGATATTGTGAGAGAGATCTTACTTTGTCGACGAGAACAATTCATCGCGTTTTAAAAAAACACAAATGGAAACCATTTTCATATCATTTGGTGCAACACTTACAATTAGGTGATCTTCCTCGAAGGGTAGAATTCTGTGAATGGTTTTTAATGCAGATAGAGGATGAATAAAAAAATTTATATGGTGTGATGAAGCAAAGTTTAGCAAAAATGGATTATTTAATCGACATAATTCCCATTTTTGGTCTAATGAAAATCCACATGTTAGTAGAGAACGTTATTTCCAAGATAGTTGGAGTTTTAATGTTTTTTGTGCAATAAAAGACGGTAAAATTATAGCATTAAAATTTTATGGTGAAAATTGAAATGGTACAAGATATTGCCACATTTTAGAAGAAGCCATACGACTGGCGTTACATATTTTAAGAAATGGAGAGGCGGCTTCAGCTTGGTATCAGCAAGATGGAGCACCTCCTCATAACTTTGGGCCTGTTGCTCAGCATCTTTACGACATGTTTGATGATAGATGGATTGCCAATCAGGGTCCGTTTCGTTGGCCAGCTCGCTCTCCTGATTTAGCTCCTCTAGATTTTGGTATTTGGGGTTACATTAAAAATCAGGTATTTTCCAAACCTGTTACGACAAAGGAAGATATGATGCAGAGAGTCTTACTTGCTTTTAATTCTCTAACACCCGACCATATTTCCAGAATTCCAAGACACAATTTAATGAAATGGATTCATAAATGTTTAGAAGTAGATGGTGCTAATTTTGAACACTTACTATAAAACTTTATTTGTTTAATATTACATTTAGTTATTTTTGTTTGTAAGTTATCTAATTAAATTAATACAAAATACCTAGTCAACGTTTTTAATGATATCCACAATTAATAATCCTTTCAGGCTATTGGTTACTTTTCAGAATTAATAACTTATGAAAAAATAACCAAATATCACCTTAAATAATGGAAATCATGGCCTACCCTTTACTAATGTTGAAATAATTAAGTTTTGTTATGTTTTAACTAAGATAATGAAATATCTCAAAAGGGGTTGGATTTAGGTATAGGGAATACTGACCACCAAACGAATTGGCTTAAAAAGATACAGCGAAAAATGTAATAAAATACAGGATGTTCTATTTAAAGTAAGCAACTTATAAATGATTTAAATTGTGCATGTTGGCGGCTAAGTTTAAAACACCCTGTATAAAATATCAATGAGATGGATACATGAAGTTAACGGGCAAGCGCTTGTTGTTTATTGCTTACAATTTCACGTCACCAGCTTCGTTATTAATGGACATATCGTTATTCAATGTGGACTAGGATTTTTCCAAATTTTAAAAAAATCGAAATATCTCGAAAATACTTCATTTTTGGTATAGGACATTTTACACAAATTTTGTCTAGAATTTCATGTAGAATTCGGAAATAAAATAAAAAATATTAGGTTCCATTTAAAATAACAAAGTTGACGTCCACTTCCGGTATAACCGGAAGTGCCACATTCAGGACAATATTATATTTGAACTCAGCGTCATCCAAAACCTACAGCTTCATAATTTCAGATTTTTAACATAACTGTATCCGCCAATACAAACCTCTTCGCGGCACACCCTGTATACCATTTCGATTATTCTTGACTAAGCCTGATGGTGGCAATATGTTTGTTCGAACTTGTAGTTTTAAATTTACATTAACACATTGTAAATAAAGACTCTATGGGAAAGGTGTTACGTATCTATTTCGTATGAGCAACATTTCACCTCCATTTTGAGAATTAGTTGACATCAAATATGAATACACTAAATTATCTCTCTTGTTAAGAAAGTTATACTTCTGTTTTTTCAATTTAAAAATGATAGCCTAAACGTGTATTCTTTAAAACACCAATTACAAGTAGGTGATGAGATTATTAAAAAGTAGGTTAAGTGCAAGATACGTAATTTTTATATTATATTAGTACTATTCTTCTTTTTGAAAAGTTAAATATAAGGGATGCTATTTTTCTGTTTTGTTAATTTTTTTATTATATATAAAATATAATTTGCTTCTTGAGAATAATTTTGGGAATAATTAACAAATTGATTTGAATATTTGTGTTTTGAATTATTATCTACGTACTAATCGTTTGAATGTAGGTATGTATATTTGTGGTTATGCAATGTTTACGGATCATTTTTTAATATAAAAATAATTCCTAAACATACACAACTATTCTCAAACGATCAGTACATGAATAATAATTGCTCTTCTAGAATAAATAATTCAAAATATCAATTTATTAATTGTTGTTAAAATTATTCTGAAGAAGAAATTGTATTCTTTGAAGAATACCCACAAAAAAATCTCATGTGGTGAGATCTGCTTATCTTGCAAGTCATTTTACAGAGCTGTATTTTGATAGCCATTTATTGTCAAAGAATAGTTTGGGAAAATCAACGCTAATGGTTGCTTAATGGGTCGGTGCTCCATCCTGTTGGAAACACGTTTTCCAAAATTCTTGTAACGGAATATTTTCTATAGTCGGTCTATATATTTATGGAATATATTAACATATTTATAGGCAACAAGTCTTCTTCAAAAAGAAGATGCCGTTTTCATGTATTGTCTCGCACACATTAAACCCAATATGACCTTGTTGAACTTCACTCACTTGCCTTTGATGGGTATTTCATTGGTCCAAAAGTGTTTATTGAACCTATGCTTAATAGTGTTACTGGTAACATGCGTTTCGTCAGTCCGGATTATATTGTAATAAATAAAGAATTGTCATCGTCTTGAAATCCAACAACCCGCGGTATTTCTATAGACGAAATTGACTTTTTTTGGCTATATTGAAAATATATTTGGATTTACTGTCTCTGCACAAATTACGTTTATAGTTTCGGTGGGTGATCGATAAAACATGTAACATTGTTGAGATTATCAACTAACCTTGTAAAAATTTTGACACTAAGTCAACATCTTTCTGGGTGATTTTTAGAATATGTTTCTCTTGCAATATTTGAACTGTAATTAGCAAGAAGATGGTATTCTTCCTATCCTTCTCTCAAAATGATCATTCTGCGCCATAATTCATATTTGTCTAATAAAACGGTTCTCAAACTTTATTTGTTTCCATAGAAACTAAGCCTACTTAACTTTTTTGATTAGAGTGTTTTTTTTTAATTGTTGATATCAAACATACTAACATATTTTTAAATTTGAAAAAATACGTTTTTTTAATGTATCATCGCTTGGTACTTTTCTACGCTAGTGCATTTTAGTTAAAGCAGTATCTGTAGAAAATATTTCTTTCAAATATGTAACTTTAATGACAAGCGAGATGTTTGCATTTTTAAAAGTCGACTAAATGTCTTTGGAATTGCGTCTTACAAAAAAGAGAACGTATTTTGAAAAATTTGAAACACTACAAGTATGGCAAGATCTGTAACAAACAAAATCCATCCACGTAACACACAAAATTAAAATAGACCGAACGCGTTTCAATAGCTAAACCATGAATTAGCGATTACTTAAAAATAAGATTATCCACTATTCGCTAAAAATATTAAACTGGCTTCATTGATTCTTTCACTATATTAAGAACAACAATACGTGTAAACCTAATCGCAATGTAAAAACTTCAGTCTATTTATACACAAACAAATCAAAAAATCTATATGCCATTCCCACAAAACGGGGCACTAGATCCCACTCCAATTTGCAATAAATCCAAACATCGCGAAATAAAATCATAATTTGTAACTAAATTAGCGCTGCCATATTTTATACTCGAATATACCTCACTTTTCAATAATCTAATATGCAAAACATAGGATTTCCTTCGGAAATTTCTAATTATAACATTTTAAACATCCTAATATTCGAAAAAAAGAATCGGCGGCAGATTTCAACCACACATGACAACTTGTGCAAGCTACAAATTACTTCATTGGTACGTTACTGTGCCTTCGGTAATCATCGGGAAAACTGGCCACTCTTTTCAAACAGATGTTAAGATTTAAATTGCTTCAATGCAAATGCAGAAATATACTACTTTTGTAACTATCCTAAGTAATTTTGTGTAGTTCTTAAGGTAGCTCAAATGTTATTCACAAGTCAGCTAAAGTGATTACAAGTAAGTAAGTTTGATAGCTGTCAGTTGTAATTAAAACTCATTTTTATTAATTTCGTGCAAATCAATCAAAATTGTGAAAAAAAGAATGAATTGTTTATTTCATAACTATAACCACCGTTGTTAACTACGAAAAACGATACAATTTTTATAGGAAATGAACCTGTAAGACAAAACGTGAGCGAAATGCCATTATGAATCTCGTAAGAAGTGTCCCACTCGCGTAATAATGCATGCTCGTGTGTCAAACTTCTCGCTTGCGTATAAAGATGCATTTCTCTCACTTATAATACTATATACTATTATATGATTTTGTACTCTTTCAAATAAATATAAACGGCTCTCATAGGTAATTTTCACAAGTAGACCAATATGAGACTAAAAGCGAAATACAATAAGTATTTAAATTCCGGTATATTTGTTTCTTTTCCTCCAAGTTACCTGTTATTACACGTCTGAAATATATTGAGTAAGACGCCTAAGGTTGAATGGTGGGCTGCAAAACAGTATTGGACAAATATTATTACCAAAGTTGTAATCAGCCATAGCAGACTTGTTGTGCATGTTTTACTGTACTATTTGTCATGTTTCTGCATATTTTATAAATTTTTTATTTTTTGAACAAATATAATTTCTATTTCCTTCTTATCTGTGCATATTTATCTGCATTTTTGTGCGTTTTTTAGACACATAAATCTGGTTTTTAACCATGACATATTGTCGTTATTATGGTCGCCATGACCTTTTTGTCACTTTTACGTACACCTGTAACCTTCGTCGCAGGATATCACACAAATCGTTTCCGGGTCAAAATTCACACGCAACGATGTAAATATTATTACTGAAGTTAAAAAGGTTTGGCCCGATCGCAATATTCTGAACAATATACGTCGCAAATGCTTTCACAGCTGATGCTTGATCATCCGCATAATTGTTACTATTACATTATATTTTGCTTGAAATTTGAAAGAATAAACTTTCGTAATTATAAAACCTACGTTTTGCGACTATTCTCCTGTATTTATCGATACATTCACTTATTCAGAAATATATCTATCTGCAACTTGGGTGTATGCTCATAGAAATACCATGCATGAAAACTAAAACATGCATTAAATGGATCCCAAGTTTTTAGTTATCGAAACACAAACCGGCGATGACTTTTTACGCTCACATCAATACTAAAGACTGTAACCCATTGTAATTGATGAAGTAGGTTAATATACCGGGTGCCCAGCAGAAGATGCAAAATCCCGTATTGGTTTTGCTATTGTCACTTCAAAAAAAGGTTTGGCTAAAGTTGTAACGGATCAAGTTCTCCGCATTATTTTAAATACCCTATATAACTTGCCCAAGATAAGGATGATCAGCGTGGGCTCTCGAAAACGGTAAGAGTTACGAAGGCGGTTAAATTAGAGTAAAATTGTACAATTTAGGGCATGTTCATATATAGTTTGCAAACGTTCATTATTGTTTATCGTTTCCGAAATTTTAAACAAAATCCTATTTTTGGGTTTTTCTTTTTCGTAATTCATTCATTTATTTTAAAAGATTTTTAAAAACCAAAGGTTCAGTCAGTGTTACTTTTTGAATTATTTTAGATGGCGTCTTCAAATTTTTATTCGACGTTTCGTCTCCGAGAAGCCATCATCAACTTTATTTTTTTATATCGCCGTAACCAACGAAACACCTTGTATTCGATAGTATTTTTATTACAAATTTAACCATGTATTTACACATTACGGTTGTGAAGACAATTTTAAGAAAAATGCGGATTAATATTAGTATTTGATAATATTTTTTTATGTACAAACTCCAATCTTTTAAACTTATTTAATTGTAGTTAAATAATTACAATAACTGTTCAAATAGGTTACCGTTATTTTAAGGACACAAATTAGCTCTTTTCACTAAAGGATTTAAAACTCGGTCTAGCATTTCTAGCGAAATTGTATTAACTGCTGCCATAACCGATACTAACAACTGCTCTTCATTTTCAACACTCCCATCATACACTAGGTTTTTCGTGTAACCCCACAGAAAAAATCCAACGGACTTAAATCGGGTGACCAGGCTATATATCCAATATCCAATACATTTTCCAATGACAGATAGTCCCGTGCATTTCTTCAGTTATGTGTTGGCGCACCATCTTGTTGAAACCAACAGTTGTTAACAAGCGCTAGAGGTAATTCATCCAAACCATTTTCCAAAGTTCAGATATCGTACGGTAGTTAAATTGTTGTGGTAAATTATTATAATTATTATTATTATTCCTAGTCCCAAAATGCCCATCCACATATTTAATCCGAATCTATGTTGTCTATGTCTTGATTGTTTTTTTAAATAAGGATTTGGTTTTGCCCAATAATGTTTGTTACGTAGGTTGAACATTCGATTGTTGGTTATCATGCTTTCATCAGACCAAATTATTTTAAAAGAAAAATTTAGATCTTCGTCACATTTTCTAGTATACCGTTCGCAAAAACCTACTCGCCGCTCCTGATCACCTGCTCTAAGACCCTGACAAACTCGAAATTTATATGGATGAAACTTCCTCTTATTTAAAATGAATTGTGCTGTAGAATTAGCTTCACCAGTGCGATGTTCAATTTGTCTTGTCGATATTTCAGGGTTTTCAACAACGGCTGTAAAACGGTATTAGCTTTTTCGTCATCAGATTGTTTTTGACGGGATAGCACAGGTTTTGTAAATGAACCAAATACTTTTAAATTAGATTCCAAACGTCTAAAAATGGATTTACCAGGTTACCTTCAGTTAGCATATTTATCCAAATACATCAGCTCAGTAACTACACAATTTCTATGGGCATGTGGCGTGTAAACATATCGAACTTTTCATCGTTTGTAAAATTTCGTTTTCCATAGATACACTTATTGACTAATTTCAATTATAAATTAACTAAACAACAAAAAAACAACCCACGAAGTAATGGTAATAAAAACAACTAAAAATAACAATTCAAATAAAAACAACGATCTCAACGCAATAAAACTAAGTTAAGCAGTTTTCGACAAATTGTTAACCAGGGGTTATTTTATCAAAGCCTTCTAATATTAACTGATATCATGTGAAAAATTAGAATATTTCAGCTTCAAATCCATAACGTACAATACATGGTTAAATTCGTAATAAAAAATATTATGGAATATACGGTGTTTCGTTGGTTGCGGTGATAGAAAAAAATAAGGACGAAACAGCGAATAAAAAATCTGAAAACGCCATCTAATAGAATTCAAAAGGTGACAATGAAGAAGCACCTTTGGTTTCTAAAAATCTTTTAAAATAAATGAAGGAATTACGAAAAAAGAAAAACTCAAACACCGCATTTTGTTTTAAATCTTGGAAAAGATAAACAATAATGAACTTTTGCAAACTACATGTGAACATGCCCTAAATTATACAACTTTTCTTCAATTTAACCGCCTTCCTATCTCTTACCGTTTTCAAGATCCCCATGCCGTTCATCCTTATCTTGGGCAAGTTGTATATTAATGCATTATTGCATGAAATTTAAGGGTGAAAACATCTTGTGTGGTAAAAATCATCTTAAGTGTCATTTCGATCAGTGTCAGAATTTGGAGTGTGTTTAGTTAACAGTGTCGCATACACGTGAGAATTAGCACATATAGCTTTTGTTCCCAGAGAATGTAACAGAATCGCATTATTAGCCCAAATATTCTACGCGCAACGATATTCAGATGGAAGTTATCCAGATAAGAGTGAATTTCAATCGCTATTGGAAAGATTTACCAATACTGAATCCGTCAAGTTTTCAAAACGAAATCATAACCATCCCGTATTCACAGACAAAAATGTGTTGCTGGTTTTGTTATGTGTCAGAAAATCCCGACGGCAGTGTGCGTGAAATTAATAGCGTTACTGATATCAGCAGATTTTTAATTCATACGAGTTGAAAGAACCACAAATATCACCCTTATTGTATACAGCTGTATGTGTAAAAGTGTGTAACAGAGCATAATTATGGTTTTATGAATTGCCATTACTATGACACAAAGAATCATCCTCATCGGTTTGATACAGCAAATAGACAGTACATATGGTCTGTGAACTTGGCACACATGTCTTTATCCCCAGTTTGTTCAGAATAATCTTTACGAACTGTTAGAGGATCACTCTTGGCTACCCATTAAGGGATGTTATTTCAACAGCATGGGGCTCCGCCACACTTGTGCTACCCAAGTTCGTCAAGTTTTGAATGCTTACTTTTCTGATTGCTGAGTTGGACGTAGAGGATCCATCAGTTTGCCGCCAAGACCACTAGATCTTACAAGTTGAGATTTTGTTCTTGTTTGTTTCTAATGGTCGTGTTGTATTTCTTGGCTACTTATTAATCATTCCAGCAATAATGCTACCAGCTTCAAATCTGGCAAAACATGAGAGGAAGATCGTGTTCGCTTCAAAACACGTATCAATTGCAAAACGAGGTCACCAAATACATGTAATTCTAATTTGAGTCAAATTAATGCATACATTGCTTAACCTTAGTTAGGAACCCGTTTTATAAAGTCTAATTAAATTAAAAGTAATTTGAAAATATAATAAGGTACCTTTGATACCAATAATGTATGTACCTAGACATGGACGTATATTTCCTACGTTCTCCTCTCTATCAACACATTCCTTATGTATATGCGCAGTGGATATTCTTCACATAAACAAATAATAAATATTTGGATTTTATTATTTCACACAGTAAGAGAATTACTAGTTTATACATACTAATTCTCTTACTATCTACAAAAATAGCATATTAATTCTCAAGTACGCAAAGCTAAAGCACACCTTTTCCCAGGAATGTGGCAAAGCTAATATTACAATAAAAGCAAAATTTATCTCTCTAATATGGTATTGATGTTATTAAATTATAATCAAAGAATTCACTAATGCACTTAGAATAACAGTAAATTGATAATCTTTTTTTCAAACCAGTTTTTATACCCTACTTGAGATAAATGTAATAAACCCACACACGCGCACGCAGGTAAGCACGCAGGTATGCACTCACACACGCACGCACTCACACACGCACACACGCGCACACGCACACACGCACACACGCACACACGTACACACGCACACACGCACACACGCACGCACGCGCGCGGGCATACACACACCACACGCACGTAAACACCCACCCTCCGGCTAATATACAAACACACCGGCATATAGATCTTAAAACCTTATTATGTTCCACAGAATTTTTGATACAATTCGAAATTTGGCGAATTTAAGTGCTAAAATTTTTGCAGTGTCTGAATAATGATTAATTTTATGCGAAAATGCACAGTAATATTTTTTAAAGATAATTTAATTTAACATAACATTTCTTTACAAGGTTTCTAAACTTCTAATGAATTAGATTGAAAATGCTTAAACTGCGTTATCATGTTGTTATGTAAGTGGGCCGCTTTGGAATTTTTTTGCTCAAGTTAGCATCTAGATGTCTGTTAACTACTATCTGACACCAGATATTTAATTTATCCATGTTTTGGTCTACATGAACTATACAACGTACCTATAACCTTATTTCTTAATAATAACCACATAATCAACTTAACAATCAACCGTGTGCATAAGTGTATATGTGTCTCTCCCTGTATTCTTTAGTGTAATTACGCACAATCCAAACACTAAAATTTGTATATTTCATCATTTTTAGCATTATAAAATAGTAATGTCCTCATGGGTGTAATATTTATATAATGCAGTTGATGCTTTATACAAAATATTGTACATTTTGCAGACCATTTTTTGTTAAATGATGAACCAACCATACGAAAAGCTTTGATAAATAAAACAGCCCATAATTGAATTATCTTTACAAAAGAATTTAATACTTTATAATATATATACAACGTGAACCAAAAAAACGTACCCCTGGTTCATGTGTATATTCTACACATAAACTGAAGACGAAAAGTCAGATAAAATTTTTCTCTAAACTGTATGGCTACAAAGTGACTGGCCCTCAAAGTTGAATTTTGAAAATCGTTTTTCGCAAATAACTTGAAAGCCTTTAGGAATTTCAAAATTTTATTCGCAATGAAAATTATTTCTTTGTTGACGAAAATTTTTCTGGTTTAATTTGATGGTCTATGAATGGACTGGAAGTATTAGTTTTCAGATTGTTCCCGTATACTTTCTATACCAACTTTTTGTGTGTAATTTTTCAGGTGACTTTTTTTTGGGTCCGTTATTCAATTTGGTCCTCTCGGTTAAAGTTGATAAAGTGACCGGTTTACCAGTTATTTGCAATTTCACCAATCACGGTCAATTAAATACTACCGCACCAAAATTTAGTAAGTGGGCAGTGGCTAGAGGTACAAGACGTCCACGAAGAACCACAGAAGCCATAGATCGCCGTCTTAGAGTATTGGCTCTATGGGACCGATTCTCGTCTACATGGGCGATTGCTGACCAGTGGTTTGCAGAGCATGGAAGGGCAATTGGGATGCGAACTGTTTATAGGCGGTTAAGAACCTTTGGACTCTTTTCATACCGTCCACATTTTATGTTACCACTGACTCCTGGGCACCGACGTGGTCGTCTAGCGTGGTGTAGAGAACAGGCAAATTGGGACCAAGAATTGAATTCAATTGTCTTCAGTGATGATTCCCAGTATTTGGTTTGGGCATGAATGACAGTTGTACAAGGCTAAGAAGACGGCGTGGTGAAAGACAAGGTACCCAACTTTCTGTGGAAAAGCATGTGCATCACACAGTTGCAGTTATGGTATGGGGGGCTATTGCTATTGGAAGTAGGTCACCTTTGGTCTTTATTAGAGGTAACATATTGTACCTTATGTTCAGACCATCCCCAATAGCACATCCCAACAAGACAATGCACGACCTCATATTGCTAGGGCTTCTTTGGCTAATTTTGAGGCCAATCAAATTGCTTTGTTGCCTTTGCGACCGAGATCTGCTGATCTTTCACCCATCGAGCACGTCTGGGGTATTATGGGAAGAAGATTACTCAATTTACCCCAACCCCCACAAACTCTAGTGACTCTGCAGCATGAGTTACAGATATCATGGGATGAGATACCTCAAGAGGAAATCGATCACCTCATTAGAAGTATGCCCAGACGTGTTAATAAGTGCATAAGACATCGTGGTGGCGCAACACTATTAAGTTTTTTTTTTAACAGTTCAATTTTTATCAAATTTTGATCGTTTACTAGTTTAACTCGAATACACTTATATACCAAAAATTGTTCAAATAAATTGATTATTACTGGGTGTTCTTCTTTCTATGTCACTTAGTATATATATTGACAGAGCCACTTCTTTCATTTTTTGAGGTTATAATTGTTCCTTTAGTATTTTTGCTGGTCTTTCCAATGGCGTTCAGTTTCTTCCCGTTTACGAGATAGGTGTAGATTATTGATATTAGGTCCTCTTTAAATAGAACCAAACAGTATTAAAGGTTTTCGATACTGTTTGGTTCTGGAAGATATCCAATATTTAGGTATTAAGTCCAAATGTGAGATTTGGTGGCTGCACTTAATAATGTTTTGTTTTATCGTACATCAGTTGTCTAATATTAAGTTACATTATTTCGTTCGTGAAGTTAATAGGAAATTCTTGATAATTTAATAGTTTTAATATTTAATAAGTGAATAGGGTCAACATGATGACATCAAGAGGCCAAAAAATATTACAAATGATACTAACATAAGTCAAGTATAACGAAATACCTATAAAACCTGTTATAACCTCACTTTTGACCGATCAGAACGATAATTAAAAAATTACATGAGTTTATAAAAACAAGTCTTGTTATTGTTTTACTTTTAGCTTTTGTTGCTGATAACACGCAAGATAATATTATAGAAGATGCTGAGATCGTCCAACCACTAATAGCACGCAGGATATCCCACATGTGGAAATGCTACACGCGATGTTGTTTATTTAGATAACGATGTGTTCAATACCATCTTTGTTAATAAAAACAATGTACCTTTTTCCAATACCTAAGAAATTGTCAGAGATAATACAGACGAGTCTCAGCTATCAAAAAGCTCACCAGAGCGTTTTGTTCAAGGCAATAGAAATGAAGATAAAAATAACGAATTCGAGAAAACTTCTAAACTTAATATGTTTCAAAACATTATTATTCAACATAATGGCAATGGACCTCACTGTAAAGCAGATGAAGTAGACGCAAATAATTTACAACATGAAGAAGACTGCTGAATCTGAGGACTCACCTTAAAAGAAAGTAGTGACACAAACGAGCTGGAAGAAGAACAAGAGGAAAGAGCTGTAGAAATCCGAGAAACTGAAGGAAACAAAAGAAACATAAATCCTGTGAATTGGAAGAAAACAATTAGAAAGCAAAAGAGAGCTATTGGTGAAGAGTACCTCTCAGCCACCAATAAGGTTATTGGAAATAATGAAATGAGCTTTCATTTCATTTTTACCTTGTCGTAATGAATATAGAAAGCATCATGTAGCAGAACATATCAGTTGCGAGTCGTGCTGTAATTCACTCATAAATTTGAGATAATCGATATAGACTATAGCGACATGATAAAGAGATGTATAAAACCGGGGCGAACAAAAATACTTTCGCTGGATTTACAAAAGTGCTTACCCCCTCATCTACTAACGAAGTGCTGAGCGTTTCTATTCTCTAAATACAGTCTATGATGTAGCAGAGGAAATAGGATATTGCTTCACCTGTGATGAATCTATAGCCGGGCGTGGTGGAAATGAAATGGCTTCATGTATTCTGAAATACATTAATTTAAATGTAAAAGGATCTGTAGAGAAAATTGTTACCTGTAGCGATAACTTTCCATCACAGAACAGAAATCATCAGATGATTCTTATGCTGAACCCTTCCACAAAATGCATTGAACATAAGTACCTTTTAACAGGACATACCCACATGGAGGTGGATACGATCATGCACGGATAGAAAAACAAAAGAAAGTTTCCCCCCAATTTTCTCTAATAACTCCATGGGAGCTATTCACACTTTGTGGCAACAAAAGTGAAGTAGCGGAAATAGAAACCATGGACTTTAAAAATTTTACCCTTTCATCTGAAGAATCGGGATCTTACTTTCCAATAACAAAAAAGTCATAAAAAATAAAAAATATTTGATATCTGAAGTGGTTCATGTGAAGTTTTTAACAAAGACACCTCGAGTGTTGTATTTTAAAACAGATTTTAATCAACAAAATTTTGAACAAGTTTATTACAATAGAGCCACTAAAGGACTAACACGCAAATAGAAACGTACTGTTAATTCTACGGAAGTTGTTATCAATGCTAACTAAATGCTGCCGAAACTAACAAGAGAGACAGTAAAACCTATTTCTACTAAAGAGAACAATGATTTGCAGAACTCACTAACATGGGTACCTAAAAAATTCCATAAATACCTTAAAAATCTTCCACATGGTAACTTCAAGCAAGACTGAAAAATACAATACTCTTTATTATGCATTTTCTCTTTAATTAGGTAATATTAATTTTTCGTTTGTTTGTTACTTGAACTTTAAGATTCAAGGTTTTCGTTTCCAACATTTTGGTATAATCTCTCATTTACTTTAGAAAATAAATATTTTTAGTGTCTTTTTTCTTTTTGTTGCCCTTTATTAATAAGTGTGTAATTTTTCAGGTGTTTTGGTGACTTTTTGGGTCCGTTATTCAATTTTCTGCAAATTTGGTCTTCTTGGTTGAAGTTGAAAAAGTTAACGGTTTACGAGTTATTTGCAATTTCATCAATCGCGGTCAATTAAATACTACCACACCAAAATTTAGTAAGTGGGCCGTGGACTAAAAGTCATAGTTGTCAAGAGTGGGCTGATTTGAATTATTTTCTCTTGCCAATTGACGAGAGCTTGTTGTGGGATCAGCGTCAATTGCATCCAACACTCTTTGCTCTAAAACTGGTGTTCTTGCAGTTCGCCTCCTACCACTGTCAATTTTTGGTGGAAAATAATTCAAATCAGTCCACTCTTTGATAACAATGACTTTTAGTGCACGGTCCACTTACTAAATTTTGGCGCGGTAGTATTTAATTGATCGTGATTGATGAAATTGCAAATAACTCGTAAACCATTCACTTTATCAACTTTAACCAAGAGGACCAAATTTGCAGAAAACTGAATAAAGGACCCAAAAAAGTCACCAAAATACCTGAAAAATCACACACATAGAAGTTGGAATAGAAAGTATACGGGAACAATGTGAAAACTAATACTTGCAGTCCATACATAGATAATCCAATCAAACCAGAAAAATCCTCGTCTTCAATTTATGTGTAGAATATACACTTGAAGCAGAGGTACCTTTTTTTAGTTCACGTTGTATATATATATATATATATATATATATATATATATATATATATATATATATATATATATATATATATATATAAATCCTGTCTACCATATGTATAAGGCAGGACAGAGAATCGGAAAAATCCTTCGAAAACAGAATATCGAAACCATCTTCACGACCAACAAAAAGTTATCGAACATGCTGCAAACCCCGAAAACTAAAATAGCACTCGAAGATCAAGGAGTGTACGAGATTCCATGCCAGGATTGTTCACGAACATACATAGGCCAAACAAACAGACGCATTAATGTAACGCAGGAACATCGTAACGCAGTACAAAAAGACCAGAAAACGTCTTCACTGGCCCAACAGGAGACCTCACACGCGATAGATTTTGACAACACAAGGATAATAGCAAACATACAGTATCTATCACACCGGATTATCAGAGAAGCTATCGAAATCGAAAAAAGATCACATAATTTGAATTCACGAGACGACGCTCAGAGATTACCATCGACCTGGAAGCCTATTCTCAGGAAACACCCAGTCACGAACGAAAGGGAAAGGAGAAAGGAGGAGAAAAGGAGAAAGTGAAAGTGAAAGTGAAAGTATCATCACAACGACCAATAACGATGGCATCGACCAAGAAAGTCAGCATACAAATACCGCCGATATTCAGCGAGGACCTCAGTTCAGTTCGAGTTACCAGGAGCAGAACGCGAAGACTTGAAAATGGCAGATGAGATTATGCCGAAACGTCGTTATTTCAACATCGGTTCTTTTAAGAGCCATGAAGGAGAATCTACGCGAGACCAAGCCCGGAAGAACATCAACTTCGCAGGTATATAGTAATATTTTTATGGTACAAGTTAGAACAAAGCGAAATAGAAAATAAAAGTTTCTCAAAATACATAATCTAAATAAGTTTTTATTAAGAATTAAAATCGATGACAAAATATTTGAATGGGTGAGCTAACGTTATACGTATGAATAAATGTTTGCGAAACTATTTACTAAGTATTACGGTTGATTTATGCAGAACACTACGAACGGTCGGTATTTAACTAAACGTCGCATTATTTACATTTCTCTTTAACACAAATTGGTCAAGAGCTTGTAGGGGATAATTCCATATCGGACACTCAGCAGCAAATAAACTATAACTTAAAAAAATTTTAAATTCCATTGTAGTCGATATTTCGAAATAATTTCATTTCTTCATCGGGACTAAATAATGTTAGTGGATGGTGTGTATTTGCTAAAATGAAACATGAGATGAATGCGAACTATGTGAGTTAAGTATAAGTAAAATGTAAGAGTGAATCTTAACAGAATGTGAATTCATGTAAAACTAGACAAAATGAAAGACCACGACGAAAAACGTTCTTTTTCGTAGTGTAGCTTTAACGAAACATGAAAAGGATTGTATCAAAAGACCATTGTCCCATTTAAAAAAAAAAAGGTGGAAATGTTTCCATCCGTAATTTTGAAATTTTAAGGTATTTGTCAGAAAAGCTACACTGCAATTTAAATCTCAGTGTTCAAAGCTAATGAAGGCGATGAAGGATACCTTTAGTCAGATAGATACAGGTAATGTGCTAATACTGATGGTACCATACATCATGTGGAAATGTAGAACACAAAGATGCATGTGGCATAAGAGTTAAAAAAATGCAGATATTGAAAATGAAGATTGATAATATCACGGAGCACAAATAATGCGGTCAACCTAATCCACATGAAGATATACCCTAAAAAATGCAAACCACAAACATGCTTATAGCGCAGGCGGCATAGCTGAGAACAAAATGTAACCAAAACGGCATCAACAATACATGATCGGTAAACGAAGATGCATGCCGGACGTCATGGATGAGAGACAACTCGGATGAGGCAGACAACAAAATTACGTAGCTCACGTAGGTGAATCAGATCATGTAGGTGGAGTAGACGTCGGTGATGCAGATGCGGAAAATAACGTAGGCGACGTGCATGACTTCAATCACATAGATGACTGGATAACACGGATGACTATAGCGTTTATGAAATGAACTACACGACGTAGGTAACGCAGACGCCGTAAATGATTTAAATTACTAAGATAACCTGTACGACACGGATTCCTCGATTGACGATGACTAGGGAGAATAGATTCAAATGATGCTAACAGTCTTAGTGGTGTAAATGATGTACATGTAAATAACGTAAACGACGTACACTAAGATTACGTGAGAGTTCCCAAGACAGTAGTGTAAGAGAAGCACAAATACATATGTAAAGTAAATGGTGCAAATGCAGTAGATTGCTCAGGTGACATAGATCGTGTAAATAACGAAGATGGCGTAGCTGGAAGCAATGACTATAGGACTTATATGACATAAATTAACGTAGTTGACGTAGATGACTAATGAAAATGGCGCAGAAGACATATGACATAA
Organism: Vesta saturnalis; assembly: GCA_036346205.1. Classification (NCBI taxonomy): domain Eukaryota; kingdom Metazoa; phylum Arthropoda; class Insecta; order Coleoptera; family Lampyridae; genus Vesta; species Vesta saturnalis. The sequence continues at coordinate 2,340,334 of JARFJB010001721.1, forward strand.
CTAACGATTACAAAGATGATGTCAATGACGTAGATGATGCAAGTGGTGCAAATATCCTAGACAACGTAGATGACGAAGTAATGTGGCTAATGAAGACTATAAGGATGGTGTAGCTCACACAATAGTGTAGTTGACCTAAATGACGAAGGTGGCCAAAGAAATTCATGTAGGTGACGTAGGTGAAGCTGCCAAAGACGGCTATTGCAGTAACTACAAATTATGGTAAAGTGTTGTTTGTAAAATTATGCTATGTTGTTCACTATTTACCATAACAAAGTATACTAAAGTACAGTTTATCTTCGCTAACCAGAAAGTATGTTTCGGGATGTAGTCGGAGTGAAAAGCCCTCGACGTTTAGATGTTTTCGTTAATATTGATCAAAGAAAACACCTCACAACTTTCACCCTATTGATTTCTAAATTTTATGAAACTCTCATTTGTAATGTTATAGAAGGACGCAGTAGTACAAATATTTTAATATACAGTTAGTAGATGTGGCAACCACGTCCGGGCGCAGTAGTGTACGATAACCTGTAAAAATACATAAAGCGTATATGAAAGGTTTAACGTGATTTAAACATTATTGATTGTACAAGTAACGCAAGTCGACAGTTTGAAAAATTTTTGTGGGCCTACTTTCGTTGTATGGGGTGGACCAAATTCATTGTTAATTTAAAACTTTTGGTGTAAACTTAGACATGCATTTTTTAAAAAAATATTTTTTTTAATTTCAAAACCGTATGGTATATCCTTAAGGCCTCTCCCGATTAAGGCTTTATTATTAAACCTATACAAAATGTTTCATATAAAAGTTATAGACCATAAAGCGCGTACACTTTAAAATTAAAAGGTAAGACACACTAAACTCGTACATTTTTAATGGGTCACCGTGTGTATTATTGGGCTTTAATTTCTTGTATTTATTTTAATTCCTACAGTGAAACACACAATAGGTACTTTAGACGTAAGACTTTTTTTACCTAATGTTGACTTTCAAACCCCGTATATATTAATAAATTATTGGTTAATCAATAAGATTTGAAAATTTTATTAAAATGGATTGTTAAGATAACTATCTTGTGTACAGGGTGGGTCAAAACTGGATGACCATATTTCCTTAATTTTTTAGATAAAACACCATATGTATCATTATCATTCGATTCCATTGATTTTTATTTAATTTTTCTAAATAGTTTTGTTAAAGATAAATCGTTTTCAATTCATGCGTAGTGGCTGAAGATAATAGTTTTATTAAAATATCGTAACTTTTTTAAACGTTTATAATGTTTCCCTTAGGAAGTGGTCAGTGTTCTAAAATAGGATGATAAATATCAATAGAAGTGTAGTTTAAAAAGAAATTATAAATAAAACATTTTTCTTTTAAGAAGCATTAAAGTTGAGATCTGTCTTAACGATAGAAAGAAATCTTTTCACAATTCCAATAAGACAGTTGAAATTCTCAACGTATTGTATAGGTTTAAAAACCTCTTTTGGATTTAAACTATCTGCAGCTACAATCACATTTATAAAAAAAAACGAAATCACACAATGCATTTGATTCAAATTTCGTATTTAAGCTTGTTTTCCTTTTTCCTGCAGCTGATTAGATTTTGGGAGAAATTCGGCAGTGATGAGGGGGGCAGTTTTTGCTTTTTACCAAATATTTCTAAAGCAGCTGTTTAATTCATCGATTAATTATGTTGCATGATATAACGCGTAATTTAGCTGCAAAAAAATCAGAATTTAAGTGTTAGTTTAAATTTCTTCAATATCTGAATAAAAGTTAATTTTATAAGAAAAAAAGTAGACATGTTTTCAATAAACTTTAATTTTACATAACTTTTTTTATAAACTTTCTAAACATAAAACAGACTAGTCTAAAAGTTAATTAAACAGGATTAAAATTACTTAACTTGTATTATCGGTATTTTATAGAAGCGGGCTCTGGCATCTATAGCATCTATACGCTTTAAACGTCCATCTGACGTATAATCTATTTTTTTTTATTTGCCCCATAAATTTGAGTTATTTTTACAAGGTTGGTATAATATTTTTCACTATCTTTAAATTTGATTAATTTATTTTCACATGGTTGATATATGTTGCCTTTTTTTTCAAGTATTAAAAATTAAGATTTTTTACATTTATATCAAATTAATATAAATAAATTTATGGGTACGGCGAAATCCTACTTCTTCACTCATAATTCAATAGGCTACAGTGATCCGTTGTTACTATTCATTTCAATTAAATGTGGCAACTGTTTATTTAATTTTGACATATAATCAGATTTGAGGTTAATCAGAACCGTCTAATACCTGCATGCTTTTGGTGTAATAATAAAACACCCCAAATCTAGGGGGCAAATAAAAAAAATAGATTATAGATTATTGTTCTTGTTTTTATAATGTTGCCTATTTTCGTAATGCACTTGTTATAAAATAGGTTGCATAATTATCCTAAAAGATTATTAAAATTATTTCATTTTTTTTATTTCTACTTTGTAGGTTGGAAGGTCGTATGTTGTTCTACACCAGGTATTTTAAATAACTTGATTAAATAAATAATATATGTTTACTTAACCATGTAACTGAAAAGCGTGAGTAGAAAGGGGATACTCTCCCCTACACTTGTTTATGTCACAAGCCCCCTGGGACACCTTCCCCTCCACTTTTTATACTCGCCCCCGTGAGAGGCGTATATTTTGAGGGTGGGGCCAGTTTCTTTTCGGGGGCCATTTTCAACCCTTGGGCAGAATTGAGCCCCTAATTTGGTTGTGTTAAGAGTCTTTTTGTCTGTATACCCCTTGGAGGTTAAGCAATTGCACGTGCATGCTGAGTTCTATTGGAGCGATTAAAACTAGGCCACGCCCTACCTTTTAAATGATTGGTCGTGCGTGCACCAGCCTCTCTGGCTTCTGATTGGTCCTTAGCCCCACCACTCAGCCGCTGTGCTCTGACTGGGGGATTAAGTATCTGCATTCTGATTGGTTATGCGGGGATTTTGAAAATGTTTTTTAGTAATAGAGGTTCTTGTAAGACAGGTGTATGAACTGGGACCTGGTCCTGCGCGGGAAATTTGAAATTGTCTTTAATAATAAAGAGGCTCTTGTAAGACAGGTATAGGAACTACCATGTAAGTCTTCAAAACTTGTTCTAGGGACTTCGCCCCCTGTTGCGGCCCCTGGTTGGAAATGGTATGGGGCCCCAACCTTATATATAAGTGCAGAAACTAGCTCTTGGGCCTTAGCTCCTATCGTGACCCCACTTGGTGCAATTTCTAACTTAATCTTACAGTTGCAAGCCTTCGCCCCGCCATAAAAAAATTGTATTCCAATAAGGTGGCCCTAGCCTTGTAAGACAGGACTTGTATTAGGATCTGCGGCCTGGGCCCTTTGAGTTAAAATTGATTTTAGCGCCATCTAGTGGCGTATAGACTAATGAACATTTTCTATAATAGAAGTTGATCATGCACACCTCTCTCTTGCTCTATCTCGTTTATCCGTTTCTCTCTCTCTCTCTCTTCTTTCGTTTCCCACACACACACAAACAAATCAATTAATTAATTAAATAATCAGTCAATCTCAAGCAAATCATGCTCGATCAACTCAATCAGATCAATCTCAGTCAATCAACCGAAATCATATCTCACAGTTTGCGAAAACCAGATTACAGTTCAAATATGAATACATTAAAGTCTAAATTAAATATGACGTGAAATAATAAATAATTTCTACGCTAATGCAATGCTGCTTTTTATATAGGCAGATTCTCTCTTTCTAAACAGGCACCACCTATACATTCGGAAAATTATGTCTGATTTATTTGCATGTTCAATTACATACACACAAAATTGTTTCATAGAGACGTGTTCATTAACAGTTATAAAAACCTCATTAAAAGGACTGGAAAGTAATAATTACTTATATATAACATAGAGTTAAATTAAATTAACATTTTTTTAAGAATATCAAATTGATATAATGGAAATAAAAGGCAAAAGGTTTTAATGGTTTTATTATTATACGCGAATTAACAATAACTACAAGTTTCAAATCCACGAATACTTACCAACTATTTGTAGACCTGATTTTATGAAGTCATCCTATAAGAGTAATAATACACTTTAAAATCTTTATCGACATTTTTGTTAGCAATATCAAGTAAAAAAATATATATTAAAAATAATACGCATTCCTTCAGATGTGTTTTTTCTTTCAGCTGTTCTAATAATAACCATATGTTGAACTGAAATATTTTTCATACAACGTATCCACATGTAGCCTCACTAAACACGTTTTATGAATTATTGGATATAACCTGGCTATTGCTTTCAGATCATTAACTAATTTAGAAAGTAATACACAAAACCTGATTAATGCTACTCGTATTTAGCATTTATATTGTCTATTGTTCTTATAAATTTACATTCAAGATACTTAAATATTTCAAAAATTTTGCTACTGCAAAATTACCTTAAATTATTTGAACCTTGAGATTACATAAACTATTGTTATGGAATGAATTAATATCATGTTAAAATAACTACATACAGATATTTAATAACACTAATAACAATATAAATCAAAATTATTAGTCGAAATAATAAAAATTTTTACCCAATGCTTTTTATACGGATATATTCTCTTTTCTGTGCAATCATGATTTATCTGTATACTCAATTATGCATACACACACACTATTATTATTATTATTACATGGACATGAGGTTATTCCTAAATTACCTGGTTTCAGCACGGCTCTGGAAATGCTGCACACACTCTCAGAAGCTGTACCGTATTCATTTCCTTCAATTTCATCTGCGTTCTGTTTCGAGACTGTAGTACGTTTTCTAATACACAAACAGACTCTTCAATATTGTGTTGCATGTAGCAGCAAAACACGTTAGTTTTACCTCTATATTATTTTACATGCAAGCCTAATCTTATCATAAATACATGTGTCAAAAAGCTAATTAAACATAGTACCGCGGATTGGACATCGCAAAAAGCGTTTCCAATTAAGGTTTTAGTCAACACAATATTGCGTACAACTACATACAATCGACTATCAATGTTTTAGCACGAGGGGCAAACAAAAACATGCTAACACGAAAACATGCTAACACGAAAACACGCAAACGCAAAAACACGAAAACACGCGAACGCGAAAACATACAAACACGAAAACACGCAAATGCAAAAACATGCAAACACAAAAACACGCTAAAGCAAAAATACGAAAACACGCAAACGCAAAAACATACAGACACGAAAACAAGCTAACGCAAAAACACGAAAAAACGAACACACACAAACGAAAACACGCTGACGCTAGAACACACAAACGAAAACACACTAACCCGAAAACACGCTAACACGAAAACACGCTAACACGAAAACACGCAAACGCAAAAACACGCAAACACTAAAACACACAAACGCGAAAACACGCTAACGCAAAAACACGCTAACATGAAAACATGCTAACGCTAAAACACAGAAACGAAAACACGCTAACACGAAAACACGAAAACAAGCTAACGCAAAAACACGAAAAAACGAACACACACAAACGAAAACACGCTGACGCTAGAACACACAAACGAAAACACACTAACCCGAAAACACGCTAACACGAAAACACGCTAACACGAAAACACGCAAACGCAAAAACACGCAAACACTAAAACACACAAACGCAAAAAAAAACAGACGCGAAAACACGCTAACGCAAAAACACGCTAACACGAAAACATGCTAACGCTAAAACACAGAAACGAAAACACGCTAACACGAAAACACGCTAACACGAAAACACGAAAACACGCTAACGCGAAAACTTACTAACACGAAAACACGCAAACCCAAAAACACAAAAACACGCGAACGCGAAAACATACAAACACGAAAACACGCAAATGCAAAAACACAAAAACACGCGAACGCGAAAACATACAAACACGAAAACACGCAAATGCAAAAACATGCAAACACGAAAATACGCTAACGCAAAAACACGGAAACACGCAGACGCAAAAACACGCAAACACTAAAACACACAAACGCAAAAAAAACAGACGCGAAAACACGCTAACGCAAAAACACGCTAACACGAAAACATGCTAACGCTAAAACACAGAAACGAAAACACGCTAACACGAAAACACGCTAACACGAAAACACGCTAACGCGAAAACTTACTAACACGAAAACACGCAAACGCAAAAACACAAAAACACGCGAACGCAAAAACATACAAACACGAAAACACGCAAATGCAAAAACATGCAAGCACGAAAATACGCTAACGCAAAAACACGGAAACACGCAAACGCAAAAACACGCAAACACTAAAACACACAAACGCAAAAAAAACAGACGCGAAAACACGCTAACGCAAAAACACGCTAACTCGAAAACATGCTAACAGCTAAAACACGAAACGAAAACACGCTAACACGAAAACACGCTAACACGAAAACACGCTAACGCGAAAACACTAACACGAAAACACGCAAACGCAAAACACAAAACACGCAACGCAAAACACGAAACACGAAAACACGCAAATGCAAAACATGCAACACGAAAACACGCTAACGCAAAACACGAAAACACCAAACGCAAAACACGCAAACAGCTAACAACACACAAACGAAAAACAACGCAAACACGCTAACGCAAAACACGCTAACGAAACACAAACAGCAAAAAAACAGACACGAAAACAGCAACGCAAAACACGAAAACACGCAACGCGAAAACACACACACGAAAACACGCAACGCTAAACAACAACGAAAACACCAACGCGAAAACACGCTAACACGAAAACACGCTAACGCAAAACACAAACAAAACACGCAACACGAAAACAACGAAAACACGAAAACACGCAACGAAAACACGAAAACACGCTAACGCAAAACACAACACCAAAACACGCAACCAAAACACAGAAAACACGCAGACGCGAAAACATACAAACACGAAAACACGCAAAGCAAAACACGACCAAAACACGCGAACGCGAAAACATCAAACACGAAAACAGCAAATGCAAAACATGCAAACACGAAAAACAGCTAACGCAAAACACGAAAACACGCAGAACGCAAAAACACACGAAAACACTAAAACACAAACGAAAACCAAACGAAAACACGAACGCGAAAACACACTAACGCAAAACACGCTAACTCGAAAACATGCTAAACATGCAAAAATATACAGACACGAAAACAAGCTAACGCAAAACACGAAAACACCAAACTGAAACACACAAACGAAAACACGCTAACGCAGAAACAGCAAACGAAAAACCTAACCAAAACAACGAAAACACACTAACGCAAAACACACAAACAGAAAACAACGCAAACACGAAAACACAAGAAAACACGCTAACGCAAAACACTAAACGAAAACACGCTAACACAAAACACGCAACGAAAACAACAAACACGAAAACACGCAAATGCAAAAACATACAACACGAAAATACGCTAACGCAAAACACAACGAAAACAACAAACGCAAAATATACGACACGAAACAAGCTAACCAAAACAACGAAAACACAAACGAAAACACCACGCAAAACACACAAACGAAAACACCTAACCGAAAACACGCTAACACGAAAACACACAATGAACAGCAAAACACGCTAACTCGAAAACATGCTAAACATGCAAAAATATACAGACACGAAAACAAGCTAACGCAAAAACACGAAAACACACAAACGAACACACACAAACGAAAACACGCTGACGCTAGAACACACAAACGAAAACACACTAACCCGAAACACGCTAAACGAAAACACGCAAACACTAAAACACACAAACGCAAAAAAAAACAGACACGAAAATACGCTAACGCAAAAACACGCTAACACGAAAACACACAAATGGACACACACAAACGAAAACACGCTGACACTAGAACACAGAAACGAAAACACACTAATCCGAACACAACGCAAACGCAAAAACAAGCAAACACGAAAACACACAAACGCAGAAAACATACAGACACGAAAACACGCTAACTCAAAAACACGAAAACGCGAAAACATACTGTTCAATTCTCTGATTAGAGAGATTGATTAGTTGGGGTTTAATGTGAGGGGTACGCCGTCACTCGTACCAATTGTAGACTAGACCTCACAACCCTGTTGAGTAATTGAATAAAAGATGAGATTCATTCAAGAACTGATTTATTCGATACTATTTACACTTTATATACAACTTTCTACATGACGTGTTTTATTGTTTTGACGTAGTTAGTAGGTCATGTTTTATTCTTTTAAGCGCCTTTTGTGCTTACTAGTTATAATGCATATAGTATATGTGTAATTTCAACCTTACACACTTTTGTATCAGCACAATTTGTCGCAATAATTAACCTGCTTTATATTCAGTTTTGCTTGCGATTCGTTTTACATTTGTTAATTCTATTATTACTCAACTTATTACTAAATATAAAATTACTAAAATTATTAACATTATTAAAATACCCTGTTTAATCTGCAAGATTAAACACATACAAACACGAAAACACGCAAACGCAAAAACGCGCAAACACGAAAACACGCTAACGCAAAACACTCTAACGCAAAACACGAAAACACTCAAACGCGAAAATATACAAACACGAAAACACGCAAACGCGAAAACATACAAACACGAAAACACACCAACGCAAAAAACACGCAAACACGAAAACACGCTAACGCAAAAATATGCCAACACGAAAACACACTAACGCAAAAACACACAAACGAAAACACGCTAACACGAAAACACGCAAACCTGAAAACATACAAACACGAAAACACGCAAGCGCGAAAACAAACAAACACCAAAACACGCCAACGCAGAAAACACGCAAACACGAAAACACGCTAACGCGAAAACACAAACCAAAACACGCTAACGCAAAAATACGCAAACACGAAAACACACAAACGAAAACACGCAAACGTGAAAACATACAACACGAAAACACGCAAGCGCGAAAACAAGCAAACACGAAAACACGCCAACGCAGAAAACACGCAAACACGAAAACACGATAACGCGCAAACACGTGTGTGTGTGTGCGTGTGTGTGTGTGTGTGTGTGTGTGTGTGTGTGTGTGTGTGTGTGTGTGTGTGTGTGTGTGTGTGAGTGAGCGTGAGCGTGATCGTGAGCGTGTGCGTGTGCGTGTGCGTGTGTGTGTGTGTCTGTGTGTGTGTGTCTGTGTGTGTGTGTGTGTGTGTGTGTGTGTGTGTGTGTGTGTGTGTGTGTGTGTGTGGGTGCGTGCGTGCGTGCGTGCGTGCGCGTGCGTGTAAGCATAATTGAGTATACAGATAAATCATGATCGCATAGAAAAGAGAATATCTCCGTATAAAAAGCATTGAGTAAACATTTTATTATTTCGACTAACAATTTTTATTTGTATTGTTGTTAGTGTTATTAAATATCCGTATGTAGTTATTTTAACATGATAGTAATGCATTCCATAACAATAGTTTATGTAATCTCAAGATTCAAATTATTCAAGGTAATTTTACAGTAATTTTGTATTACTTTCTAAATTAGTTAATGATAGGAAAGCAATAGCCAGTTTATATCCAATCATTCATAAAACGTGTTGTGTGAGACTACAGCTGAAAGAAAAAACACTTCTGAAGGAATGCGTATTATTTTTAATATATATTTTTTTACTTGATATTGCTAACAAAAATGTCGATAAAGATTTTAAAGTGTATTATTACTCTTATAGGATGACTTCATAAAATCAGGTCTACAAATAGTTGGTACGTATTCGTGGATTTGAAACTTGTAGTTATTGTTAATTCGCGTATAATAATAAAACCATTAAAACCTTTTGCCTTTTATTTCCATTATATCAATTTGATATTCTTAAAAAAATGTTAATTTAATTTAACTCTATGTTATATATAAGTAATTATTACTTTCCAGTCCTTTTAATGAGGCTTTTATAACTATTAATGAACACGTCTCTATGAAACAATTTTGTGTGTATGTAATTGAACATGCAAATAAATCAGACATAATTTTCCGAATGCATAGGTGGTGCCTGTTTAGAAAGAGAGAATCTGCCTATATAAAAAGCAGCATTGCATTAGGGTAGAAATTATTTATTATTTCACGTCATATTTAATTTAGACTTTAATGTATTCATATTGATTGATTAATTAATTAATTGATTTGTTTGTGTGTGTGGGAAACGAAAGAGAGGGAGGGAGAGAGAGAGAAACGAATAAACGATATACAGCAAGAGAGAGGTGTGCATGGTCAACTTCTATTATAGAACATGTTCATTAGTCCATATGCCACTAGATGGCGCTAAAATCAATTTTAACTCAAAGGGGCCATGGCGAATTAGAATATAATCTTTTTTATGACAGGGCAAAGGCCTACAACTGTAAGATTAAGTTAGAACCCACATACAATTGCACCAAGTGGGGGCACGATAGGAGCCAAGGCCCAAGAGCTAGTTTCTGTACTTATATATATATATATATATATATATATATATATATATATATATATATATATATATATATATAAGGTTAGCGCCCCATACCATTTCCAACCAGAGGCCGCAACAGGGAGCGGAGGCCCTACAAAAAGTTTCGAAGACTTACATGGTAGTTCCTATACTTGTCTTAAAGAACCTCTTTATTATTAAAGACAATTTCAAATTTCCCGCGCAGGACCAGGTCCCAGTTCATACACCTGCCTTACAAGAACCTCTTTATTACTAAAAAACATTTTCAAAATCCCCGCCATAACCAATCAGAATGCAAAGACTTAATCCTCCAGTCAGAGCGTAGCGGCTGAGTGGTGGGGTTAAGGACCAATCAGAAGCCAGAGAGGCTGGTACACGCACGACCAATCAGGGTGTGGCATAGTTTTAATTCCTCCAATAGGACACAGCATGCACGTGCAATTGCTTGCCTCCAAGGGGTATACAGCCAAAAATGCTCTTAATACAACCAAATTAGTGGCTCAATTCTATCCAAGGGTTGAAAATGGCCTCCGAAAAGAAACAGGCCCCACCCTCAAAATATACGCCTCTCACGTGGGAGAGTACAAAAAGTGTCCCAAGGGGCGGGACTTGTGACGTAAAAAAGTGGAGGGGAGTGTGTCCCCTTTCTACTAGCGTGTTCCATTAGCCAAGAAAAACTAAAGTTACAGCCGATAACTCGATAACAAATAGTGATATAATACTGCTATTAAACTAATAAATTAATTATATACCAAAAGTATGCAAGTGCCAAACACGTTAGAGTTAAACCTGCATTCCGTTAGTATCATGCAATAGGTACATTATACATCGAAATTGAAACACAGTTTATGTAGCTTATGACGTAACATTTATCAATGGTTTGAGTGTTTATGCTAATACACTTTCAAGTAAAAAAGCCAAAATTTAAAAATAAAACTTTTTTGACAAATTTTCTGTTATGTTTAGATAACAGGTAGGTTGATCCGTTTATTTTTTATTACCGTTTTAAATAAAGTTGTTTATTTAAATGTATTAAAAAAGTTCCTTGGCCTGATTAATCCTCCGACCTTACGCCGTTAGTCGTGCAGTAGATACAAGCAAAATCGAAGTGTACGAACTTGAACTCAAAGATCAAGTGGTATACGCGGAAAAATGATTTCGTGTATGTAAATATGCTTCCATGGGTTTGTATCTTTATAAGGAAAAGCTGTAATAATGTAATAAAAATCGCAAACAGATTCAATTAATAATATTTGTGATTGTGTTGTGGACTATTATGTTACATATTATTTAATTGTACCCATACCTGTCATCTATGACATTTTAAACACTCAATCATCTAATTGAGGGGTGATAACTTACGATTGTCGACACGATTATAGACACAAAAACATTACTGTTTTGTTTTTGATTATCAACCGACAAAACTCATTAAATTGCATTTCGTTTTTGTTTTGTTTAAAACGATCGGATGTGGTGACCACGCGCCACACTGCTTTTATGTTTATTTCGGCATAATAATTGCAATGAATTCCATACATCACATTACGATAAGTTGAATGGAAAACTTCAAAGTGACGAAAATGTGGACATGTTGAACAGGAAATTATAATAATGCACTATTTCTTGCATAATCAATGATTTTTTATTGTGTAATTGTTACTCTGTATATTACTATTCCTAACCAATTATAACATTTGCATCAACGATGAGATAACGGGTTAATTTTCCTGTCATCATTACATGCGTACTATTCAAATTAGTATTATACTAGATTTGTTAGGGTATTAGAAATATTAGAGCTTATGTCACTCTGCTTGGCGAAATAACGCGCAGGCAACCCGAACACTTTTCACCGAGTACAACTATTTTCAGTGGCTGACGCAAAGGCAATACAATTTTTATTTAAATTGCTAGTTATTTTAGAATGCTAAACAAGTCATTTGTCCCGTTGTTTATGTATACATTAATATAACATAATTCACTTAAATAGGTACATAATTAAACACTCGGCTTCACTAAAACTACCGTCACTGCCACTGCTGTTACTTTCACCAACGTTTGCAAGGAGCGATTCAACTGTAATATCAAGTATATTCTCCTTTTCTAAATAATCATTTTCAGTTGCAATTACATTTTACGATACGTTTAATCATGGCGTTTAAAACCCAGTTCGGTGTCTGCTAAGGAAACTAGTAAATGATAGACAAGGCGCATTTTCCCTAGTATCCTTTAGTGACTTGTACGAGATATTTTGTCGCCGTATAAGCCACTACTGTATAAAATATAAACATTTTTTTTAGGAAGTTCAGGTGAGAAGAGCTGAAGGAAAGAGTGAATTTTGCACATGCGTGTACAATGCTAAACATGAATGGTAGTTAAACCAAGTGCTTGTAGTACCTTTTTATGGTTTAATAGATTATTTTTATTTATCTAATAATTTATAACTATTACGCAGTTGTAGGTATTTGTGTGATGATCGTGTAAGTCGTAACAATGTTCACGTTGTTATTTTGTTACAAAAAAAAAGATTTTTAAACGATTATTATAAATTATAGCTCGAGTGGTATAGTATAAGGGTGTGCTATTAGAATGGTCCTTTTCATAGCAGTGATCATCATTCATTGGTATTGGGATTATCTGAGATTATATCCAACTCCTGTGGAAGGTCGAGTTGGTAGGAGAACTAGGGGTTATTTGCAATGGTCGGGGTTTGTTTTAATTGGTATGGTGGCACACTTACGCATACACACACACACACGCGCGCCCACGCACACACCCACGCAAAAACAGACACATACATAGACGCGCACCCGCCACGCACCCGCAACGCGCGCGCGCGCACGTACGCGTGCACGCGCACGCCTACGAATATGCACTCGCACACGCACAGCAGGCACGCCACGCACTCGCAGACGCACACGCACGCGCACACGCACATACACACAAGCACGTACGTGCACTCGCATTCGCACGCGCATTCGAACGCGCACACGCACACGTACACAATCACGCGCAAGCGCACTCGCTAGCATGCGCAAACACACAAACACATGTACACGCATACGCAGTCGCAGTCGCTCACATACACGCACACGTACACGTACACACACTCACACAAACATACATAGTCCCGCACACACAGACATAGACACGCACACGCACACTTACGCGCACGCGCAACCGGACGGCGCACGTACACATACACACACGGGCACGATGCGGACACGACACGAACCCTACACGGAAACGGACATGGATACGTACACGTATACTTACACGGACACGGAAAAAGACAACTACACGCACACGCACACATACATGCACGCGCGGACGTACACACGTACACACATACACACGCACACACACACACACACACACTACACACACACGGGCACACACACGGGCACACACACACGGGTACACACACGGATACACACACGAACACGTACACGTACACGTATATTTACACGGACACGGACACCAACAAGGAAATGGACACGGACACGGGCACGGACACAGGCACGGACACAGACACGGACACGGACAAGGACACCGACACCGACACGGACACGGATACAGACACGGACAAAAGTTCTGGAGTTTTTTGGTTCGTAAATCTTATGAAAGCGATAAGGCTTGAAAACCTGGAAAACTCGAAAACAGTTAACTCTAATGTAGAGTAGTTAGGTTTACTTACTTGGAAATATCAATACCTTCATTTACGGACAACGTTCCTCTCAGCATTGATCAACAACACCACAAGGTGGACACCTTTACTTCAATTGTTCAAAGAAATACACTAGCAGCACCTGTTCGTTCCAATTTTTTTATTGTCTTCCATTCACAAAATGTTTTGTACTCCTTTTCATAAGCTAATTTTTATTTTTCTAGCAATAAATTGGATACTGCAGTCGCAGCTTCATTAAGACCATCTTGTGGTGTGCTTACAGTTCCTAAATCGGTAAATTGAAAAACTTGCGTGAAGTGTCACCTGTTTATAAACAATTCGTCCATAGCAACGAATATTTCAAAGGTAACGCGAATTTTATTTTATTTTACTTTATTCACGTTGTCAATTGCAGTGTGAATAAGAGTGTTACTGTAAACATTTTGTTCAACCTCTTGATTAAATAATTGTTTTAAGAATGAGATTCGACATACAAAATGACCATTTTATTAATAGGCATTGGAAAAACTCATTTTGTACACGTTACAACCTGCATGTTATGTAGAAAAGTTTGAGCTAAACTTTGTGTGGCATTAAAGAAAAGAAGCTATAGTTTATCTCAAAGTATTATTTTAAACATTCATAATTTTTACTTAAAACAATCGCGCGCTACTGCAAGTAAACAATACCCTCGTTTACTGTGCTGCCGTACTACGACAGTAACTTGTATCTGAAAAACGGCAGTTTTTAAATAATCGATATTTTACTATTTTTAAACGACGTAAAAAGACATTATAGTGAGTGAATCTAGTTGGAACGTTATTAACCTCTTTTATTCTATGTACTTTAGTAAAATAATACTGTTGCTGTTATTTCTTCTCTTATTATTTAAACTTTTTCAATTAGCACGTTTGCTACTAATCGATTGCTAAGAGCATTTGTCTTTTCTGAGATTTAATACTTACAAAAAGAACAGATGTTGTTCAAAAGCCTTCATTGTATGGGCACTAAGTAAGTTCAACTAACTAAACTATGCAAGAAGCTATGAAAAAAAGTTTATACTCTAATTAGACTATTTTAACGAGCAATGTCTATTAATCGTCTTCTAAAGGACCAGTTGAAACTGGAAGATCTTCCCAACGCCTCATTTGATTTTCGGGTCCTATTTGCATTAACGTCTCAATTAAGTTCTATTTTCTGGAATTCCTTTCGGAATTGCTCTTTTTTTGGGTTTCGTAATACCAGTTTTGAAAAACTTCGCTGACAACTGTATTCTAATTCACTGAGAATAGTTCAGTGAAATCCGGAACGTAATGTCCTTCAGTTCCGTTTTACTTTGGTTATACAATTCTTAATCCTACTATCAACATGATATTCAACTAGGTTCTGTGATAGTTGCATATTTAATTCTAACTGTACTAAAATCTTCCCTTTTGAAATCATCTTATTACACCTGCCTATAACTACTTTGAGGTTATAAGTGTGGAACCATGTGTAACGAAGCTGCAAGCAGAAGATTAAAAATGGGGTAACTTACAATATTCACAAAACCGTATTTCAGACCTTTTTAAACAAAACAATTGAATCGCACGGCCTCACAAACCAAGTTGTAGCAGCTTAGGACGGGTCCCTGTGGATACTAAGCTGAAAAATCTGTGAAGATACGATGTTTCAGACTAGAAAGGGGCAGTTCCGACTTTTTGTCTTAGGAGCGGAAGCGAATATGCATATACGATAAGCTTTCTTAGTAGATTCAGACCTATATGTAATGAACATACGCCTCTTGGACTTTTCGACCTCCATGCAAAACGCGACACGCTTAACTCAAATTTGAAATTTTTCATTACTACGGTAGTGCACAAGATATCTTATTTTTGTGAAATTCATATTAAGTCTGACGGTCGACTGTGTACTGTCTATGTTCAGCCACGGTAACCGTTCATGTCAGTACGTATATGAACAAGTATGTCCGTGTGTGTCCTGCCTTAACCCCATATGTTTAACACAATTTAGTACCTTACAATTTCACAAAATCCGAAACCTAGTAAGCAACTTGCGGTATAGTTGACGACATAATTGCTGAATTAGAGAAAGGTAACGTAACAGTTGTAATCATGATCGATAACTTCAAGGAGTTTTATATAAGGCATAATTTATCGTTATCAATACTAGGACATATTGGTTTCAACGACATGGCTGTACTGCTGACATGAGACTACTTAAGCAATAGAAAATAAGGAAGTGGAATCGGGTTCTTTACTGTTATGTAAATGTGTGTCACAAGGTTCTATTCTGAGTCCATTATTGTACACAGTTTATACTTTCAATCCGTTTTCTAGCTTAGAGCGTTGAAAATATCATAGTTATCCAGATGATACCCAAATGCATTATATATTTCAAGTAAAGGATGTAGATCTTGCTATCAAAATATTAACGAAGACCTTACTCGTTTACTACAAAATTCTTTTAACCATTCGCTTAAAATAAATGGAACTCGCTATAGTATTTGGACACAAAATAGTTATACAAAAAATACAAAATAAAATTATTATGCATATAGGCGATCAAACTGTTTCAATATCTTGGTGTATAAATATGGATAATGAGTTACGGTTTACGAGACATATTGATGTTCTCAACTCTTGATCATACGCATGTTTACGCCTTTTGTACTCTAATCGCCATATTCTGGACACGAGACGTAGAGCAATATTGTGTGAATCTCTAGTTTTATCACATTTTAATGTGTACCATTGCGTATAATCCTTGTTTGTTGGCTAGGGATTGCGATAGAATTCATAGGGTCCAAAATTCATGTCTTCGATGTATCTTTGGTATTAGAAAGTATGACAGGATTTCACATAAATTAAATAAACTAGGTTGGCTTAAAATGCGAAAAAGAAGGTATCTACACTTATTTTGTTTTTACCACAAAATAATCTCAAGTGAAAGACCTCCATATTTATATAATCTAAAAAAAAATACATAGATATACTTTGGATACATGGCAGTTGGAAAATAACTTGATTTGTACAGAATGCTTACGTTTTTGATCCAAAGGTTATAGTATAGGTCCAAATTAGAATTTCATTTTATTCAGTAATTGGTGGTGTATCTTCAATTGCCATTCTATTGCTAACGTGCTAGCTGTTGTATTATGGAATATTCAAGAGAATATATTATTCCGTTATTGTAAAAATTTGCTCCTTATCCTTTAAAAGCGCAACAGATAAGAACTGTGTTCTAGAAAATCGCAATTAATTTCTAAGGTAAGTTACTATAATTATTTTATATATAGTTTTTTCAAACCTTATTTTTATTTTTTTTTTTTTTTTTTGATAAAGTCCATTCGTCTATTTTTTTAACGACGGTTCTTTTTAATTTGTAATATGAATTGATTGATAAGTGAATTTTGATCTGAAAATATCACTGCATTTCACAACAGCTGAAGTTGCATCTATGTACACCTAAAACTCGACTAACGTTATTAATTTTATCTTCCAACCTATGTACATATACAGAAGGTTATGCAATCGACTTTTTTACTATCGCTAAATCGACTTATTAGCTTATTTTACAACTTTTGGCCAAGTTCGGTCATCATGTCTGGATGTCTGTGTGTATGTCTGTATGGATGTATGTTAGTATCCACGATAATTCTAGAACGAAAATACCTACGTACTTTGTATTTAAGCTTGTTTTCATTTGGCTTAGAGCTGATTACATTTTGGGAGAAATCCAGCGGCACAGAGGGCGGGGAGTTTATTAGGGGTTTTTGATTTTTATCAAATATTTCTAAAACAGCTTCAAATTTAAAATGTATAAACATACCTGGATATATACCAAATTTTTTCATTATCTGAATAACGATTAATTTTATAAGAAAAAGTGTAGACGTATTTTTTTACAGAAAATTTAATTTTACATAAATTTTCTTTATAAAGTTTTTTAATCTAAAGCGAAATAGTAGAAATTAAATAAATCTGATTGAAAATGCTGAAGCAGTATTATCGATATTTTTATAGAAGCCGGGTGGCTTTGGAATTTTTTTTACGTTAACATGTATTTATGTCTATTAATCTCTATCTGACGAAGTTTTAAACGTCATTCTGACATATATTATTGTTTTTATTTTTACAATGTTGCCTATTTTCGTTATGAACGTATAAAAAAGACGTATAGTTATCATAAAAAATAGAACTTAAAATTATTTCATTTGTTTTAATTTAAGTTAGCATCTAGATGTCTATTAACCTCTATCCGTCATGAAGTTTTAAACGCTTGTTTGACATAGATTATTGTTTCTACTTTTACAATGTTGCATATTTTCATAATTAACTTATTATAAAAGAGGTTGTATATTAAAAAAAAATGTTATTAAAATTTCTTTTCATTTCCATTTTGTAGGTTGGAAGGTCGTGTGATGTTCCACACCAGATATTTTTTATTTCAAAAAATATTCGAAATTAGTCCTCCACTTTCAAGCTCGTCAGAAGTAAATAATCACCTCAAATGAAAAAATTATCTCCTACAGGTGGAAGTTCCACAAAGATAAGTAAGTATTGTGTAAAGTATCAGTGTTTTTCTTTATGGTTCACGTAGTCATTCTACAATAGAAACCGTACTCTTATCTTTTGTATTTGTGGTGCGAAATGAAGTAACTGATACACATAATTTAGCTATAGAATTTAACAGTATTGACGGTGATCGAGCATTAAAATGCTTTGTTAATAATTTTTTGTATATTTTAAAATGTTAGATGGGCGCAAAAGCCATCTGTGCTCTTTACGAAATAAACAGGCTCTAACAGCAATCACAAACTGATAAACATGCTGGGAGTTTACAAACTACCTAAGAAAAAAAATGTTCACAACCCATAGATGTCCCAGGCTGAAGCAGACTCAAACCTAAATTACTGTTGATCAGGTAACCGTAACCGAAAATGACACAAATCTAGAAGTACCTGCTCCGGGAACTTCTAAAGAAAACATACAATCTGTGGTTATCTGAAATCCCGATCCAGGATCTAGGTCACCTAGTTTGTGAGACGCTGAAATATGTTTTTTTAGTAAAAGAGGGGTCATCTAAACCATTAAAGGAGTATAAGTATCCAGTTGAGAACACCGGACGAAAATTCAGTGCGCATTATTATACGAAAACATTGAAAAACGGAGAAAAGTATTTCATTATAAAAAACTGTGTGTATGCTTTTGCTGTAAACTTTTTAGTTGCTCTTTTAGTTTTCTTTTCGCTAAAGGATTTACACGTTGGAGGCACCTCAGTGACACTTTAAAAGAACATGAGTCATCAAAAATCACATTCAATGCCAAATGACTTCGATTAAATTTGGTCAGGGATTAAAATCTTCTAAAACTATTGACAATGAGTCACAAATGCTTATTGCTGCTGAGACAAATTATTGGTATTGTGTTAACAATAAAAATGCTTGCTCAAGATTGTTTCGCCATTAATGACACCAGTAACAACCTTTGAGATTTTAATAATGGACATTTTTTTCAAATCATTCAACTACTATATCAATTTGATCCAATAATGGAAAATCATGTTCATGTTCATGAGCTTAAAATCAGAAAGCTAAAGTTCACTATATCTTGGAAAAGATACTCAAAACGAACTGATTTATCTTTACATTCACATATTAAATCACGTATTATGGACGAAGTTACGCAATCTGAATACTATTCCATTATTCTAGATTGTACTCCTGATGTCAGTAAGATACAGCAAATAACATATTTTTAGTTATATATGTGTCTATTGACAAATCTAGCCCCAATGATATTATCACGAAGATTAATATAAGCATTTTAGGCTTTCTTTTATTTGAGAGATCGACTGGACAAAAGCTTAAATTTTGTTGTCAACGATGTGGCAAAGACGTCCTTAGAAGCTGCAAAATTTTTTAAGATACCTGCTTCAAAAAATTTACTTGTTTTTTGCTTAGACAACCTTTAGATGGGCCATATTATTAAAAAAATGTTAAGGGAGGAACTCCAAAACTATTGAGTGATACTCGTTGGGAAAGCCGCGTAGAAGCTATAAAACTCTTAAGGTACCAATTGGGAAGTATTTACGATCCTTTATTAAGTATTTATGACGATACTGAAATTGGCACTTCTAGAAGAGGTGAGGCTTCTGGCCTGTTGCTCTAAATTACACAATTTAAATTTGTATGCTCTATTGTAATTTGTTATACAATCTTAAATTGTATTAATCCGATCAGCAAGCTATTAGCGACCAAAGACTATGATTTATTATCTGCTATGGAGCTAATAAAGAATTGTACGATTTTTTTCAAGGGTCTTCGATCGGTTGAGGCTTTTAATAAAATGCGCTGTAATGCAAATGAACTCGCCGAAGTTATTGGTATCCCAGCTGATTTCGTGTTAACACAACCGCACAATTTTCGTTCAACGTAAGATTTACCTAAAAAAGAATTAATTAAATATTGTAAAAACAAAACAAGAGTTCAGTTGAGGTATTAAAACTTATCACTACTTTAGATGTTGCTCCTAACCTCAGCATTGTCTTAATGATCTTTTTGAGCTTGACAGTGACAAATGGAGAAAGGAGCTTTTCTAAATTGAAAATAATTGAATATTTCTTACGTTCCACAACCACACAAAATCGGCTGAACGGTTTGGCTACATTAGCTATAGAGCATTAATTAGCAGAGAAAATTAATGTTAAAAATATTATTCATGAATTTGCTAAATTAAAAGTAAAAAAAAGACACTTTCAGTTTTTTCGCAGTTTTGTTATTATTTTTTACAGTATTGCATTGTATGTAGTTTATTTAATATATGTTACATTCTTTAATAGGTAGACATTAGTGCGTCGAAGTACGATATATCCGTTAGTAAAGGAGATATCAAAAAATGTTATTCGCAAAAATTATAGGCAACTTCAAACTTCACATAAAATTATTTTCGTATTTACAGGGTGTTACTTATTACCAAGGTGAACCAAGCATACTTTTTTTTAAATGGGACACCCTATATATTATTTCAAATTTAGATTAAGCTCATCTCCCCCATACTTTCTAATATACGGTTTCATTACGTTATACACGGTATTTCAAAAGTTATGGTCGATTGTAAACGAAAACCATTCTCATTTCAACGTCCTGTATACCCTAGAGAGAACAACCTAACAATATTTTTTTCCAAGCATAACTTTTTGATATTGGTACAGTGTTACGAGAAAGTGCTATTTCTTTATTATTGCACCAATTGAATATAGAGCGAGCCAAAACTCGAACACATGATTTTGTCAATTTTTTTAAATGAATCACCCTATCTGATTTTAAAAAGTAAAAATACACTTTATGTTCTTTCATTTTTATTAAGCACTCCTATAGCTAAAATCGTTAATATCTGAGATATTTTCGGGGATAATATAACTAGTGTTATGATTATCATCGGTGATAATCAGTACAGGTTTTTTTTCATTAACTACTGAACCTGTACGATTAAAACGATCTGCTAACCTTTCCAACGTTATTTTCTCGGGTTGTCATGCGAAATATCTCTCTTTGTAAATTATTTGTGTTAATAAACAATGTTTCATACATTCTCCCAGTCCCAGTACCCATATCAAGTCTGTTAATTCCTTAACAGGGAAGTTCATTTGAAACAGTATTTAAGTGTTTACTAATTAATAAACACTACACAATCTCAAAGAAGTTTATTAAATGGCAAGCTACTAATTATTACTGAATAATATCTATCTCTTATTTATTCACGGCTAACTTGTTATAATCGAAATTGTGAAAAAACTGAGAATATAATTCACATGTCACATGGTACATTTTTGATTACTTTCATTGGTTAAAATACAAAAACAAAATCGCAGAATAGGCTATCAAATCGGTGATAATTTTATCACCGCATGTTAACTGTCACATGTTTTAATGAATAAAATAGTTTAATGTCAGTGACAAAAAAGTTTCAAAGAAATAAATAATTGTATTGATTATCTTGCAACTGTAATATTTTCTATCAAAGTGACAGATCGTTTAAAATTATAAACTTTAAAAAATATATTTTCTATTAACGTTCATTATATTCTCTTACCAAATATAACACGTGTTATGATTAATAATTGACTCATTAAAACCTGTAGAAAATTTCAATTTTCATCGGTTTTAACTCGAGCTATCACCGATGATAATCATAACACTAATTATATTATCCCCGAAAATATCTCAGAAATTAACGATTTTAGCTATAGGGAGTGCTTAATAAAAATGGAAGAACATAAAGTGTTTTTTTACTTTTCAAATAAAATACAGGGTGATTCATTTGAAAAAATTGACAAAATCATGTGTTCGAGTTTTGACTCGCTCTATATTCAATTGGTACAATAATAAAGAAACTTTCTCATAATACTGTACCAATGTCAAAAAGTTATGCCTGGAAAAAATTATTGTAAGGTTGTTCTGTTTAGGGTATATAGGACGTTGAAATGAGAATGATTTTCGTGTAAAATTGACCATAATTTTTGAAATACCCTGTATAACGTAATGAAACTCTACATTTGAAGTATGGGGGAGATGAGCTTAATCTAAATTTTAAATAATATATAGGGTGTCCCATTTAAAAAAAGTATGTTTGATTCACGCTGGTAATAAGTGACACCCTGTAAATACGAAAATAATTTTACAATGTGAAGTTTCAAGTTGCCTATAATTTTTGTAAATAACTTTTTTTGATATCTCCTTTAATAACGGATATATCGTACTTCGACGCACTAATGCCGCACCCTGTATGTTATTCACTCATTGCATCTATATAGTACTATTATTACTGTTCGTGTTCAATGTAAACAATGCTCAGTACCTAAATATACAAAATTTAGTTATCTTATGTTTAGCGCCCTTTCTTTTTACTACACTGAATGACACGCTTTGAAACAAATATCAAATACAATCTATATTCAAACCGAATGAATGCTTAAAAGATATTGTTTATGATATTGACAACTTAACCAAATGTTTTACAAAGCAGGATTATGTTATAATATTAGGTGGAGTTAATGATTTTTTACTCAATAAAAAAAAAACATTTAGCACCAACATTGTGAAAGAATTATGTTCAAGAATTGACAATACAAATATACTTTTCTGCACAATACCTTATTGCTACAACGATGCTTCTAGGGAGGTATAAATAATGATATTTACTCTGCCAACTGTAAACTTAGTGAAACTATATTCAAGTTTAAAAGATTTTGTAATAACTTTGCATACGTGGACATTAATAATGTCTTAAGTAGCAGCTTATACTCCAAAAGGGTATGCACTTAAACGCTCGCGGAAAAAGTTCTCGGTGAATTAATAAGAAAAGCTATATGCGATAAAAACTGTTCTTTGAAAATAACTGTACAGTGATTGATATTGGACACAAGTTTGCGTCGCCGGAAGGACACACAACAGTACCTTCATTAATGACGGATAACCCCTGTAATGGAAAAATTAGTACAAACGTCTCAAGTAATATTAGTATAGGCATAAAGAGTTTTCTATATAAAGAAACTACTGTGAGTAATGAAAGCCTTAATTATTCTGAAAACAATCTCCGTTACCCTTAACTACATATATGGACCCGCAAATGGAACCTGATCAAATCCAGCACTTAAATAAGATGAATGCATCACTAGAAGGTCAATCATCTGTCCCCAAACTAGATAATTTTTTAGGGCAAACAAATTTAGCATAATGAACTTTAACGTGCAAAGTATAACTAATAAGTGTTATGATCTGGAGGTTTTGTTACATAGTCATCCAATTGATATATTATACCTTCATGAACATTGGTTAGATTCACATACTATTACTATTTTTAAACTACCTAACTATCACACTGCTAATGTATTCTGTCGTACTTCAAGTAACCATGGAGGAACAATGATACTTGTGTCGAATCGCCTAAAATGGATTACTTTGGAGGATATTAACAAATTAGCCGTTGAAAGGCATTTTGAGTGTTGTGGTGTACAAGTTTAAGATCTTAATACTGTAATCATTTCTCTATATAGATCGCCTTGTGGAAATATAGATTTATTTTTTGATAGTCTAGAAATTTTACTTGATTTTTTTATTAACCACAGTAACGTAGTCATATGTGGCGATTTTAATATTGATCTAACTAAGGATTCTCGACCGAGTAAACGTTTCATTAACCTATTACAATCATATAATTTCATACCGGCTATTGACACCCCTACGAGGGTATGTAGATTGACTGAAACCTGTATTGATAATATTTTAACGAACTGTAACACTAGCAATTTTACAACTTTTAATTTTGACTTGGGTTTCTCTGATCACAATGCCCAGATCATTCAATTCAAAAATTTATTTAAACCTGAGGCTTACCATTATCTAAAAATGAGTAGACAATTTAATGCACTGAACTCGCATCGTTTTTGTCAGTTGTTAATAAGCGATAATAATTTCTTGCATAACACATCAGATTTTGATTCCTTTTTGATACGTTTTGACTTACTTTCATTTATCTTTCCCACTTATAAAAGAAAACACAGGGTAAAAAGCCTTGGATAACTAAAGGTATCATTAAATCTTGTAACACCAAGCGCCAGCTCCATATTTTAATAAAACGTTTCTCCTCGGAGACTTTAATTACTTACTACAAAAATATTGTCGTGTATTGAGCAAATTATAATTAATGCCAAAAAATGAATAATGACAGATCTATTATTAACTCTAAAAATAAAGCCAAAACAGCATGGAATATCATAAAAAACCTTAATAATAAAGATGATAAACAAAATGTCGATGATATTATATTAATGATCAATAATGTGGAAGTAAATTGTCCACTGGAGGTGGTTAATGAATTTAATCGCTATTTTGTGATACTACTACTAGCGAACTAAATATTTCCAATAAGTTTCCTCATAAGTCTGCTATTTTTCCAAAAGTCAATGGTAATTCGTTGTTTTGGAACCCTATAACTAAAGAAGAGGTCGTTACTTTGATAAAACAATTACGTAACACCAATTCAGTTGGATATGATGATATACCGGTAAAAGCTTTAAACTTGTATCCCACATTATTGCCCAACCCCTGTCAGGACTGATTAATAATGCCTTCAGTAGTGGGATCTTTCCTGATAGATTAAAATCTCCAAAATTGTCCCTATATTTAAAGCAAAAGACAAAAGATTCACTAATAATTATAGACCCATCTCTCCTGCCCGCATTCTCGAAAATATTTGAGATGTCGATAAAAGAACGATTGGTCGACTTCTTCGTGAAAAATGGCTATTTTGCACGGAGCAACATGGCTTTAGAGCAAAACGGTCTACGAGTACTGCAATTCATGAAATATTAAGCGCTATTTACACTAACATTCAGAATAAAAACATTGTAGCCAGTATAAACTGTGACCAGTCAAAGGCTTTCGACTCTGTCAATCATAGTCTATTATTAAGTAAATTGCAGTACTATGGAATACGTGGTTGTGCGTTAAAATTATTTGCCTCTTATTTGAGCGAACGTTATCAATTTGTTCAAATAAGTGGTATTCTAGTAATCATTATGTGTCCACCCATAACCGAATTATTAATGATCAAAACGGGAGTACCCAAGAATCCATACTAGGACCCTCTTGTATTTAATTTATGTTAATGATCTGCCTTCTAACATTAATGGACATGTTGTTATGTATGCAGACGATGTTAGTATAGTTGTTGCGGCTGAGAACGTCTCTACTCCAGTATCGTATTCTTGAAGTTCTCAAACAAACTAAACAATGGTTCACTAACAACTACCTCACGTTAAACACCGATAAAACAAACCTGTTAATATTTAATCTTGCTGGGCGATTATACGGACACCACATAAATATTGTTGATAACTCCAAAATTTTAGGATTACATGTAGATAATAGCTTAAATTGGTTACGTCACCTCGAACATCTACAAATTACTCTAGCAAAAGCAAATTACTTATTGAAAAGGTTAAAACAAGTATCCTCTTTTGCCACTTAGAAATTTATATTTTGCGTATTTTGAATGTCATATTCGATATGGTATTCTATTTTGGGAAATACACATATGTAAAAGTTACAGTTGAAAACACAAAACGTGCAATTCGTACATTGGTGGGTTTAGGAAGGCGAGATTCATGCAGGCATGCTTTTAAATCCTGCCAAATAATGACGGTCATCAACTTGTACATATATGAATGTCTGGTATTTGTGTTTAGAAACCTCAATCAGTTTAGTTTTAACTCGCAATTGCATTCTTACAATACAAGGTCCAATGCGAATATTCACATACCAACAGCAAAAAATAATAAAATTTTTAAATCTTATATCTACACATCACCTCTTTTTTACAATAAACTTCAAGCTGAGTATAAAGGTATAACAGATGAAAAGCTGTTCAAATCTAAAATAAAATGTCTGTTGACAAACAATCCATTTTACTCGGTAGAGGAATTCTTTGAATTTTTAAATCGCCCAATATATTAAGAAAAATTTTACTTGTATTATAATAGTTATTAATGATACTAGTTCGATATGAACGTCATAATGAAACGCGTGTAAAGTTAAACCACGAGGCGTTAGCCGAGTGGTTTATTTACACAAGTTTCATTACGAAGTTCATATCGAACGTGTATCATTCAAAATTTAATCTACGCCAGTCCAAATAGATTTTCGTGCATAGATTCGATTTGTTTACAATATCAGAAACGTTTTGTAAATAAAATTCAAAATTTAATGACCATTTAGTCGATATAGCAACCGCATTGTCGATTGTTGCAATTTACACAACGTCATTATTTGCGTTCAATTTGTGTTACATAGTTTCACGCACTGATGGACTGAATTTAACAAATTGTACAGACTTTATAATTAATGTTTACAATAAATAAATGTTGGTAAAGATTTTATAATGAAAAAGTTGTAACTAACTTTCTTTTGCCTGTTTATTTTAAAATTTGCTGTTATTATGAGTTCATAATGGCATTCTATTAGAATTTTATAATCACACCAAAATGAAGAGAAAATATTCTTAGTAACTTAGATTAAATATTTATAACTATCTAGGCGGTATTGTTTGTAAATTGTGTTTGTGTGTTTGTTATATTATGATTATACCGTCCAATAAACCACTACTACTACTACTACATAAAGTGTATTTTCACTTTTCAAATAAAATACAGGGTGATTCATTTGAAAAAATTGACAAAATCGTGTTCAAGTATTGACTCGCTCTATATTCAATTGGTGCAATAATATAAAGAAATAGCACTTTTTTGTAACACTATGCCAATGTCAAAAAGTTATGCCTGGAAAAATTATTGTTAGGTTGTCCTGTCTAGGGTATACAGGACGTTGAAATGAAAATGATTTTCGTGTACAATTGATCATAACTTTTGAAATACCCTCTATAACGTAATGAAACCCGATATTGGAAGTATGGGGGAGATGCGCTTAATCTACATTTTAAATAATATATAGGGTGTTCCATTTAAAAAAAGTATGTTTGATTCACCCTGGTAATATGTAACACCCTGTAAATACGAAAATAATTTTACAACGTGAAGTTTGTAGTTGCCTATAATTTTTGTAAATAACTTTTTTGATAATTCCTTTAATAACGGATATATCGTACTTCGACGCACTAATGCCGCACCTTGTATGTTACTCACTCATTGCAGCTATATAGTACTATTATTACTGTTCGTGTTCAATGTAAACAATGCTCAGTACCTAAATATACAAAATTTAGTTATCTTATACTTTTTAGTATACAAATTTTCGAAATTGTTCATTCTTGAGTGACTTTTATTGTCACTCAATAAAGTAGGAGGGGGGAGGGGGCATGTAACGTTTGTTCACCGGGCGACAAAACTGCTATCGCCAGCCCTGAATAACACAAAACATCCTTCTACATTTAACTTATCAACTATTACAATTTCCGACGTCTCTGTACTAAGTATGAGAAACTGTTTAGAACAGTACAGCTATTACAACTTGAACATTATCAAATCTATGCAATGGAACATATGCGTTGACATAAGTAAACGTGTTACTAATTTTAACACTGGAAAAATCTGGAACACTGGAACTGTGGCACGATCTTTAACAAACAAAATACACCCAGGTACCACACAAAATTAGAAAACACCGAACACGTTTCGATAGCTCATCAGCGGTCGACTCGGGACCTTTAGGCTACTCAGAACTCATTAAACTTTCATAACTTTCACTTTCACCAGATAAGCAACGAAGCGTTACTCTCTGATCGTATATATGTTAGAAATTTTCTTTAGTTCACCTTAGTCGACCACTGATGATGACAGCGCAGCTATCGAAACGCGTTCGGTGTTTTTTAATTTTGTGTGGTACGTGGGTGTATTTTATAAATTTTAACACTAATTAGTGGAATAAACGTTTTAATCGCATATTGCTCGATTTAGAGAAGATAAATACATCTCTACTCTACTCTCGGCTAATTATTTTTAATGTAACTAATAAATCGAATCACATGTAATACTATCACGTTACCTTGGACAATCAAACGTTACAATTTTAATTTTGTAATATTTATTATCTTCGTATAAGCTAATTGTAGAGATGAGAGGGAATTAGGTATAAAAGATGTAATTACACGCAGGTAAAAATGTGTGTAATTAGTAGATAACATGTTAGACAAAATACAATAGCAGGGTCACAATTTCCTGTGGAGAATTCCTTTGACATATTTTTGTTCCTATTCTTCCTCGTCGCTTTTCGTGATAAAAGTGTTATTTTCTTACTGCAGCAAATATGTAAGACTTCAGGTATCTGAAAACTTCCTGCAGGTGTTTTTGAAACCGTAACAGTAACCCTATTCACGGAAAGCGATGTGACAAATGGAAGTAAGAGCAGATTACAGTTGCCAGAATAGTGAAAGTAAACATCAAACACTAAATTTACGATTATAATTTAATCTCCAAAGAATAATGGACAATAAGCTAGTTAAATACGGTGTTCAAGGTAACAACCATGTAATAAATTGCTTACCCGTGGTATGACAAAGTTCTTATACTTTAATAATTAATAAAATTATAGTTACTAGGGTAAAACTTAATCTAGTGACCAGAACCTAATGTTTATTAAAATGGAAAAATACGTAACCATGTCCTTCATTCACGGTTATATTCATTTTTCAATGATTTTTCCTTATAATTAAAAATTATATGTGCAAGGAATTTATATTATTAAACTAAGTAGGCACTTAGATTAAAGTATTTATCACGTTTGTTTAAGCAATTTTTATCACTAGGTTGACTAGGATATAGAGATGTATGATTTACTTCAATAAATCTATAAAGGTGGCGATAACGAAAGTTGTGATAAAGAAAAAAGGAAACACTTACTATTGACATCCTTTACACATTGTTGTAAAATCGCACAATTTTCCGTTCTTTTTACATACACTGAATAAGGTTCTCATATGACACTCGGTAACAGTATTTATTATCTAGTTTAATTTATAAGATAACAAAGTATTCTTGTAAATTATCTGTCACCTGCGCAGCTTTAAATATTCTCTTTATTTGCACGTTAACAAAATACACTTTATATTGTCATCGATCCGTTATTAACATTGTGACGTTTTCCTTCTACTAAACAACACGTGCTGATTATGTGAACATTTTAATACCGAATTTACTAAATTTATTCAATAATAAATAGTTACTTTTTAAAACCATAACAATTTACAGTGTTGCAAATTGCACTCCACTTTTTAACACGCTCGAAATAAATGTTTAGGAAGTGGTTTCCTTAACTGTTAGATTTAAAAAATACAATTCAGTCCAAGGATATTAAAACGAAATAAGTAGAAACTTGTTTACACATCATGTGAAAAATTCATAACTTATAATTGACTAAAAGCCTTGAAGGTGTGATATTGTATGTATTTGATTATAACGTCACACGCCTTTAATCAACAGATTTTTGAAAAATCAATGTTGGTGCCAAATTAACGGTTTAATTAGGCTGCATTCCACTAAAATTACACACTGATTTGATTACCTTAACTTTCTTACAAAACACCGAGATTAAAACACGTTCGTTTCGCAGTATAGGCCGTTACACGGAAATTCCAGTAAATAAAAAAGAAAAGTTAAACTGGACGAATTCGGCCAATCGAGTTTTATCCTTTAAGACATTACAAATTCCGATAGGTATTTTTTTTTTAGTTTTATAGCGAGTTCGAAACTTCGTTCAAAAAATTTAAGTAGATCATTTAATAATAAAACAAAGTTATGTATTACGATCAGGTTTAATCTAGTAGCATTTACTAACTGGCGTTTATTCATGGCGTTAGTTGGCTTAATTCAAGTTTACCGAACACATTAGAGTTAGACTATGACAAAAAAATAACTTTTCACATTATTGACATTGAACTTAAGCCTTTCACAAATGTAGTCGTATTACCTTGTCACGAATGCTAGTTTATCGAACTGTGACCAATTATTTTTTAGTTAAATATATACCTACTTGATTGCCATACACTGCAACGAACGCTGAATAATGACAACTAAATATTCGTCAGTTCAGACAATCCCCTCTTATTAATTTAATTATTTAATTCCTTGTAATACTTTGAATTATGAGACCATACTATCATTGGTTTCAATAAACGTAATAATTAAGGATACGCGTGTGTAGTGAAAGTTGCCTAATACCCCAGTGGAATTAGCGAAAGTGCATATCGTAGTTAAGAGCAAATAGCCACTTGCAAAAATTGGTTGCTTTAGTGATAAAAAATATGACATTCAAGTAGGATCCACTTTTTGACAACTGGGATCATTGTTTAAACAACGGTCAAATGTCGAAAAATCGGTAACAAATAGATTTGTTAAACGTAGCTAAGAAACTATAACCAATAGAGGTTTCAAATTTTTCACGTTTTTAGCTGGCTAAAAAAGGTCAATTTGAGATCGGCAGATCGAAATCGGTTAATAATTTGTTTAAATAAGTGCAAAAACTGTCAAAATTTTCAATTATTTTTCATGTCCTGAAAAAAGCATCTACATACTTGAAACTTACATTAATTATGTTTTTATTATCCGCAACTTACCATTTGACAATTTGACCCTTTTTTAGAGGGTTTTCCCAAGAGAAATTATATGTTCTTATACTTTATATTTATAATTTGGTCAGATCGAATTTTCACCAGTTTGACCGTTAAAAGACGTCCTGTCTGGGGTGAGTTTATTGCAAATATCTTTGTGAAAAATTAGGAGCTGAGATAATTTTTTTTAATTCGCAAATTGTTTATTTACTAATATTAAGGGTTGAAATTTCCGCTGCAACTATTGTGTTACTTGAACTTCATGACACCATCATGTACAAGAGTGTGAAAATGAATTTTTAGTTGCGGAAGCTGCGGAGAAAATAGATGTGGTTATAAACATGGCTTCAAATGTTGAAGATTATCTTCTGTGTCTAATTGGGAGCCGTGCGAAAACAGTGATAATTTAAATAATAATAATGATGATATGAATGTGACCTTGATTATAGTTTGACTATTGATTTTGCTGAAAATGTAAATGAAAGCGATTCGAGCTATTATGAAACCGTGCTAAGAAGCCAAAATCAAGTGCTTGCTAATCTATGTAATACGTTTAAATTAATAATTTACAATAAATTGGGGAGGGGGGGATTTTATGGGTATTAATATTTTCATATTTTTTTCATACCAATGGATATCAATAAATCCTATAAAATGTTTATATTTTGATACGAATTTTCTTTTGCATTCTTCAGGATATACGTTGATCCTATAAAAATAATGTTACAATGAATCGATATGTATTTTTTAAAAATAAACAAGTTTTGTTGTAACATAAATTTCAACACTTAATATTGGTAAATAAACAATTATCTCAACTTCTAACTTTAACGGGAACTTTTTTTAAATACGTGAAAAATTGCCACCTACTCTAATTTCAGTGTAGTTTCAAACCGATATCTGCTTTTTTTTGCAAAGATATTTTTTTAAGCAAAAACCGTTAAAGCTAGACGTTTTTAACTAAAACATTGTGAAGGCATTTTTTCACATGGAATCCCAATATGTCATTGTAGTTTCCATGGTACCCTAGACGAAATGATAAAACATACAACCTTGTTTTTTCTGATTGGTGCCATTTTGGATTTTTGCATTTTTATGTCAGGTTTTTGTTTCTAAATACAATGATGTATCACACATAGTAGTGTTGCCTTAAAGATAACAACGTTCGATTGTTTTAACGCATTTGTACCCACCGGGTCGTGAATGACCCAGTCCCTATTAACATGACAATCTTTCTTACTAATATGTATTTTGTGTTGCTAGTCCCAGAAAACTTGTGGTAAACGCTGATTCGGTATTTATTTTCAGAGAGAGTATTTGACGTTTACTTGAGAGAGAGTATTTGACGTTTACTTGAGATCGCTTTATTTCAACGTTTTCTTAGCAATTCTTGTGTGACTAAAACGTCTACGACTAATTATTAGTAAGTTTTAAGGAACTAACTCAATATTAATAAGATTTTTAAGTCCTGAAAAGCATAAAAAATCTACTTGTAATGTTAGTTTATATGTAGTTCGGCGCATTAGTTAGAGACGGACTCCTAAAATTCGCTGGGGCGTTAACGACCCACTAGGCACGCGAGACGTGTGATATTTTTGCTTACAGGAAAAAACCTCTTACAAGTGCAGAGCTTCTGAATGAATTGAAGAAGAACGTGTGCCAGATTGTATTTATATTACACCGCCTAATGATACTGGAAATAAAAGTGACGAGGATTCAGGCGACGAAGATTGTAATAATCCTAGTAAATTGAATCATCGCCAGCTACAATCACATACTGAAACTGATTTGTGTTGGGATGAAACAGTGGAAGTGGAAGAGGTCGAGAATGAAGAAGAAACTGAAGATCTGACTGAGAAGTTGGATGAAAGTAATGAGCCAAAGAAGAAAAGAAAGAAAGTTACTAAAGAAAAACCGAAAAAAACGTAACTGGGAACATCTTTAACAATTTTTAACAAACATTACTACTGACGAAGATAACTGTAAGTGTTATCGAAACGTTTAGATTGTATAATTTAAAGTACACCATTAAAAAATCCCAAAAAAGATAAGTATTTTATTATGAGTGTTAATGGTGATAGTTTACATTTTCATACTTGAACTATTTGTTTAATATTTAAATTTTCTTCGTTATTACAAACAAGCTTATGATATACCGTGCTGTATTTCTCAATCAATTACCTGCCAAACGACACTAAACTCGACATAGGTTGCCATTTAAAAAAATTCAAGATGTCCTCTGACATACACCAGTCGCACAAAACAAATGAAACTCATATCAAAATATGGGTATTTATGTATTACTTAACCCTACCGAAGGTCAAATCTAAACGTCAAACCGTTTCTACATAAACCCATTTGGTGCGATACTATTTGCACAACCTGTATATATATATATATATATATATATATATATATATATATATATATATATATATATATATATATATATATATATATACAATGTGACCATTTAAGTCCGCACCATATGGGAATTTTTTTTAACCTCGGCTTTAGCATAGATCTGATTATCGCACCCATTTTTGCTTCAAATAAAACCAAAAATGAAGTATAGTAAGTTGATTTTACAACCGACGTCATCTGTCAAAAATTACATTTTTAAGAACAAAATTGAAAAAAACACATAAATTGGCCGAATTTCGGAAAAAATTATTATAAAAAGTTGTTAATTTTGTGCTTTTAGACTTATGTACTGAATTTCAACGACCTAGTATGATTTTGAATTTTTGGCAGTTTTTTGACATTTTACCAATTATTTTTCATCTTGATTTGATGTAACCTACGTAAAATTCTTTATCTAATGAAAACTCAACATGCCAAGCCTATTTAAGTTAAAAACAAAATGGCTTTCAACATTTTTTTTTAAATTATAAAAATTTATCCACCATCATGAGTCATGTTTGATGCAAAGTTCGTTTAACTTTTGTTTTGAAGCTAATTTTTAACAACGTAATATTTTTTTATTAAATTTAACAATTTGCTGTTTTATCTGTTTCTTTTAATACTTCAGCTAAACGTATTTCTCAAAAGGATTCTAATCAGAATCTGTAATGGCAGTTACGTAATAATATATTTCAGTTAAAAACAAAAGTTAAACGAACTTTGCACCAAACATGACTTCTGATGGATGAAATTATATTTTTGAAAAAATAACAAAAAACATTTTGTTTTCGGCTCAAATAGATTAGATATGCTGAGTTTTCATTAGATAAGGGATTTTACGTAAGTTACATAAAATCAAGATGAAAAACAATTGGTAAAAACACAAAAAACTGCCAAAAATCAAAAATCATAGTATGTCATTGAAATTTGACACAAAGGTTTAAAATGACAAAATGAATATATTTTTTCGAAATTCGGGCAATTTATACGTTTTTTTCCATTTTTTTTTAAAAACTACAACTACATTTGAACTTTGACAGGTGACGTCGGTTGTAAAACCAACTTACTATAGTTCATTTTTGGTTTTATTTGAAGCAAAAATGGATGCGATAATCAGATCTATGCTAAAGTCAAAGTTAAACAAAATCCCCATATATATATATATATATATATATATATATATATATATATATATATATATATATATATATAATACATACATGCACAAATGTGCATATTTACAGGAGATATTATTGGGTTGGAATAGTTCACTTTGTCCTCTTTCTGGGTGGTTCGAAATCGTCCGATCCAGCTTGACAAGTAGGTATTGGATCGTCGTCGTCGCCTTCTCCTCCTTCGGCAATCTTAATTACGGTGCCGTTTTGGCAAAAGACGCCGGAGCTACAGCCTTTCTTGCACCCGTATGACAGAAATTTCAGAAGGGAGGGAGGTGCCATTTCGTTCATCATTGTTATTGAAATGAGCCCCTGATCTCGCTTCATCCATCCCCATTGGGTGGAATCTTTTACCCCCAATTACATTTGAACTTGGTAGTAAGTTCGGTAGGCTTGGAATGTTGCACCATCTTTCGTTTGAGGCAATCGAGAGAAGTCAACCTTAGCGGAGGTGGTTGTTTTCAAAAAAATCCCCATACAGACCTACCAGGCACTTCGCTCCGGCATTTGAGATGGCTTGGTGAGTTAAAGTTGGTTGGAGAAACACTTCAGCTGTGGTGATGAGGTGAGGGTATTTATGGATGGCGCTTCTCAGTTTAATCTTCCGATACCCGAAAAGGCAGGGGTGGAGTCGCACCCAGTGGAGAAACAACTCGAGTCCTGGGGAGACTTCCATAACTCCAGGATTGAATGAAGTTGACAAATATTGTAAGGGGACAAAGTCACCTCTACCACTTTTCTGGAAAAACTTGTTTCACAGCCGATCCCAAACCATTAAAAAGGACGAAGAGCTCCACATTCTCTCCAATAATTAGAAAAGACTGAAAAGAGGTGCTCTTGTCAAGTGCCACCTTGACGATGTCGCAATAAGCATCCTCGACTGCATGCTTTGTCTCAATTCCCTGGCTTTGGAAGGCGGAGTATATCAGAGCAATCAGTCGTCGTTTGTTGTTGTCGTTGGCCAGCCACTTCTCCTGGGCCAATTTTGAGCGTTAGCAGTTCATTTACAGAAGCAAGACGATGTATAATTTGCTGTGCCCATTCATCCCCTCCACGCCCAGCTGCTTCAGGCATAGTCGTCCTGACGCTCAGTGATTCAACTGTGTGGATTTCGTCCCACAGAGGAAATAAATTTTTTGCAGGTTACAGCAGTTTTTTTTTCAGTAGGTTACTCCGGACGTAAAATTCAATATACACACCAAGTCTTATGCTTATACGAGTTTTTTAAGGTAATGGAAATATTGATTTAAAATGATTAGATTAATACAAATAACCCTCAAACCGTTGTGAGAACTCAAATTTGCGAAAAATGCAGTTTTCTCACTTTTCGAATTTATTAGCATTGTGAGGAAACTATAGGGCGTACAGACATAGTTCTGTGCTTAAATTAAAGCTAATTTCAGCAAAATTTACCAAATTAAAAATATCGTTAACGTTTTTTAAATCCTATTAATATGAATTATTAAATTTTTTAATTTAAGTTAATTTAAGTTTGGATTCACGAACTTCCTTCAAACCGTTCTTATAGTTATCGCAATGTAATAGCTTACCAGCTATAGATTAACCCAAAGAACCTTCAAGATCAAGCTTAATGATGTTCAAATTCCTGGAAAAAATACTTTAAAAATACGTACAATAATTTAGTTATGTGTTGTTAATAACATATTCAAGAAACTATTTTCATTTTGATTTATGGATTTAAGGTGTCCGTAACCATGTGGCGCCAAATATGCTTAAACACTGTATTGATGGGCGAATGTTTGTAGCAAAACGACCAAGAGCATTGACTCCCAGAGCAAGAACTATGTTTTAATACTTCGTGATATTAGTTATCATTGGAGACCAAAGATATCCCTAATCCTTATAATTATATGCACCAAATTTATTCAGAAAAACTATATTATTTTAGACCAAAGATACTCAAAATCTTTATTTATACACAAAATTGCGCCAATTAATAGCTAAATTTTATGGTATACCGTATATCATTTGGTACGATATATAAAATATTTACTTAAATACCTATAGATCGATTTCAATGGAAAAATGGCAAAATATATTGCCTCGATGGCCAAGAACTTAATTTCATTGTTTTTTGGTTTTGAAAATCATTTGGGACCAGAGGTGTGCAAAATATTTACTTAGACATCAATTTAGTAGGCATAATAGCAAACGTGCTGTCTTAATGAACCAGAATGCAATTTTATGGTTTTGTCGCATTGTAGACACTTCTTTCGTTGGGTAACGATCAAATATATGGCCACGATAACCAAGTACTATGTGACTTAGGGTTCAAATATGCCGATAGTCTGTTTATACACCTTTTCAGTTACAAAACGGACAAAGACATTGTCTACGTCAATGAGCAAAAAATATATTGTAATGTATTTTGATGTTATGGACCATTTGGTACCAAAGATGCGAATTAAAAACGCATTAGTCTCCATTTTGAACCAAAAATGCTCAAACATTTAATTTGGTTGGGAAAACAGCCAAACGAGTTGCTTCGATGGACAAGAACTATGTTTAAAGCAGTTGTTGGTCGTCATTTGAGAATTAATATATCCCAAAACCTTATTTATGTACTAATTTCGATGGGAAACAGCCAAATGCGTTGTCTAGATGAGAAAAACAATTTTATGGGTTTGTGGAGTCAGTAATCATTTCAGATTAGTGATGTTCACTTAGACATCGCATTGTCTAGTGTTGCATTACCTCGATGGACAGAACTATATTATATTGTTTTGCAGTATTGCTCAGTATCTGACTGCACAGATATCCTAATACCGACTATCAATACTTACATAGGAAATCTGTTCTTAAAACCGCCAAACGCATTGCTTAAATGGCAAAGAACAACGCTTTATACCTAAAAGGTGTATTTATACACCTAGTTCGTTGGAAAAACAGTTCAACGTATGACTTTGATGAACAACAACTAATTTAATTGTATACCGGCGTTCTCATCATTTCAGGTTTTATTTACTTACCAATTTCATTAGCAAAATGGACACATTCTCTAAATAGGATACAAATGTCAGTCATTATTTAGGACCCGGAATTTTCAAAAATCGTTACCTAGGCTTCAATTTCGTT
The DNA here is from genome assembly GCA_036346205.1 of Vesta saturnalis. Lineage (NCBI taxonomy): Eukaryota > Metazoa > Arthropoda > Insecta > Coleoptera > Lampyridae > Vesta > Vesta saturnalis. The sequence goes on from JARFJB010001721.1 coordinate 2,378,329, forward strand.
GAGAATACGGCTAAACACATTACTTTGATGGGAAAAAACTAAATATTACGATTTTTCGGTTTGTCATCATTTGATATCAAAATTGCCCAAAATCTTTATTTATAAAATACATGTAGTCGATGAACGGCCAAACACGTGGCCTCGATGGAAAAAACTAAATTTTACGACTTTGTTGTATTGGTCACCATTTGAGGCCCAAGATATCCTGGTGTACGAAATCTTTATACACTAATTTCGTTTCGTTAGGTATTGCCTCCATAAGCAACACTAAATTTGATGGTTTTTCAGTATAAGTTGATCATTTGTGACTACTGATGCCTAAAATATTTACCTAAACACCAATTTCGTTGGGATAATGCCAAAGTTGTTAATTTAGAACAATTTTGATACATTTTGAATTATCAAACACGGTTCGTCAATTTTTCTTTATTGCTGTATATACAGGGTGTCCAGTTTAAGATGAAATGCATGGGGATATTGGAAACCGTTAGAGATACGAAGATGGTTAAATGGAGAAAAAGTTACGCCATTATATGCCCAAGAAGTAACCATGGTTACATGTCAAAAAATCCCTTCCATTTACTAGACACAGGGTGATAACTGAAAATATGCGTTTTCTAAAAATCGCTATATCTTGTTTCTTGCAAGAGATACATCCACGATTTTTGCAGGATGGGGGTAACAGGTAGCGAGGATGATTTTGAAAAAAATCTAGGCCTACTAGATTTTGAGATAATGCACGCAACTTTCGATTTTCTTATGGACGCCATATTGGATTTTTGCATTTTGAATTCTTCATAAAAATGCTTTTCAACCATATATCATATGTTTATAATCTGCCAATGAGAAAGTGTCAAATTACACAATTAAATTTATATCAAAGCAACCTTGACATATTATGTATTTTAATTAAATGAAAATTAATATAAAAATTAAAATAAATATTGAGAACAATATTATTTATTATTAACATAAATCATAATAATAAAAGTGACAAAAACAACAAAAATAAAATTTAATATTATACTGAATTTTACTATTAATTAATCAAATGCTCGAATAAACCTCCATTCTCTTGCAATAATTGAATAGATGGTTGATTGGCAAAGGCCTAGTTTGATATAAATTTAATTGTGTAATTTGACACTTTCTCATTGGCAGATTATAAACATCTGATATATGGTTGAAAAGCATTTTTATGAAGAATTCAAAATGCGAGATGATAAGGAACTCTTGTGATGCAGTGCTAACTCGATGCAGATGGTGTTTGCAGGAGAATGAAGGTTTATTCGAGCATTTGATTAATTAATAGTAAAATTCAGTATAATATTAAATTTTATTATTTTTTTTTTGTCACTTTTATTATTATGATTTATGTTAATAATCAATAATATTGTTCTCAATAGTTAGTTTAATTTGTAGATTAATTTTCATTTAATTAAAATACATAATATGTCAAGGTTGCTTTGATATAAATTTAATTGTGTAATTTGACACTTTCTCATTGGCAGATTATAAACATATGATATATGGTTGAAAAGCATTTTTATGAAGAATTCAAAATGCAAAAATCCAATATGGCGTCCATAAGAAAATCGAAAGTTGCGTGCATTATCTCAAAATCTAGTAGGCCTAGATTTTTTTCAAAATCATTTTTGAAATCCTCGCTACCTGTTACCCCCATCCTGCAAAAATCGTGGATGTATCTCTTGCAAGAAACAAGATATAGCGATTTTTAGAAAACGCATATTTTCAGTTATCACCCTGTGTCTCGTAAATGGAAGGGATTTTTTGACATGTAACCATGGTTACTTCTTGGGCATATAATGACGCAACTTTTTCTCCATTTAACCATCTTCGTATCTCTAACGGTTTCCAATATCCCCATGCATTTCATCTTAAACTGGACACCCTGTGTATATATATATATATATATATATATATATATATATATATATATATATATATATATATATATATATATGTGTGTGTGTGTATATATATATACATATATTTAAAATAATTTGTATTTTTGTGCCCCTGCTCTAGCCCCTTATTAACGTTTAGGGTAGGATGTACGAGAGTGAGTTTCCTTTTGTGCACCTGCTCTTCACTTTATATTTCATCGTCAAAGCTTACATTCGTGTTCGAGAACGTAATAGTAATTTAAAATTTGTAATTTTTGTATAATTTACCAGTATGTATCAATACTTACTGAATCGTGTATTGCAAACATGTTCTGTATTTCTACATTAGTAGAAAAGCTTAGCTCGAGCCAGCTACCAGAGCTATCCAAGTTTCTTCTAATTATTAATTCAACAAACAGTTTTTTTTATCAAAATCAACACCAATTGCCTTGGGCACAGTCACATGTATTGGCTATTGGCCGAAATTTTTGAAACAAGCAAACAGTGACGAATCAATAAACTATGATAATTTTTTTGTCAAGATTTTATGGGCCTTAAGTCCGAACGAGACATGTATCCATGTATCTGTAAATAGTAAAGCAAATAAATAGTTACGGTTGAAGTTGTCAAAGGCGTCTACTAGTGACTTGCGTAAGAAAGCAAATAACAGTATGCATAACAGTAGAGAAAAACTTGTGAGTTTACGTTGGCCCACACTGAAAGATAGGTAAAGTAGCGCCTGGGAGAGGTGTCTCATGGTGGACTCGAGAATGGGGATATAATTATTACTGTGAAATGCATATGTTTTCCTTTATCTTAGTGCGAAGTTCCCACTTAAAGAAAGACGGGTTTATAATACACGTCTGCTATATATTTTAAATGCAGGACTTAAAAACGTATGTCGATTCTAAAGTCAAAGCGTATGACGCTGTCAGATTTCTTGGCTATTTAACCTCAAATTATTCTACGTATTTAGTTTCGTATACTCGCATCGTGTTTTGTAGTTATAATAATTTATCGTTCGCTTCGTAATTTATTAGTTTCCATTGCATTTGTAAACAACAGTTTTTTTCAAAACTATTATTATTAATATTCACTATTACGAGGTAAGTTTATAATGCAAAATGTATTTCCAATTGATTGAATGCATGTATTTATTTTGCAGCAAATAAAGATGTCATTTAAAGGCAAATCTTTGAAAAGCCAAACTCAAGTAATGTTAATGAATATACTGCATTATTTCGAGATGGAACACGATAACGGGGAGCCAAGTTTATCTTTAACTTCCATTATCTAGGTACGCTAATAATTTTTACTCTTTCAATTTATATTTATGTAATATTATGTAGCAGCGAACTGCTCTCGCATGCAGCATTTCCGAGAAAACCGTAAATCAGACAAAGGCAAGAATGGCTCTCGCCTTAAAATCTGGGAACTCGGCGGAGGATTGACCGCAAAAACAGAGGCTGCGTTTGAAGTCGAAGTCAGAGGATGTCGACGAATACGTGAAAGACGTTTTGAAACGAAAAATTTACATCATGCACATAACTGGTAAGTAATTCAGAAATTATTGTTGAAAGGGAGATCACTGTTTAATTTTAGGCTCACATATTACTGTCGAAAAACAATTATTACACAAAATTGGTTTTGGAATTCAAAGTTGACGATGGAAGAAGGCATTTAATGGAGCAGGTTCATATTGCTGGTGCTCGAGCAACATTTTTGAGAAAATATTTTGCTAATAAAAGTTGTGAAATTAGTTACGATCCTGTCTTTTTGGATGAGACGTGGTTTATCAGTCGAGGAAGCGTTCGAAAATCATAGCATGATAATGATTTGAAAAGCACAAAAAACAAACCGCTAGGAGAAGGGAAACACTAATTAAAATAGTCCGACTTGTTAAAAATATTTTTAACCGAATAAATTATAGTTTTATTATCGTACTGAGTGCTGATAGTGAAAGTGAACGTGATGACTTTCAATTATAAGATGTCCAATATTTGAATTTAAAGCAAAAATTAGAATCTTAGTTACTCTATAACCTTGTAAAGAATTATTTTATTTAACATATACCTCTGCAGCTGTACTTAGGTTTACATTCGTTATATACATATCGTTTATATAAATATATATATATATATATATATATATATATATATATATATATATATATATATATATATTGACAAACTATAAACTGAGATTTTAAAATCGGTTATATTATTAACTAATAATAAATCCCATTTTTAACATCCAATGCAGTGTATTTATTTATGAAAAAATCAGTTATGTATAAGTGGCTTCGATAACCAAATTATTCTTGACTCTTTTAACGCAGTGGATATAATTAATTTGTAAAACAGATCCAAAACGAACTTTTGTTGACCCTGTCTCGGTTCTGATAATCGTTTACAGTTGTACAATATATTTGTATCATGTGACTACCCACACTCGGTGGACTTTACATGCCAGAATAAGTGCGAACAGACTTTAAACGAAATTCGAATTTATTTATACGAGTGGAAGGGGATTTTTAAGACCTTTAGGATGCTAAATCTCGAGATATTCAAACAATAATTTTATTTAAATTTGACACCGCGGCTTAAATTTGAAACCTAGAAACATTCACGATGTTTTGTAGGTATTCAAAATTACTAACTATATGAACCAATAACGACATACGTTTTTAAAATCTTAAACCATGCTTTACTAAAAGATGAGTCATAATACACCTCTCGCCGTCCCGACTATATGTATAGTTTGTAATAATTTCTATTTAATTTTTAAGGTTAGAGAAAGGTTGCTATTTAATCTTGACTTTACTAGATATCTTTTCATTATAAAATTATTTTTATGTTATTTAAAACAATTCAATAAAAAGGTTTTTTTGGGAAATGCCAACTTATTTGTGCGCAATAAGTAGTAAATAAATTGTGTAAACACTCTACAATTGCACTATAATAATAGTATGTTATATATTAAGGGACTAAAAAAACTACTTTTAATCCCGCGAGTGAATGTTGTAGCCCGAGACGAAGTCGTTGGCTACAAGTCTGCTATTTTTTGTCAAATCGAGTTTAAATATACCAAAATTCATCCCGAAGATTCAGAATCTCAGATGCGAAATGATGTGAAATGGCGCGCGATTCGTCATTAGGATTTAGTTAGATATCTAGGAAGATTTGTTGCCAAGGTTTTGCTTCACATTATGTCCCAAGGGATTAAAAGTTACTGTTACTTATGATAGACTAAAGGTGATACTTCAGTCCATATAAGCTAGGGTTCAAACAATATATTTGATCTCGGAGTGTCAAAAGAGCTATTTTTGGTACAAGTGTGCAAAGGGAAACACTGAACTCAAGAGTGCCAAACATGATTTTTTTCTGCAACCTTGTCCGTAAAGAAAAACCCTACATGTTTTCTTCAATTGTTAAAATAAAATAAAATTACACTTTTAGACGTTGTGCAGAATACCTAAATGCGTACACATACACCATTCTGTTTTCATATTTATAATTTGTAATGCAAGTAATTAGTTTTATAGTGGTTTCAATAAATGTTCACTGATAAATTTATGATCAAGAGATGTACATTTTTCAATTATATACGGTATGTTTAAGCTACTCTAATTTGTAATCATTATCCAGCAGTGTCTGATGGCAAATTATAAAACTATATTACGACAACTGTTAAAACAATGAGTGCAATGTGAAGTTGATATAATGCGCTTAAACAATGTTAAAAATCATTTTTAAGTTATTATTATTATTATTATTATATTTAGAATTTACATCAGTTCTACATATCATACATACAGACAAAATTTACATCGATTGGGGTTTGTATCTCGATAGCTCAGTTGGTTAGAGCGCTACTCTAACAAAGTAGATGTGGTAGGTTGAAATCCACTCGAGGTAAACTAGTTATGTAGGTATTTAATAAAATTAATAATAATTTTCAATTGCAGATTCTTAACTTACTAATCTAAATTGTGTTGATACTCATGAAACAGTTATAGTTAAATAAAATGTGATAACTAGTGTGTGTTTTTAATTACAATTGCATATTACAATAATTTTCATCCATCATAATGAATTAAATAATAAAGTATGTGTTTAAGCAGTTTCTATAAACAAACTAACTAAACTAAATGTGCTTAATTAAATGTATTTGTAATTATTAATATTTATGGATCGGTCGGTTAGATTTGAGAAACGTAGGCCTGCTGGAGATGGTATTGGAACATCACGTCCTGAAACTGTGCCCGCATTTTGTGTGTTAATAGAATACAGTTAAGTTGTTATGTACACTGGGAGCCTCTATATCTGAAGTAGAGGTAATGGGCTGATTTAAATGGCATTCAATAGGAATATATCCTAAAATTCTGTTGAAAACATCAATTTGTTGTTTGGAGGCTATCAATAATGTAGACTTCTGCCACATTAATTGATCTCCAGCCACCATGACGATTTACACTTAGTAAACTTCCTCCATAATTTACTGGAACGGTTGCAGAGGATCTCCGAAAACAGTGTCCTGCGTATGATAATGCATCGGCCAATCCAAGGTATGTTTTATAGGGAAATTTGGAAATAATCTATTATGGGTTATGTGAGATGGACACAAAGAAACACATTTTCGAAACAAAACCAAATTAGATGTACGATCCTCGGTAACTATGAATATCCTGCTCGTTTAGTCTTCGAATTTGGAATATTTATGATGAGTATGTTGTTATTTATTACTACATCTGTGAGCAACATCTTACATATCTCAGCACATCTACAAGCATCATGGACACCGATAATTAGGACAATCTGTAATTAAGGCTGAACATAAATAAGGTTAAAATTAGGAAAAGAATTAAATATTGTACCTTTACTAATAAGTACTCATTATCACTTACTTCTCTAATGAACCTTTCAATTTGTTCCTGATGCAAGGTATTATTTTTTTTACTTTTGTATCCTGCCGACCTTTGCTTGAGCATACCAATTTTGGGTATTCATTTATCTGAATGTTATTTTTCACTGTCAATGTTGCTCACAGCTGTAGTGTGACCAGACCGTTGATGGTTTCAAAATTTTGTATTTTTCTGAAAAGTACGCCTAAAAGACTTGCATTTATGACGCTTTAACCATTCAAGAAAAGCGTCGCACTGAGCTAGATATTTAAGTCTGGAAGCAGCCGGCAGTAAATCCAACGTTGCTTGTTTTGCAGACTTCTAGCGGGGTACAAATTATTTCTTCTGATGACAAACTCATTAAAAACAATTTTCCGAAAATAGTGCGCGCAAACAACGTTTTCAGAAATTAAACCGACGTTGTACCTATTTGGCGTACAAATATAGAAGAAAATAGAAATCGCAGTTAACATGCGATCATAAAAACAATATTACTTCGCTCACTAGTGTGCAAAATTTAATTTTGCTTACTAGCGAGGAAAAGAGGGCACATTTTTAAACGATTTTACAAAATAGCTATTTCTAGATATGAAACAAAAAGTTAATATTAGCTATTGCGTATAATACACATTTATTGTGGATACCCCTCCAAAATTAATACCGCTACCGCTAGGAATATTGACCGTTGTATGTGCGGGATTAGTAGCCGTTACTGGAAGATCACAAGTGTATGGTGGCATTTGAACAGTGTAGTCGGTCGAATAATTTGGGACTCTCAATGCTTCATAATTAAAGTTACTGCTTAATGGCTTAATGGCTGAAGTCCTTCTGAAGCAGTGGCTAGAATAGCTAAGAGGAGAGAATATAAACGATTTTGAGAAGCATTATGCCTAGGTTGAATGGATTTGCTTGAGAGGGAGAGAGATGAGAGGGAGAAGGAAGAGGAAGAGAGGAGAGGGAGAGGAGAGGGAGAGGGAGAGGGAGAGGGAGAGGGAGAGGGAGAGGGAGAGGGAAGGGAGAGGAGAGGAGAGGGAGAGGGAGAGGAGAGAGAGGGAGAGGAGAGGAGAGAGAGGAGAAGGGAGAGGGAGAGGGAGAGAGAGGGAGAGGGAGAGGGAGAGGAGAGGGAGAGGGAGAGGGAGAGGGAGAGGGAGAGGGAGAGGAGGGAGAGGGAGAGGGAGAGGAGAGGGAGAGGGAGAGGGAGAGGGAGAGGAGAGGGAGAGGGAGAGGGAGAGGAGAGGAGAGGAGAGGGAGAGGGAGAGGAGAGGGAGAGGGAGAGGGAGAGGGAGAGGGAGAGGGAGAGGGAGAGGGAGAGGGAGAGGAGAGGAGAGGAGAGGGAGAGGGAGAGGGAGAGGGAGAGGGAGAGGAGAGGGAGAGGGAGAGGGAGAGGGAGAGGGAGAGGGAGAGGAGAGGGAGAGGAGAGGAGAGGAGAGGGAGAGGAGAGGAGAGGGAGAGGGAGAGGGAGAGGGAGGAGAGGAGAGGGAGAGGGAGAGGGAGAGGGAGAGGAGAGGGAGAGGGAGAGGGAGAGGAGAGGGAGAGGAGGAGAGGGAGAGGAGAGGGAGAGGGAGAGGAAGAGTGAGAGGAATCTCTTTTTGTTTTGTAGTAATAGAATCGTTTCAATTTTCTAATGTTGAATCTGAGTTTGACCGAAGTTTAATTGGGTATTTTGGAAATATTGACCTGTATACCTTTATATCGTTCAACATACTGCTCTGCTGTTGCGGACGACTTTCAACCCGCAAATTTCTTAAGCGTTAAATGGCAGATCTCCTGAAACTATGGTCCGTGAACTTGCAGATTTTAAAACTGCGCAATTTGTTTTTAATTCTTCCAGTTTCCTGTAACACTGCAAATAGTCCACAAAACACACCGATTTTGTAAACCTGTTGTTCGTAGTGCTTCGTATTTTGTACACAAGGTACAACCTCTAAGAGTGTGTGCTCTTCTGTGATAGTAAACTTTCTGAAAGGCTTATCTTTGTACATTGCAATGCCACAATTAAAAATCGTCCAGTATCTCCAATGTTGTCTACACGCTTCGCCTCGTGTGTGCGTGTGAGTGTGCGTGCGTGTGTGCGTGTTGCGTGTTGCGTGTGTGAGTGTGTGCGTGTGTGCGTATGTGCGTGTGTGCGTGTGTGCGTGTGTGCGTGTGTGCGTGTGTGCGTGTGTGTGTCGTGTGTGTGTGTGTGTGTGGTGTGTGTGTGTGTGTGTGTGTCGTGTGTGTGTGTGGTGTGTGTGTGTGTGGTGTGTGTGGTGTGTGTGTGTGTGTCGTGTGTGTGTGTGGTGTGTGTGTGTGTGTGTGTGTGTGTGGTGTGTGTGTGTGTGTGTGTGGTGTGTGCTGTGTGTGTGTGTGTGGTGTGTGTGCTGTGTGTGTGTGTGTGTGTGTGTGTGTGCTGTGTGGTGTGTGGTGGTGTGTGCTGTGTGTGTGTGGTGTGTGTGTGTGTGTGTGCTGTGTGTGGTGTGTGTGTGTGTGTGTGTGTGTGGTGTAGTGTGTGTGTGGTGTGTGCAGTGTGTGGTTTATGTGTTGTGCGTGTGCGTGTGTGCTGTGTGTGTCGTGTGTGTGCTGTGTAGTAGGTTTTATTATATATATATATATATATATATATATATATATATATATATATATATATATATATATACAGTCAAACTCACTTAAGACGAGCACGGATAAAACGAGATTCTGGATATAACGAGCGTTTCGTAGGTAAATGATTGAAATTGTATTAGTTTACGTACTAATTTTTCTCGCTTATTACGTTCACGTTTCACGGTAAAGACGAGCAAATTTCAAATTTTGTAGTAGTTTTTATATACATACTAAAAGCCGTTTCAAGTAAATATTTGTTAAGAATTTTTGGTATTTCCGTAATTACGTTTCACAGAATAGACGGACACATTTTGAATACTTAAAATAGATTAAAAGGGATTACCTACAGCTTAGAATTCGCTTATGCCTTCCGGCTGACCAATTGTACACATTGTACCTGTTTTACAAATGAATGCAAGGTATGTAGTTTCTGGTCAGTTGTTACTTTTGCAGCAAGACGTGAGGTTGAAAAATGGCTTCAATAAAACGCAAAACACTTTCAATTCGCGAGAAAGTTGAGATAGTTCGGGAACTAGAAAATGGTGCAAAAATCCGCGACGTGCACAAAAATATGGTTTACCATCATCTACCGTGTCAACGTTGTGGAAAAACAGAAAAACTACAGCATTCGGAAACAATTTAACTGACGTCAAAAAATTAAAAAGGTCTACTGATAACTCTCCTAATGCTTAAGAGATATTCCGCTTTCTAATGCAAAATAATGTATTTGTATGCGTAATAAACAATATTTATAAAAATGTAGTATCCTTTCTAATTTTCTCGGATATAACGTTTAACGGATATAACGAGCAAAAATTAGCAGTCCCAGAGATCTCGTTTTAAGTGAGTTTCACTGTATATATGTATATATATATATATATATATATATATATATATATATATATATATATATATACGTTGACTAGACGAATGCTCTACCAACTGAGCTACAGGGGTTATGATTCTATTCGTTAGAAACTTGATGTGTATGTAATTTGTTAACAACAGGGTATTATGTTAACTTACATGGTAACAGTTACTACGTGTACTATTGTCTTGTGTGAAACCTTAGCGATATGAAACATTTTATTTGAACAAAGTTCATTAATCATACAAATTGTAGTTAGATTAAAATTAAAAAATACATACATTCCTCGAGGAATTCTTCTTTTGTATGTATTTATAAATTTCAATTAACATACAATTTGTATAATCAATGAACTTTGTTCAAATAAAATATTTCCTTTTATAGTTTTCTATGAACGTTGCTTTCGCAAATCAATGTGTGGAACCTAGCGAATTACGGGCTCTCATGACATAAGTACAAGAAGTACATAAAGTTAGCGTACATCAGTACTAATAAAAAAATTAATACAAATTAATTTTAAATCGAGTGAGATTTGCTCCTTCGGTAGCTTAATTGGTAACGTAGTTCTCTAGGAAAGAACAGATCATGGGTTCAAAATTCTTTTTCTGTATGTACTTTTTAAGTTTTAATTTACATACAATTTATATGTGTGTATATATATATATATATATTACATACGTACATATATACATATTAAGACATACTCCAGTCATGCGGCGTTTATGTATTATTAAGTAATATCAAACATTTTTTGACCGTTCATTTCAAATAAACAGTACATAAGCTATAAAAGACTCGTACAAGAAGTGAAATTTTAACATACAGAAAAGTGATTATTGATAGATAACCTTATACTGTAGGTAATTTAGTATGTAAATGGAAATAGTACAAGAGAAAGTTGCAAATAAACCGATTTGATGCACCTACATCTAGGTAGTTGTTTCATGAATAATTTTATTGCAAATCACCTGTTCCTACGCTATCTTAAAGTTTGGCTATATTTTAAATGGGAACAATGATAAAGTATATTTGACATTTAATATAACACCGGAATAGCTTTGTATTACTCTCAAATTCACACAATAGAATAGAATAGAGTTTATAGAGCTAATGTTATATATACATACGTTTACACAACTCACTAACAGATTAAAAAAATATTTGCTAGTTCCTAGTGCAAATTGACATTACATTAGTCAAAATTAAAATGTTGCATATCAAAATCTAAAAATTTACTTATGCGGTAAAACGTTAAGCGTTTTAAAAATACAGACACAATGTCTTTAAATTTTTTATCGAAAATGATCTAGTTCCAACTGGAAGTTAATTAAATAGTTTCGGGGCCATATGTAGTGCAGAGTTATGTGATATTTTGAACCATGACAAATCTTGGCACACGTCAAATTTATGTTGAGTATTGTAGTGATAAATATCTGTAAAAGTGAAGCGTTTTGTATTTTATACGTATATCGCAAGCAGCTTAAGATATGAATGCAAGAAAATGTTAAAATGCCTAATTTGATAAAAGTGTTTTTACAATCTTGTCTAAAGACTACTAAGACTGAATAAGCAATAATTAAATCACACAAACCAAAATAAGCCGCTCTTAAAGTTTCCGAAGACACACTAAAAGGTATATTACGAAGCACATAGATATTTTGGTCAATCTTGAAATTAAATCATTGATATGTCAATGCGATCTTAACTTAGAGTCCACATCCACTCCTAAGAACTTTATATTACCAGTTTCATTATAAGTATTCACATTAACACCGTTTAAAGAAAAGATATTTTCTTTGATTGTCCAAACGAACACATGCGCCACAAAAAGTGACACTTCTAAGCCTAATAAAAGAATGCACTATTTCCCTTAAACGTTAAAAAAGCATCGACTTTTACACCACCTTATTTTAGTGACTAAAATGTCACTTTGAAACAAAGATATGTAATCAGAAAAGTCATTTATATAAATTAGAAAACGCGAATAGAACCCTGAGGTACTCCTAAATTCACTTGCTTCGTTTGTGATCCCCTTCCTTAATAGCAAAGTGTTCAATTCACAGCAAGGAATAAGTAGTAATAGCATTATTGGATAATAGTAAACCGTGACGTGCACTAAAATGACTGATCACACCCTCAATACTATAATCATCTTTCCTCTAAACATCATGAAATTTGACTTTTTCTATCTCGCCAAGTCACTTCAAATGACATTCCTCAGCTTCTTCTGTCTCTACTGAAAACGGCAACAAAAGTACTTTCACAGCTGTTTGGAGCGGAAATAAAGGTACTTTTAGTGTCGGTCTATTTTACACAATTCAATGCAAGTTTTAAATGTGCGTTAACATTAGAAAATCAGGATTTTAATGATGTTTCAACCGTTTAAAGAAAAGATATTTTCTTTGATTGCCCAAACGAACGCATGCGCCAGAAAAAGTGACACTTCTAAGCCTAATAAAAGAATGTACTATTTTCCTTAAACGTTAAACAAGCATCAATTTTTGCACTACCTTATTTTGGTGACTAAAATGTCACTTTTTCTTCCTTGGTATTAAAATATGTTTATCCCCAGGAAACAAAAATTGTTTTTCTCTAGAATTAAAAGTAACAAGAAAAATTAAATCCAGCTATTGACTTTAATTGACATTGACTAGGAAATAAAAATAAGACAAGGCAGTCCTCTTAACTATTAATTGGTTAAAATTTATAATTACGCTAATATTTCACTTTGAAATGTTAATAACCTTTCAAACATATGAAAATGATGGTATTTATTCATTTACACACATCGTAGGTTTTTGACAACGAATCGATGTGTATATAATACTTTTTGCTAGATCAACGTTCAAGATATCCAATACCATTTTTCAGAAGTTTTCGTTCCTATGGCGAGTTTTAAACCATGTTGCATATTATACAGTCTTAGTAAAAGTACTGAAGCAGAATAATCGCCTTACCAAATCAGTATCGTACAAATTTTCAAACGAGCAATAGGGCAACTTTATCAACAAAATTCTTAACCTGGAAGCAATTATAATGTGGATAAACTTTACATTAGCAAAACTGTCATTTTTCGTGAATAACCGAGATCCAGAAATAGTTAGGACAACATATATATTTGCAGTGATTCTATGGGTGTGGAATAACACACTACCTAACAACCTACAAAGTGGAAATTGAAAGAAATGAAATCATTTTAATAATAATAACCTTTAAGATAATTATGAAACCTTTTTTTTTAATACATTCATAACTAGAATTGACAACATTGTAAATCAACAATAATAATCTATGCATGCGCTGTTCACTCCTTTAATAAAATTGATATTGGGATTCCAAACGCCATAGTTATGTATCACGTCACCGAAGGCGCTGGTGACGCTATATTTAGTGACTTTAGTCAAACAACATTTAACCACCTTAATACCCGGTGTTTATTTAAGCTTATTCTTTCTGTTGAAATGATATAAATGGCTATTACTTATGTATGTATGTCAAATTTATTATTTTATGAACAAAGTATTGTATAAATAAATATAAATACGTGTTTGAATAGATTAAATTTTGTTACTTTTATAATGTTAATTTACCTTTGACGAATTCAGTTTAAGTAAATAATAATTGTAGTTAGACCCTTTTTAATTATCGTGATGTAAAAAAAATTGTGTATTAGAATTCATATACCTACTTATGTTAGTAAATACAATGTTATGGAAGTTAAATGTTTTAATATTTTTAGACCAATTTGCACCACCTCGGTATTGAACTGAGGTGGTGCAAACGGGCCAGTTCTTATACATTCACAATAAAGCATTTAAAAATATGAATTTTTAAAATTCCCGCCTGTGCTTCATTAGCACTCAGGTGACGTAATACGCAACTAATTTATTAAAACGGCGCGAAGGGTAGGAGTCGTGTATCTATCGCCTCACTTATCTATGAATCTATGTGAGATAGATTTTTAAAATTTCATATCACATTTAACCTGAAAATAAATTCCAAACCCGCCTCCTTCTATAAAAATATACCTAATGAAGTTTACAGCATTCTTAAGCTTATTTAATTATTTTATAATGCATTTTGGCTTCATATTAAAATACTTTATATAGAAAAGTTAAATGAAATTAAATATGTCTTCAAAATGTATCGTTATTTAAACATTGAAAAAAATTGAACTATTACAAAAATTGTACCTTTTTTGTCGCTAAATTAAATGTCGTGTCAAAAAAATTGCATAGAACGCAAATAGTCGATTTGTCAGTATTTTTGTATCTTTGAAATATTTATTAAAAACTGCTCCTATTCAACCCCCACTTTCCGGTGCTGAATTTTTCACAAAATCTAATTGCTACAGCAGAAACTAAATGAAATGGAATTATTACAAAATTCGTAAGTAGGATGGTAAAAGATGAATTTGTGACGGGAAGCGGGTAAAATGGGTTACTGATTTAGGAGAATAGCGAGTGCAAATCTGAATCTGAATTTATCACTCTCAAAATCAAATAGAATCTATTTTCCAAACAACACGGTATGGATATTCTTATCTTTTTTGGGGTTTTTAATGGTATATTTGTATATTTAAGCTATACAATCTAAACACTGACAGTTATCTTCGTCGATAGTAATACTATCTTTAAGAATCAGTGTATTTGTATACCGTGCGCCTGCCGCCGATCTGTAGACCGCCGCGTTTGTCAGAATATTCATCTTTTGATGACGTGCATCTTTTGTTGAGCTGCCTCGATAACACCGCATGAGAATCATGTCCGTATCACCGAGCTGCTGGTTGATGTACTCTGGGGTTAAAAGCACGTAAGTTTTATTGCACAACATTATACCATACACAGAAAGGACGGTGTTACGCTGGGCTTTAATGCCCGTAGTCATCTTTCACTTACTCCGTTGGGAGAAAGGTCGTAGACTTAATTGTACTAACCTCCAGAAGATCGCTTTTTACAGCACACAACGGGTTAGTCCCATATTCTTAAAAAGGGCCCTTCACCAAACATATATTACACTTACTAACACAAATACGCCTAGTACGAGGCAAAACAAGCAATGAAAACAAGCAGCGTTCGCAACCTGCAGATAATATAAATACCAGACGCCGTTTAAAGATCACCTAAGTAGTCCTCCAGATATAGGAAAAAACGTTGCGCGTCCCCGTCCGTTAGTTACATATTTAATTGCATTAGAGAAATCCGGTAAAACAAAAGTTCATGTATCGTGAGTTAGTTTTCCCGCACTTACACACAACAAACTGATTCGTTCCGGAAGGTTTGAGTACTTCCAGCATCTTCATCAATTACGAACGTTGTACGTATACATTCTTTCATTTTAATACGGAGCATAATCGCATAAGTAATAAGCATTAGTTTATTTCATTCCAAACAATTAAAATAATTGTTTACGTCTGGTACCATAGTGGTAAAATCTCGTGTAAGTAGTAATGTTGGATACTTTCCCTTTAAACAATTAGCATAAATCTCGTGCGAATAGAAATTTACACGAATTAAATTAAACGTGAAACCGAATTAATGCAGAAAACGTTTTCTAGTCTTACTTTAGTTAACATTCAATATTAAATTTATTATTCCCTAATAATTAGAGTATATATTTCCGTACTTAATCAACCAACACCCGGTTCGCCTGTAGTTTGTTTATTTAAATCAGCATAAGCAATAACTAAAAACCAACTCACATATGAGAATAGTCATGCACACTAATGTTACTTAAAGTATTGATTTTTTAAAACTGACCTCACAGACGCAAGCGCGATTTCGAGTTACGTAATCGTGCGGTCCGGTTAGCACTGTAAGTAGACTTCCGGATTGCCTCTGTTTACAGCGCCGACCTTAGAATTCTTAATTTTAAAAAGTCACCTTTGTTAGGATTTTTTGTTAAAATACGAGAACCTGTTTCGAGAGGAAAGGAGTGTATATTTTATTTACTGCACATATTTTCCATTACTATATAAGTATTAAAATCTTATATTCTAATCATTCAGTGTGAACAGTGTTGAGTCAAAACCAGCTACATAAACGAATCAATCCCCTTTTTCTTGCTAGCACGAAAACCGACTGAACTAGACCGAGGTAACTTAAAATAAATAATCTTAAGTATTGTAAGCGAAGTGGCTTACACAATAATGGTGAAAGCTTACACTTTCATAACACGGTATTAAATGGACAAATCGCAACCAGGAAAACTGATGCCACTGATATCTTTATAATTAAATCTCATCAACAATAATAATGAAATGTTCAAACTGTAATAGAAGTAATTTACCCCGCTAAATCAGCTTATTAGATCATTTTGCCACGTTTCGAAAAGATCGCTCTGTATCTGCGTCTGCGTCTGCGTCTGCGTCTGCGTCTGCGTCTGCGTCTGCGTCTGCGTCTGCGTCTGCGTCTGCGTCTGCGTCTGCGTCTGCGTCTGCGTCTGCGTCTGCGTCTGCGTCTGCGTCTGCGTCTGCGTCTGCGTCTGCGTCTGCGTCTGCCTGCGTCTGCGTCTGCGTCTGCGTCTGCGTCTGCGTCTGCGTCTGCGTCTGCGTCTGCTTCTGCGTCTCCGTCTGCGGCTGCGTCCGCGCCCGCGCCCTCGCCCGCGCCCGCGCCCGCGTCCGCGTCCGCGTCCGCGTCTGCGTCTGCGTCTGCGTCTGCGTGTGAGTGTGCGTGTGCGTGTTCGTATGCGTGTGCGTATGCTTGTGCGTGTACGTGTGCGTGTGCGCGTGTATGTGCGTGTACGTGTGCGTGGACGCGTGCTTATTCGTGTGCGCGTGCGCGTGCAGGTACGTGCGTGCGTGCGTGCGTGTGTGCGTGCGTGTGTGCGTGCGTGCCTATGTGTGTGTGGGTAGGTGGGTGCGTGCGTGAGTGCGTGCGAGCGTACGTGCGCGCTTCCGTGCGTGCGTGCTTGCGTGCGTGCGTGGGAGTGTGTGTGCGCGTGCGTGCGTGGTGTGTGCAAGCGCGAGTGGGTGTGTGCGTGGGTGTGTGCGTGTGTGCGTGCGTGCGTGCGTGCATGCGTGCGTTCGTGTGTGCATACGAGCGTGCGTGGGTGCGTGCGTGTGTGCGTGCGTGCGTGAGCGCGTGTGTGTGTGGGTGCGTGCCTGTGTCTGTGTGTGTGTGTGTGTGTGTGTGTGTGTGTGTGTGTGTGTGCGCGTGCGTGGGTGTGTGTGTGTATGTGTGTTGTGTGTGTGTGTGTGTGTGTGTGTGTGTGTGTGTGTGTGTGTGTGTGCGTGTGTGTGTGTGGGTGAGTGGGTGTGGGTGAGGAAAGCGACTGCATTCAAGTTTCATGTACGTATTTATTACTTAAGGCTGGGGTTTCCACCTATGCTAAAACATGCATTCCTTTCTAAATGCACAGTTTGCTTAAAACGTAATAGTTTTAAATCAAACTTGGTAATGTTATAGTTGAAAGTTTGTTGTAGGACTTGTGCTATTTTATTTTACAAGCAAATGTAAAGAAATAGTTGAAAAAATTATGTAACTTCCACGTAAAATTTGCTAAAATGTATGAAGATATTATTTGACAGGTAGGTACAAGTATACGTTTTAAAATAGAATAAGTCCTACAATATAGTGTGTAGCAGCATCATACGTAATATAAATGGATTTTGTGGCACCGTTTTTAAACTATGCATTTACTAAGTTGTTGCCATAAGCGCAATGTAAAATTCAATAAAGCGCCATTATTTAGTCACGAAACACACTCGCAGGAGTGTGCAGTATTGCCTACAGATGACAGCACTTGTGAAATCTAAAAGTGGGCGAGCACGGATGCTTTACATGAAATTCGTTACGGCAGTACTTTTTTTAATAAACAAAGACAGAAATGTCTCGGTGGAATACTAATAACTGATAACGAACACCTTTTTTAGGTATTGGATTACCGATGACGTGTCATGTTTTTTTTTTGTGTGCAGACGTTCTAGGTATAATGTAACGTTATCAATTCCTTGCCATTATTATTTTTATGTAAAACAATAAAACAAATGATTTTTAAATTTATTTCAAGAATACAAAGAATACAAAGCTATGTTATTGTTATTTATGTTTTGTGTTGAGATCTAGGAAGAAAAGTTGTTTAACATACAAAATCCTTAAAAACTAAATAATACATACATTGCTTGTTATAAAAACCATGTCTGGAAATAGACTTATTTATGGTCATAGAATATCAAATTTAAATCAATTTGTTTAGAATGCAATAAATGTTATATTAATTGAGTATTAATGACAATTGTTAATCAATGTTTTGTTATAATTGAACTCAGAAAATAAAATTCCCTTTTAATTTGATTTCAATGGGCATCTACGGAAATTAGTTATTTGTAGAATTTATTTATGCGACCAATATAGAAGGGCTGCCTTAAAAATGTTTATCATTTCCTTTGAAGACTATTTTACTTACTGTACCTACCGTTGTGCTTTTCAATATTATTAGTTATTATACTAGTATAATTTCATTATGGAAATTATTGAATCGAATAAAGGAAAGTCTTTAGCTATCCTAGAGGGACATCGATAGCGACAAGTGGGTTGTGTGTAATTGAATGTTTGCATCCGTGAAATCAACATTATACCGTCATAGACGCCAAGCAAAAGGATTAATATCAGAAGCATAATCGGCAAATGAACTTATTATTCCTGAAAACATTTTCGTAATGCGAGACGGTTCGTCATTCTTACTTGTTGACGATGGTGTTGAAGACCGATGGTTATTACTAGTATCAAATATAGGAAGGCACATCAGATTTATACCATACATGCCGATGTAGGAAGCAGTAAAGAGGAAAATAACGTTCTTCCTGTTGCTTTTGCTTTATTGCAAAACAAAACTAGAACAACATATGAGAGGCTTTTTACAATTATAAAAAACAATATTTCCTGGAATCCAATAGCTTTTACTACAGACTTTGAAACCGCTGTTATTCTGGCAGTAAAGAATGTGTTTCCGAACGCAACATTGAACAGATGTCATTTTCATTATACGCAGTGTCTGTTAAAATACAACAATTAGGACTTGTAACAAGTCCAATTGTTAACTACAAAAACAATGAAGAAGTTGGACTCCATATCCGCATGTGCGCGGCGTTGGCGTATCTGCCATTAGAGGACGTAGATGCTGGGTGGTTAGGAATTCAAGTAAATTCCCCATGTAACATTAATCTTCAAAAGTTTTTTGATTATTACGTAGAGCAATGGTTGGATAATGCAGTGGTGGAAATTTTATGTATTTTTTGTTTACATTAATTTTTTTGTACAACGAACGGTTTCCTACATAATAGCAAAAAACCATAATTTTTAAAAAAACGGTATCTCGTAAAAGGTTAACTTTTTCAAAAAAATCACAAGAATACTTTTCGATCAGAAATTTGATTTTCTATCTAGTAGCAATTTTAAAAAAATCGTAAGAACAGTGGCCAAAATACACTTTTTTGTAAATATTTCGAAAATGAAAAGAACTACTGAGGATTGGACTTCTTGTTTAGTTTCCTTTTGACGTACTCAGCTTTTGCCTGTAAGATGTAGGCAGGATCAACGCACTTTTCTCCTCTTTTCAAATTTCCACGTACAATTTCTGGAAGAATACAATATGTGTAGAAATTAACTAGTTTCCCCACCATTATATTATTCCATAAATCGTCATCCCGCAAAATTTCTTCAATAAACAACTCTTGTTTGTCATTTCTGTAAGCAACAAAATAGCAAGCATCTCTTCCAGTTATATGCAACTGTCCTTGAACCTAAGATAAGTAATAAACGGTAATAAAAGATAAGTATTAGTAGCCATCTGTCATCACTCATACCTGATAGTAGTAGTTATGGTGCCGTTTCAGTTGTATTTTGCCATTTTATTCTCTAAACAAGTATAAAATTTTGTATTCCCTCATCTAAGCTTAGATCCTGTTGGGCTAATTTATACAAGCATTTAACTTCCACTAAATGCGTAGAGCCAACTAAACCTATCTAAAAGTACAATACTACTATTTCTATCTCAACTCCTTATCTTACCGTCTGGAGATGCAGCCAGAAATGGGTGGATAGTATCAATATACAGGCCACTTGGGTCAACCTTCACTTTTAATTTTTCCTCTAGTAAAGAAATTGCAACAGCTTCCTTCATTTTTCCATATTCTGTGGCAGGCGTAGAAAATGATGTTCTTTGTAGTATAGACTTTATAAGTGAATGACAGGAAGTGTGAGGTTGACGTCTAATTACAGAACTAAAGTTTGATGCCGTAAGACGATCACTCCTAAAAGATATATACAAGGGATTGTCAAACTGCCCAATTGTGTCTTTCGCTATTCTATTTCTTTCCTCTAGCGTGATCTACATAAAATGACACCCGCATAGTTACGAACGGAAAGTATAAATCATAGGGTTCACCTCAAGCTGCCTTAGAGTTCTTTCGCACTCTTCTGCAACTTGGTCTTCATCCAGTGGAGGTTGCTGAGCTGCGGGACCATAGTCTAAACACACTCGAGCTTTAGGTTGCGTTTTGCGTTGCCGCGTATAGACACCAGTTCTGAGTGTAGCAGACTTGCCCTTGAAATATACATTTTGAAATGCTTACCGGGACTTCGTTTCGTAGCAGCTTTCCATGCATCATAGTGCCATGCAAAACCTGTTGATAGCAGTAAATAAGCATTAAAGTCAACAATATTCGATGAATGATACTTTTATTATAGCGTAAAGTTGTGAGATTTGCTCTGTTCTGAAAAGATCCTCTGAATTAAATTAAGTCGTTTGCCCATGTTGAATCGTGCCAATATACTCATAAATAATTCGGCGCGATTATTCGTCTCTTGTCTATTAAAGAGGAAGCTTTACGCACCACAAGATTTAGTGCACCTACAAATGAATTACTGAAAATTATTAGGTATTCTATTTAAGAAGAATTATATACCATGTATATGTCGATATAATCCACTGCTTTTTACATCAGAAAGCCTGCTCTTGCTGTCATCCCCAACATTTGTACAATTATAATCTTTGCACATTGAGTGATCCATGAAAACATGGGCTGGTCCATTATTTAGATCCTTAATTAGCGAACCAATGTCCCCATGTGCATTATCATATACAGCCTTCTCCGCACATTTCTGCAATTTTTTTATGGTTTCTGCAGAAAGAAGTTTTCTAGCTGCTAACGAAACACTTCTAGTGTCATTTTTTAATTTATATAGGCGTTTCCCATAGTTCTTAATTACGTGATTTTTTTCTCCTTAAGTACCTAGAAAACAACGATAAAATCGTATTTGAAGTATTGTATACTGTCTGTGATACCTGCCGGAAACTTTTTCAATTATTTACGAATATACACTTGAATCGCCGTCGGCAATAATTTTTTTATACCTCAATCCATGAACTTTTTCGCTTTGCATAAATCCCTCTACAATAATATCACTCTCCATCGCAGCAGAGGATCCTGTCCAGTTACGGAAGCAAGTATGTGTTGACACTTCGACATTTGCATTAGCTGCTTTAGTGCATATTATGCAAAATTTATTTCGTACCGCCATATACAGGATTCTGCCGGTCCTCTTTCCTATAATTACACCCTACAAGAAATGAAGGTATTTTACAAGTATGATTTATATATTGACTTCATACAACTCCAGACGCCGCATCATAATTATGGCCATAGCTTCTTTTACTCCACCCTCCATCTAAATATACTGTGATCCAGGGCATACCATCACAATCCACGTCATTGTTTTCAATAGCGATTCTTCTTTCCTCCGCTGCGGCATTTTCCATTTCTGTAATGGATGATGCCATCCATATCTGAAACATGTTATGTTTTACCTATATCCATTTTATTATACATTCTTTTACATTGCTCAACTGTTCTTCAGTTTCGTAAAACATTTTTTGAAACACGGAACATCCATAATGCTAAATCTCTCAAGCATGTGTTCGTATGTGCTGCCAGTTGCTAATGTTCCCCAAGGCAACTCGTATTTATAACATTTTTAGAGCTAGGATCTTCGGTTAATAGGATATATGTTCTATAACACATAGAACATTCCATGGTTAACGTGCTGACAAATCCATGTCTCCGTTCTTTGACAATTTCAGGTACGGCTGCCGTACATACGGATACATGTGCTTGGGACATTTGTACTATGCAGTTTGTAAAATAGGATATTTCAACAACTCTGTATCCAGACAGAATATTGTCTTCTTTTACCTTTTCTATTGTCAATTCATGTGCCATAACTCTAAAAAATAATGTATGTTATCAAATCGACAAAAATACGACAAGCGCCAAGTATGAGAGTTTGTGAATTGAACAATAGAGATACATACTCTTCAATGTCTGCTTGTGTTCCCCATGCTTCTTCTAAATGAGAAGTTCCTTCAGCAGCTTGACTTTGTGAAGCTCTGAAATTAACCTTTTGCTGTAAAGACATGCAAGTATAATACATTGCACCCACTTACTTTTCCGTTACTTCCTTTAATTTCCATGCAACTTCCAAATCCATTAATGGTTCGTCTATATTTTGTTGTGCACTGAAAGAAACGTTTTACTATTCTTTCCCTTTTTGTCGAAAAATAATCTTGGGCACAATCAACATACCTGCCTACATTTTCTGCTAGTAATTCTATCTCTTCCTCCAATACTGGAAAGGCTTGTCATCAATTGGTAGAGTGCTATAAAATATACACTTTAATTATAAGATTTCAAATTCTAATTCTAAAATAATAGAAAGTATTTATATTAGATTAGTTTGGTATTTACCTGTATTCTTTCAATTTTTTCTCGTTCCATATTTTTCGGGTAATCATCGAACGCTTCGACTTACGTCTATGACGTTGAGATAGTGCAAGTCTTGTTTTTGGCATTTTTTTTCTACAAATCTTACAAATCAGTTAGATGATATCAATGACATTAGTAGTAACTATAATAAGAATAGTTATTCATTATACAAGGGGAAAAAGTAAGTGATTTTAACACGTGCCTAAAGTTTTCCTCCCGACGGTAAGCGGGCCTTTCCCCGTGTATACCCCTATATTTTCTATACCCCTAAAAATAGTGATTACTATAATAGCCGCCGGAGAACTTCAAAGTAACTTTGACGTTTGACATTTCATAACAAAATGAGTAAAACACTGATTTTTGATTGGCTCAGCATTCTTGTCAATTTTTTCCCTAGATTATTTACTACATCTAACAAACCAATCATAGCATGATATTTTCCTGAATTAGACAAATTAGAGCGTTTTTACACTGAATAAATCCTAGTGAGATTTTATCATCTATTAAACTTGTGTTTACCTTTTATTGACATTTCTGACAATTTTAATAACCAAATTTCCAATTTTTATGTGTAAAACTGATTTAGTAAATAATATTAAAATATATCCCTGGATCAATGAACTTTTCGGTTAAAACTACAGCAGCTATTTTTAGTTAAATTTGTTGTTTAGCAAATATTTTGATTTGAATTATTAAGTCTCAAATATTTTCTAAACAAATTTAAAAAAAGCTGCTGTAGGTTATGTTAAATTTAACTGTTATCCTCAATCTAATGCTGCTTGTTTTCATTCATGATATAATCACGGGGGATAAGTTAATTTTGCGCTCGCATAATTGCCTCCCTCATGTTCGCGCTATAATCACTTACTTTTCCTCCTATAATAATATACTACCATACAAACAGATCGGCCCTCAATTGTACAATGAATAGAAAAAAAAAATACTTACCTAATCCACAAATCTAGTCACTTCACTTAATTTTTAAACAAAATATACACTAATTAAATTGTACATACGCAAAAACAACAAAGTAGTTAGTTTTAAAAAAAGGCAGAGAATAATTTCAATTGCACCAAGCACTTATTTTGTTAATTCGCAATATTTAGGTACAAATGTAACTAGACACTATCAACGGTTATCGCAACGAATCGCAAAGTTAATCTTATTTTCATATAACGCATCCTGATTTACAGAATTGCAAAGGATGACACCTATAGGATATTTATCAAAATTCCTGTATTTTTCTGTAAAAACTAATAACTGATTTGTGTGTTGCCTAACACATACAACCGATGCAAGCGCTCATTGTGGTCATGAATCGTAACAACTGTTGGAGACCCCACCCTTAAATCTAGACTCCAGTGATTCTTGTTGTGGTGGATCTGGGAGGTAAAGGTTGAAAGGGGTAAATGTGATAATCTTTCGTCCGCAATAACTCAAAAAGTTTAAAAATCAATTTTCCTGTTATTTAGCACCTTCTAGAACCCAGTAATGGCTATGCGGGGTAAAGAGCGAGTCAGCTAAATGTAATTTTTTTACAAAAGCAATTGTATTCAATTTTGGTAGTAGAGGATGTACGGAGTAAGGAATAAGAAAGTTTAATATAATTTTCTTTCGTCCATAATATGGCAAAAACCTGAATAACGATTGCATTCTTTTTGTACATAAATGTTAATGAGACCAGTGATATCGGGGGTAAGAAGGCTAAATTTCATTTTCATTCATTCGCTTGAAAAGTGACAGTATTCAAAGTATTGAATGAATCGCTTAAATAATAGACAGTGGGAAAGTTTTTCGAGTCGGCTGACTCTCTTTTTTTTCTTTTCATAAGATCTTTAATTATTCTTAAACATAATTTATAATTGCTTTGTGCAGGTCTTAATCAAATGAGTCAATAGAATACTAATAATAAATTATGAATTACCTACTTATTTTGCTATCTTCTGTTACTCACTGCTTGTTATTGTTATGAAAGATTAGGATTGATATAAATGGAATTTGCCAATTAATGTATAAGGTATCAATAACACTAAGTAATTTTTAACAAAAATTGCCATTTGAACAATTCAAAGCAAGTGCTCCTTGCTAATAACAAAGGCTGTAGTTATATCATCAAGTGAGATATAATGTTTTGTTACGTAAACGTATGATTTTGTTTGCAAAACCTTAGTTGAAGAGTTTGCATGTTGCTACTAAGATTGAATTGTAGGTATAGCACTTGTAAAAGTAGGTCCTAAATAAGTCAAATTGAAATTAAACTTTCATCCGCAAACGTTATTCTCATATATTCAGGTAAGTAGAACTAGATAATGACAATTTTTTTTATCAACTGATTAAATATAATACACTAATTTTCAAACATTATAGATATTTGTATTTTAAAATGTTATAAGTAAAGTAACCCTAAACAAAATATTATGTAGGTCGTAAGTCATTTTTTTACACATGGACCATTTTTAATAAAAATGAGAAAATCCTATGCAATGGCAGTAGGTAATTATTTTCCATTGTATAGGGCACTTTAGGTATTCGCGTAAAGAGCTAACTTAATGTCAAATTTCATTTTTTATACATGGTAATGTAGGGCTTAAATCATTTGCCAACAGTATATGATTTTCGCGCTTAATCAATGTTTTTTATCAATGTGTTATTGTTGTTAGGCCTTAGGAAATTGGGTTAAAGTAGGAAATTAAATACTAAAGTAACAGTAGAATACGGTAATAGTTTTTTGTTACTGAGTTTTAGAGCTCAAGACGTTAGCTGAGAACTGTAAATAACGGGAAGTAATTAAAACGTAACAGCGCATGGGCTGTGCTCGTTTAACAAAAATTATTTTTTTTCTATCAATCCAGTAAGTAACACTTACAATATGTCGTTCTAGGAAGTAGCTTAAATTTACACAATCTTTACAAGTTGGCATGACAACAGTGATATAATATTATTTCCCTAGGGAAGTAAATGATATTGTTAAAAAATGGTTATCACCATAAGATTAACTTAATTATCTATGAATAGTAATTGTAAACGTACAATTTGTACAGTTGTTTATACTTAAAAATCTGTTAGCAGCCATAACTTCAGAGATTTGTACATTATTGGACATGTTATTTTAAGTCAAAAATTTTTTTTATTAAATAACAAACGGTTACTATAGCGCCAATGCAAAGACCACTACTTAATTTTGCTACAATGACATGAGATTCTCTCAATTAATTTTTGTAGAAGAATCATAAAATAATTGTTAATAGACAATATAACGTGTTAATAGTGAATAAAACAGGAAGTAAGGATTTACTCTACCTCGCCTTGTTAAATCCCTCATATACGCTCGGGATTCAAATAATGCTCGGTAGAGTAAATCCTACTTACTTCCCTTGTAAAGTAATATGCTATTCCAATAAATTTTGAGTGTAAATATAAAATATCAAATTTGGCACATAACTAATACACATTGATTATTAGCTACTGAGTTTTAAAGCGTTTTTAACAATATAAACAAAATACATACGCACACAACGAGACCTCATAAAAGTTGAACCGTAACTTATGAAACACATTTAAATGATCTTTGATAAGCCTTCAATAGGTTAACGTTGTCCATACTCGGTCTGAAAATTGTTCAGCCCAAGGATACCAAACTACTTTTTGCATTGGTAAAAACATCCCACTATTTCCTCTGCTTTGCATGAATATCCATCACCATCTCCAGATTGTTAATTGCTCACTAGAAAAATATACATACAGGTACGAGTGTGGTCCGAATCAAAAAGAAACTTTTGAAACTTTAAGTCGAGCAGACTACAGAACGTCAGCTCAAACTCAGCGAGAAGCAATTGTACTACCCAGATACCTATCTATGTTTTAATTTTTTTCTCCGGCTTTATTTTTGTAATAAACTTCTTCTATACCTATATTTCTATAGGCAGGCGTCTCGAGTTTTATAGCGTTCCTGGTTATATTTAAATATCATTTTCTTTTCTAAGAGTATTGAACTAATTGTACTGTACTGAGAACGTGGTGCGCTTGAAGAGTATTTATTGGTCCCATTCTGATGAGGATGAGATCTATCACTGGTTAGTTGTCAATAATTTCAATCTGTATTGGAAAATGGTTCTTAATTGTTGTTAACAGTCTTAACAATTTTTTCCATACAACGTAGGCGCTTTCTTGAAGAAATTTAAATCTAGCTGCTGCCTACCATTTGTTAATTCTGTTGCAGTCTTTTATCTTGCGTTGTTGTTTGAAATTTGAAAAAGTCAGTAGTTAGTGTTATTGTTTTGCCATCTCAATGGGTGTAAAGCCATTTTGAAACCTGCGTTTGTTTCTTAAGAGAGCACCTAAACATTTTATTTGGTTTGGCATCTCGTTTTCTTGATACTACCGTGTAAATGGATAACCCCAGGATGCTGCGTTGATTCCTAGGTTTGAAGTAATTCCTTAACATTACTAGTTAATATCGTGTAGCCGCTTTATCTGTCCCCACCGACTCTTCATAAGTAGAAAAAAAATTTTTATTTTATCTAGCAGGTTTTATAGCCGTCATATTGCGTTGTATCGGACTCACTCATTCGAATTTGTATGCAGCAGTGTATTTGCAAATTAATGGGTAAAATTCAATAACATCTGTCATCTTCTAACAGGAACGGTATGTGTCGTGCGCAACTCTTGGTTTTTTACTGAAGTGCACTGAAAACATCTGTCCCCGGTCTAAAATGGTGATCACAAGGTGACAGAACTTAACGAAGCATACCAAACTAGCGATCGTTGATTTACCCTTAGCTCTAAAATAACTCCCTCGCCCCAAAAAACACTTAAACTCCTCTTGAACAACAAGGAAATGCTTACTTCAACTACTAATAACATAGACTCGCATCAAATAGAACGTTACCCTAACGAACAAAGAAAATCTTTTTACCAGCGTGTGCAAGAAAACGTACAAGGGGAGAGAAAAAACTGTACAATTGCTTGGACCCCACCACGTGGGGTAGGCACTAAGAGCTTTCTACCCGCAAGAAACAGATATACACAACGCCTTCACCGAACTTTGAAGAGTGCTGAAAAAGATAGTCTAACTGTTTCCCAAACTTACTTTTTTCGTGCCAATACTACGCAAATCCGTCAAAGTTAATTTAAAGAACTATTACTAATATTTCTAAATTCGACGTCCAAGAAGAGGCGCCACTTAGCCCATTACTTTTTGCTTCATCCAATAGTAATAATCGTGTGATTTTGATTTATGGATTTTGGATAATGCGACAATTAAGGAAGAAACAGTAACCATCTTGAAGGTTTTACAAGTAATCATTGCTGAAATCGGAAAGTTCTGAATTACAAAAGTTGTCCCTGAAATAAGGTGAGTAGAAGAGGATGAGAAGTTTTTTGTTGGTGCAGGACTAACGTCACTGATTTTAATGTCCTTCAAGGAAAAATCAAATCTACCGAAGTACATTTAGACCGACTAAAATACCGTTCCAGTCATCCTGCTTTCTTATGTTCTCCATTCACACTTAATTTATTTTTTCGATGCTCCCCTTTCTGGAAACACTTCAAAGCAACAAGTTAAAAACTCCGAAAACCCACTATTACCCAAGAATCATCCCCCAAATCCACTCACCTATTCCCAAGCTACCTCAAGTAGGCCATTACGTCGCCAATATATGTCTTTAGACCAACATGGTTTTATGGAGCATCGATTGACGATTTCTAACACGGTATATTTTACGCAATTTATTTCGAATGCACTGGATAGTCATAGGCAAGTTGGAGTTATCTACTCAGATTTCTCCAAGGCTTTTGACAAGGTGGACCACAAATAACAGCAATTCAAAATTATACAGTTTTGAATTTTCTGACTTGCTTTTAAAGTTGTTTAAATCTTATCAATACGTCCAATACAATAACTATTACTTGATTTCATCTGCGGTCACATCGGGAGTACCTCAGGTTTCAAATCTAGGCCGGTTGTTATTATTATTTATTAATGATTTGTCCTTGTCAATTTCGTGCTACCAGCTATCTTCTGCTGACGACCTAAAAATATACTCTGTTATCAACATTATATCTCTCTTCAAACCCAAATTGATAAAGTGCATGATTGGTGTATGAAGAACAACCTTCACTTAAACATGAACAAATGCAAAGTTCTCACGTATTCTAAAAAGTCTCAATCAATATTATACCCATATAAATGCCAGTTGGTTTTATTTAATAGATGCTCTTCGATTCAAGACTTAGGAATAGTATCCGATAGCAAGCTTTCACGTGTGCTGCTGCGATTAGGACACTTGGCTTTTTAATTAGAAATTGTCGCACATTCTCCAACATTGCTGCATTAAAATCTTTATGTATGGTCTTTGTTCGATCAAACTCGAATATAATCTATTGTTTGGTATCCATAATATACAAACCATAAGGCTTGTTTAGAAGTAGTCCAAAGAAAATTTATAAAGTTTCTTAGGTTTAAAATTGATGGGAGATACCCAGCAACTGATATAGATCGGGAAGTATTACTAACGAGGTTGAACATGCAATCTCTTGACATTCGGAGAGCGATTGCGAGTGTAGCGTTTCTCTACAAGTTGCTTCAAGACCATATTAATTGTCCGTATCTCTTATCACTCCTCCATTTTCATGTTCCGCGTATTTCTGCACGTAACACTATAACTTTTTAACATCCACGTTCGAACACTAACATTCTTCTTGAATCACCGGTCTCTGTTATGTGTAATAATGCGAATAAAATTTCTAGCGTATGTGACCTTAATGCTTGCTCTGAATTAGAAATAAAGGCATTATCATACTATTTGCAGTGTTGAATGTTACTTTTGATCATTATTATTGTTTTTTTTTTTATTAAATTTTATATTGCACTATCTTAGCAGGGACTAAAGCTACATTATTTTGTCTTGATTTGTCTTTTAATTGAAGGGAGTGGGGTACTCTAATTTTTTTTTTGTTACATATATCCGATAGATATATCTGTATATATTTCGAATGTCTTAAACATTGTCCTGTAATTGGATTTAGTTCTGTTGGGCAATAAACTGTTATTATTATTATTATTATTATTATTATTATTATTATTATTATTATTATTAGTAATCAAGAATATATTAGTTGGAAATCGACATTGACCCCTTACTAGAGGAAGGAGTACTAGAGTACAGTTCCGTTACTAGTGTAGGTCCCTTAAAAAGGAATATCCAGAGAAAAAATAAGGACGATTTTGATTCACAAAAAAATATTAGGTATATAGCACGTTAGATAAACCAACGCAAGATTACTGGCCGTGGCTAATCAGGAAACTGAAGCGTGGTTGACTGTCTTACCCTCTCAACCCCAAGTTCTCGTATAGATAACAATTCGTTCAGAATTCCTGTTTCATTACGTCCTGGGAAGTGTTATCCCTATATATGCTCACGTAGAAAGGAATGGCTTCTGGTTTGCTTGGCCTATCATGCAAACTAAGTACTGGAAGGATTAGTCGCCATTCCACGGTTAATAACATATTTGTTTGTGTATCTTCCGCTGAGTTCCGTGCAATAAAAGGGCTATCCGGTTGTCCTCATTCTGATGGTAAGAGACATATTGACTTTGATCATACATTTTAATTACCGATTACACAACAACTAATACATATGCACCAAATCATATACGTACTACTTTTACTTTAGGCGAACCGCGGTAGGAAATGCGGAAAAGAAGAAACCTATTAAATGCCAAGGATAGATAGGACAGTTTTATTTCCTCTGGCCACCAGGAGTATGACGACCATTAGGGATTGCCTGTGTTAATAAAATAGGCAGTAATATTGCCAACATTACTGGGAAGGCTAGATCCACCTGTTATTTGATTCAACTACTTTCCATTAACTTTAGGACTAAAGGACTCTCTCTGGATGGAGTGCTAAATTTATAATATTATTGTAGATGGTTTTTTTGTTTTATTTGCCTCAAATTATTAAGCACAGTTGTATTTTGTTTTCACGGATATATGTATAATGTATAACTGTTAATAAGCAGTCATTAGAAGTCTATATTTAGTATGTAAAAGTAAACTATATCAAAAACGTATAAGATGATAACCCACGAAACTTTATTTTCGGACACTCAATGGAAATGGACCATGTTTCCTTATTACAAATCGTAAAAGGAAGCATCTCTTTTCTTTATGGCAATCATTTATTTATAGTAACCAATTCTTTATAAAGAATTATCAATTATTTATTGGAATAAACATTAAACGTACAACTATTGACGTTAGAAAAACTTATGCTTGTACAATGTTTTAACTGTAAATCATTAAATGATAGTGACGATTTTGATAAAACCTCCTGATGAACTCCTCCATTTGACGTAGAAAATGATGAATCGCTACATGCAGGAGCCAACTGTAATTCAGTATGTTCTAGGACAACATCCGATATATTCTAGCATCCACTGTTTGACGATGATGTCGGATTAAAAATTCTATTTTCGAAGTAGCCATTTATTGTTAATGCTTTCTTTTATATATTCTTCTGGAGTCGTGTTTGATCGCCATCCTCCATGATTTTTGAGCCTCCTGATAACCGCTCCATCCTCAGCAAGAAAATTAGTTGACGTTCGACGTAGACAGTGTCCCGTGTAACCGTCTGGGTTGGATAATTTCAAATAATGGGCAATTTTATTCGGCATCTTGTAGAAACTGTGGTTGCACTGTACATTTATTGTTCATATAAAATATGAACAATATGGAGTGATTGATACGTTTTGGACGCAAGGTTACATATCTCCTGTACAACTCAATCTCATTAATTCCTCTCACTTCCGTCATAACGGTGAATATACGCTTCTTCCTTGTCTTAGTGTCATGGAAAGTGACAGCCAAAATAGAGCCGGTATCTTCGATATCCTTCACATTTAACTTTCTTAGCTCATCGCTACGACATGCTCCATGCAGACCGAAAATTAACGCCACGTTAATCATAAGAAAAGTATCGTCAGGAGCTTCTGTCAAAAATTTTGACACATCATCCTACGATATATATATATATATATATATATATATATATATATATAACTGTAACTTCCCATAATTCGATATATCGACGTTTTCTTTCACTCTCAACGTACTTTTCAACATCGAATATGTCGACCACAGCGTGGAAGATTTCAGCCTTTCAGCCTGTAATCAAATATAAAGATAAAACTTAAAATAAATAAATAAATGTATTCAGGAAAACTAACCTTTTCATGAAATAAAGCAAACATAACTTCTTCGTCGATATCCCTTACGTTCTTTGAAGTCATCCAAGAATTGAAAATATTATAGGTCTTCTCATATTTATCTCATGATTTCTAGGATAATAAACTAGCAACAGCTTCAAGCCCTAATGCCGATATTTCAGAATGAGTTTCATTATTTATTTCCATTTTCACGCGATAACGCTTGACAAAAGTCTTGTTTACCTATTTTTGCTTAGTTGCTGCAGTAATGAAAACGGTAATTTGATTCTCGCGCTTGTCATGTATTTTTTAAATAATTTCTTATAAAATGTAATCCATTTCCATTTAGTGTCCTAAAAAAATTTATGTGTTATTCTTAAAGAAAAGTAGGTTCTTCTTTACCATCGCGTTTCTAATCTCGGCGGGGCCTCGTTCAGAAAGATCGCGATTCGTAAAGAAAAAGAATAATTTTCTTTACTTATAATACAAATAACTATTTAAGTTATAAGTTTTTGTTATGAACGAATAAGTTCAAAGGGAAATATGTCATTAAAAATTATTATTAATTTTATTAAATACATAAATAAAAAGTTTACCTCGAGTAGGATTTGAACCTACGACCTGTACTTTGCTAGAGTACCGCGCTAACCAACTGCGGCATCGAGATTCAAGCCCCAATCGATGTAAATTTTGTCTTTATGTATGTAGAACTGATGCAAATTCTAAATATAATGAGATTACAATCGAATTATTTATATTAGTGGAATGTGAACCTGCAATATCGCAAGGATTCAGACATACCAAAGCAACTTGACTAATATTAAAATATATGTTTTTGTTATGAACGAATAATTTACATCAGCTCTACATGCATAAAGACAAAATTTACATCGATTGGGGCTTGAATCTCGATGGCACAGTTGCTTAGCGCGGTACTCTAGCAAAGTACAGGTCGTATATTCAAATCCTAAAATTAATAA
This sequence comes from Vesta saturnalis, assembly GCA_036346205.1. Classification (NCBI taxonomy): domain Eukaryota; kingdom Metazoa; phylum Arthropoda; class Insecta; order Coleoptera; family Lampyridae; genus Vesta; species Vesta saturnalis. The sequence goes on from JARFJB010001721.1 coordinate 2,411,539, forward strand.
TAATTTTCAAATAACTATTTGTTTATAACATTATTATTATTATTCAGTTATTAAAACTATGCTATTTAACATTGATTCTATACAAATCAATTGTACAATCAAATTGCAGTGATTGCATTTCCAAAAAATTGTAATTTTCGCGTATTTAAATAATGTTTAAAAGGTAAGCTGTCGTTTTACTGCTGAAAAACCGGAAGGGTGTATTTGTCACAGCAATAACCTATATAAGAAATACTAACATTCACATTTTCATAAGTGATGTTTGATAAAAAATAGTAAACGATGCTTTCCTATCTCTGGTGTGATACCTACCTAGCTTCCGCAAGATTCATACATTGCCTCTGACACGCCCTTTTATTTTTAAAACTCCTTATCGTTCTTTCTTTTGTCATACATTCTACTGCATTCAGTCTTACCTCTAACCTCGCCCACATATATTTACTTCGTTAATCTTGCGATGTTCATCCTCTCAATGTGGCCAAACCAACGTAGTATGCTATTTTTATACCTCCATATCACCATATTTTCCTCGCCACACTACCTCATTATACACTCATTCTTTATCGTATCCCTTCTCGTTTTAATATGTGCGCTTCTCAGGAATCTCATACCCACGGCATTTATTTTTCTTTCGTGCTTTTTTTGACATACCCATGTCTCACTTCCATACAGTGCTGACGGGACAAACACGCCATTAATGATTGCTCGTTTCGCAGCTAGGCTCATGCTTTCGTTTCTCATTATTGTCCACATACTTCCAATCACTTTCCTTCCAGCATTGATCCATCGTCCAATCTCGCCATCCATTGTACCACCTGAAATGAACATTCTACCCATATATACCAACTCGTCCACTTGTTTCACAATTTCACCTTGCAGAGTACATACTCTACTCTCCTTCTCACCTTCCCGATTTAACACCACAATCTTAGTTTTGTTCACGTTTACCTTTAGGTCCAGGCTCTCACAGACTATATCAAACTTCCTCAGAGCAGTTTGTAGCTCATTCACACTGTCACTTAATAAGACTGTCATCTGCATACACCAAAACTCGTATATTTAAGTCATCAACCATTGCACCATTTGTATCAGTACATGCTAGCCTAACACATTTACCCATGTGTACATTGAACAACCACGGTAACATCAAATAGCCTTGTCGCGTTCCTTGCTCAATATTAAAGCATTGAGTCGGACCTCCTCTCACCCTAGCAAATGTCCAGCTATCGTTATATACTGCCCTTATACGATTTATTAGATCTTTACTTACGCCATATTCCTTTAATATTTCCCACAGCTTCTCCCTATTCACTCTGTCATATGCTTTCTCCAGATCTACAAACGCACAGTACATCTTCCTCATCTACCAGAACACTTTCTGATAAACTGCTGGGGAGCAACCATCTGATCAACAAATCCTTTCCCAGGCATGAAGCCACTCTGCACATACCAAATCTTAGTTTGTGTAGTTTGTCGTACTCTATCAATCATTACTTTTCCAAATACTTTACCAGGTGCAACCAGCAAACTTATTCCTCTGTAATTCTTGCAATCACTCTTGTTCCCCTTGCCCTTATACAATGGTATAATAATAGCGCTCAACCAATCACTCGGAACTTTTCCGGTCTTAAGGCATACATGGAATAACTCACACCATCTTCGTATAAGCTTTGCACCTCCATACTTCAGCTTTTAACCAGTAATTTTATCTACGCCTGCCCTTTTACCGTATTTCAACATTCCTACCCTTTCCTCTACCTCATTTATCCCAATATTCTTATCAGTTTCATTCGCTATTCCTTCTACATTCTCCTTATTTAACGCATCAGTCTTATTTTCCTCACTACTGTTCAGCTTTCCGATATATTCCTGCCAGCATTTCCTTATTTCACAATCGTGCCATACCATTTCGTTCCTCCTATTCATCACTCCGGCCGTTTTGGGATACGTTTTGTACTTTTGACACATTCCCAGAAGAATTTTTTGTTTCCCTCAAAATTAATTTGCATTTTCTGTCCTTCCACAACCATCGCTTCCTCTTTAGTTATTCTTACTGCATTCGTCGCTTCGTTGTTTCTTAATCTCTACACCTCATACAATCGCGTTTTTCAGTCTTATTTTTTACAGCAATTAGAACCATCTACGGAGCTCTTTTCTTACATATTGCCTTTTTACTGATCCATTCCACCAAGCACATTTTTTCTGCCCTCTATGCTCTTGCATTTATCTGCACGGTACAATTGACAACACAATTTTTCGAGCTCATCCCTGCACTTTCAACGTCATTGTCTTTTATTTGTTCGTTCCACACTGTTTCATTCACATTCAACTCTTTACTCACAGCATCCGCATATTTTATTCTCCCGCCATTATCTACTAGTTTGTGTACCCTAATTCTGGATGTTCACACTACGTTTGATTTCCTCCTCCAGACCCTCTTTTGCCATAAACACACTCTCGGTACAACCAAAAAGTAGTCTGATCCGCGCATTACCTTTGTGTCTCTCAACAGGTTTCTAAGTCGTTCATCATGCACTATTAACTCAATCATACTTTTAGATTCGCTTCTTTGCCATGTATAGATATGCACATTTCTATGTTTAAACCACGTATTAGATACAAACAGGCTTCTCTCCACATAGATGTTCACCAGGCGTTCACCTTTCTCATTGACCCTTTGGTCTCCGACATTTCCTAGAACACGTTCAGTATGGTCTCTCTGTGCACCCACCCATCCACTCATATCCCTTAATATCACTACTCTTTCCTTAGGATTACATACGTTCAACATTCCACCGGTGCGTAGAACGCAATGAAAAAAATTATACGAAACTCCACTTTCATTCTAACCCTCATTACCCGGGGGATACCAATTCGTAGTGTTTAATATATTTTCGCTCTTTCACTCACGATCAAACCAACTCATTTGCGCCATACACTTCAGTCTCAACTCCTGACCATAGTACTAGGTTGCCATCCTCCATCTCCACAGCACACTTTTCTTTGTGATTTGTCTCCGATACACACAGAATATCTGCCTCTCATACATTACATTCGCAATTTCCAATTCTTTGCCATGCATTCCTCTAGCATTCCACATACCAAGTCGCCATTCATTCCTTGCATAGTCACCAGCAACGGCGCCGGTCTGTTACGACCTTGATCGCTCCTTGTAGCCAGGTCGATCCGATGCAATTATATTGTTCTTTTTGGTACTTACATAGCGGGCAGACCGGTTACTAGCCAAATCGTGCCCCGGACGATGTAGCATCCCTACTAACGGTATCGTCCTAGTACCGGACAGTTATTTGTCTACTGCTCCGATACGTAAGGAAGTAAGAAGTAGAAATATAGGCACAATTAAACATTGTGAGTTATATAGAGTGCTTACTTCCTGTATGAATATATAAATACACGCACGCACGCACGCACGCACGCACCCACACACCCACACACCCACACACCCACACACCCACACACCACACACCCACACACCCACACACCCACACACCCACACACCCACACACCCACACACACACGCACACACGCACGCACGTACGCACATTCACACACACACACACACACACACACACACACAACGTGAACCAAAAAAAACGTTCCCCTGCTTCAAGTGTTTATTCTACACATACATTGAAGACAAAAAGTCAGATAAAATTTTTCTCTAAAATGTATGGCTACAAAGTGAACTTTGAATTCTGAAAATCGTTTTTCGCAAATAACTCGAAAACTTTTAAGAATTTCAAAATACTATCTCCAATGAAAATTATTGGTAAGGGTATAACTAAAGTTGCGTTGCCATATAAACGTGGCACTCTACACAAAAAATTGAAACAAAGCGAAAATGGCTTCTACTTAAACACGTAGTTCAAGCAATGAATGAAGGGACGCTCAACGTAACCCTGCCCAATGACCGAAAATGACTCGAAACGCGGAAAGGATGTGCAGACGTATAGAAATAATTTATTAAAAGACATTTTTTACGCCAATAAGGTATGCAACTAACGCTACACGAAATGTACTTAAGTTGCCAATATGAAAGTAAATTTTAAACATACATAAAAAGGTTTGTTAGAACTTACCACCTCTAGATTCGACAGAAATATTTCCAGTCATTTAAATTTCGGCGCATAATGGTGAATGATACTTAACGACGGTATAGGTTTTTACCATAAATATTCTTTCTTCATTGCAGTAATTCATTTGAAAGTGAATAACCTAGACGACAATATTAAACAACGCTAAATACTTTTTAAAGTTATTTGACACATTTGAAACAAATTATAATTAAAGGCATACCATACGTTAAAAACGGCAATTACTTATTTAGTGTTTTAAACTAAATATTTCATCTTTAGTCTTGTATCAGGTAACCAAAAAAGTTCGTGCGGTTTTTGTATACAGCAGAGTGTCATGAATATTTTTTAAGCTGTTGATCGATAGTATATGTTTGTTATCTTCGGGTATATATATATATATATATATATATATTTGACGACAATGGACTAGTACAAACTTGGTACTAAAGCCACAGTGGCGGCGAGAAAAATGTGTACCGCATTCGGAGAAATTTTCTTCGTAAGATTTCAGCTTGACCGATGAAGCACGCTCTAGGAGATCGAAGATCATAGTCAACCAGGACCGGGTTGTGGCGATACATTTTAGTATAAAGTGTCGCAAGCTTGCAGAAACGTAACGATTGCTGGGAAAAAAATTTGCGTAACAATAATGAACCATTTCTTGATCGGTTGTTAACTTGCAATGAAAAGTGGATATTATAATCCAATTCTAAGCCTTCGTATCTTTGGTTATCGCCTACTGGTTCGGTGCCACACACTCCTAAACTTTCCTTGCACCTAAACAAGATTTCATTGTGTGTTGGGTGGACAGCGACTGGAATAGTCCATTACGAATTTTTGGAAAGGGGTCAAACCATCACTGCGGAGTTATATTGTGTACAGCTTCGGCGAGTACAAGCAGCACTCATCCAAAAACAGCCTTCTTTAGTCACATGGAAGAAAGCACTATTCTTACAGGATAACGCCAGACCACATACCGCAAGATTGACGCGGGAAACATTATCCCACGCTCCATATTCTCCTGACATTTCTCCAAGTGATTACCACCTTTTTTTGTCTCTTGACAACTGCATGAAATATAGACAGTTCAAAACAAGACTTGATGTTATAAATGCAGTCCGTCAATTTTTTGATTCAAAATCCATATAATTTTACAAGAGCGGCATACAAAAATTTGTTGTTACGTTGGCAAAAGGTCATTCATTGTGATGGTTGTTAATTAGATGGGTAATAATGTATTATTGTTTGTTAATACATATTTTTATTTTACCATAAAAAACCGCACGAGCTTATTTGGTTACCTGATAACTAGTACCTTTGGATGTGCAATCACTTTACCTTTTGATTGAGACTATTAGCTTTTCTATCGGTTGAATCGGCGAGCAGGCACATGCAGAAACGTTCAAAAACCCCTATGTTCGGGTTTGAGAACGGACACACAATATGTGTTTTCTTTATTTTTAATTTAAAATAACATTAATTAATAGTCAACCGCATATATGTGCTGTTGTGTGAGATTAAAACAAAAAATACTTCAATAACAAATAAAAAGTATTATTATCCTTTGTTAGATTCATACCTTTCAATATATGGTTTTTCATTATCAACAAGTTTAAATTAAGATGCAGTGATAGCCACGTCATCAACTAAATGCGTTTCCTTTCTAATTGCATCATTCCATGATTGTTGCTTGCTTACGACCTCTTCAACAACAAACACACGTTGCTTTATTTATTCTTTTCGATTAAGTCTGGTGGTTGATTTATATAAATTTGTTCTTTCACTTTACTATTGAAGATAGCAGTTTTTACATCAACGCTAAGTGTGGCTTGCCTTACAACTGGAATAAATGTTTGATGATAATCTGTGCCGAATTTTTTAAAAAAGCTTTGGGCTACTAAACGTGCTTTAAATCTTATTAGTCTATCTTCAGCAATTTGTACATTCATTTGAAAGCAATAGCGTTTCGATTTGGCGGCAACCCATATAATCTTCAGATCCAATTTTTCAGTAATGACAGTTTTTCGTCCCCCATGCATTCACCTTTATAGTTTACTTTAGAGCGCTTCGGATAAATTTAGATAAAAAAGGTGTCTCTGAGTTCTAGGGTAAAAAATGCCAGATGTAAAATCCTGCCCGGTTCCGATGTCCGACAGGGCAGGGCCCATTATTGTAACATCCGCGGTATCAGGTCTAATCTTAATGCTCTGGATCAATACCTTGAACAAATACAACCTGACGTTTTGTTTCTACCTCAAACACAAGTCTACTCTGAATACTCCGATTCGCCCAACTTGCAATTTCCCCTATACAATCTTCACTCTAACTTTCGATACAAAGGGGTGTCTGTCTATCTCAACATCGCTTGCTAGAGGATTCCTTTTTTGGAGAATAAAAAATTTGACGCAATTTGGTTCAAACATTCGGGTTTTAAATTTGCGAAATTCTACTTTTAAATTTATAGGTCTTCCAATGACAGTAACTTTCAAGACTTCTTCGATTATCTTAGTTTGAAACCCACTTGTTTATTAAAGTTCAGTTCTTTCCCCACTACGTCTATCTAACTTCAATTGTTCATGGTGTGAATATTGTTTTAAGTCGTTCTTACCTTCGGACATTGCTTCTTCAGTGCCTGAAGTCATATTCATGGGCTTGTAGTTGTACATTCCGAAAAACAAATTCGTATAGGTCATTCTCTTGATTGTTTCTAGAAATATGTGTTATCACTAAAACTAAAAAGATGTTTTAACAACGAAAGTACAATGAACTGGCATTTAGTCAGTCGTAAGCTTTGGTATTTAGGTAAAACTATCAGTAAAAACTTTAGTAGATACATCTTCATATCCCCCCCATGACATTTTTTGACGGACCTGTAGTGGCTGATTCAGACAAAGCCAATCTTTTTGTGCACTTTTTTGCATCAAACTCGTATCTCAATGATTCTGGAAAGGATTTGCCCCTAGTCAACTCTTCTTCATACGCTGTGAAACCAATTCATTCTATACACAAGCTCCTAGAATCGATCATCAGTAGGCTTGATCCCAATAAGGCAACTGGATCAGACGGTATTCCAGCTATTGTCTTAAGGAAAATAATAATAATAATGGGCTTTATTGCAGGTATAATTACAAATATTAACAAGTAAAACATGTAAATGACAATATAAAAATATCCGCAAAGGGCGAAGTTCAATTCACTAAATGGAATTGTTTTTTCAACTTATCCCAAACTGAAAATTTGACGCTTAAAGAATTAACTGCCCACACGGAGCAAAAGTAAATCTCTTATGACTATAAACATATGTGCATAATAGAAAAAAAGAGTAGAGAAAAAAAAATTCAGCAGTTAGCTCAACCAATACAGGGCATGTAACAATAAAAGAGAATGGTATTTGTCAATTGAAAAGATACTTATACACTTTAAATACACGATTGCTTGAATGAATTAGGTTGAAGAGTAAAGCATTAAATACCTTTATTTCATTCTGCACCTAATTTTACTACTTTACGTCCCAGTTTCAGTCCGGGAAAACGCAAAAAACGGCCTTGTGCTGTAAAGTGTTACTACGGAAACACAAAATTAATCATCGCAACAACAGTTAAAGCAATATTTTATTCAAAAAAAATCTACAATAGAAATTAAGAATTAAACTTATATATTAATGTTCACATTGATGGTACAATTTATATTGCCCTCAATAGTTACTGGTGGATAATTGTTGTTAGAAGGAATGGTGTTACTATAACTAGTTTTATTAGTAACTTCTTTGTTTTGCACTTCAACAAAAGTTTCTCCGTTCAGAAACAACCTGGCAATTTTATTTTTGCTTTCTAAAGAGTGTTCTATGTATTTTTCAGTCACTGACGCACTCTTCCAACCTCTATGTCTTTTTAGTACTGCTAAATCAGCACCAACATTGGCCAAAAGCGTTGAAATTAATGACCAGTATATCTGTCAGCATCTTGAAGACCCAAGATTCCTCCAACTGTGTGGATTTCTACCCTTTGAATGGTACATTTTGAATTTCTGTATCCCAAAAACAACTTTTTGGTCTCAGTGACACGTATTTTCTGAATAACTGCAAATAGCTAATCCCCTCTACTTCATTTATTACAGTGACGGTTCTTCTTTGATTTGTCTTAGTGCAGGGAATCGTAATAACTAAATTCGTTTCAGTTTCTTGAATATCGTGTAGTGAAATATTATATAATTCTTCTCGTTTTAAACCGCCCGCTATTCCAATCATAGCTATAACCTATAAATAAAAAAAAACTCGTTAATTTTATTGTTTATATAAATTTTGTCTCACTTTTTCCAGGAGATATTTGTCATTACACGCCTCTGTAATAAATGGATAGATTTCTTCTCAGGTTAATGTTTTAGATTGTTTGGGTTCATAACTAAGAATGCTATAAGTCTAGGAAAGCAGGATATGTCCAGATTTTCATTCGCAATTAATGCTGATTTAACCATGGAGTATTTCAGCCACAAAGAGGATGCACTTAATTTTGTAGACTAAAAACATTAATTTACAATTGAAGAACCAATACAACCATTCACATTCTTGCCAGATCTAAAAAATAAGCCAACATAATTTTCAACTTTCCATTCACAAAAATGGCTGAATTGTTTGATACCTTGCCCCACACTTTCTAGATATTAACTTAGCACACGCTTCTGTAGATAGGGTTTGTTACAATATTTTGAAATTTTTCGATTCAATGTTTTTAAATTTGGCAGAATGAAGTAATAGTTATTTATATATCAAGGGAGTTATGGGTATGTTAATTACCGAGGTTATTAACATGCGTAACTCCCGTGATAGATAAATAATTTTATTTCATACTAATAATAAAAAAAAAACTAAGTATTGTTGGTTAAAGTTAAACGTACGTTGTTTAAAAATTAAGTAGGCATGGTTACTATGGATATATCAACTGAAAAGATTGGAAATATTTGTCAAAATACATTAGAGGGCAGCTATAGATCTATAACTGCCTAAATACCAGTTCATAACTTCCCAAGAGACCTATGAACGTGTTTATTGTTATACTAAACGCCAAATACGTGACCGTGTACTATTCAACCGGAAAATATTAGTTCTTTTAAGAAAAGTAAAAGTTACGTTTTGTACATTTTTTAGTTAATAACCTCTTACTTATGATGTTTATATTTTATCATTAGGACAATTCAAACAAAAAAACACATTTGTCTAATTGTGAAAAGTGAAATATAAGGTTATGTTACTTGTTCATAAATTTACTCGGAAATGTTGTAATTCGCATTTTAATTATTAACCACAGTTCTAGGGGTAAATAATTCGTGTCTAAACAGTTTTATACTGCGATGGTTATAAATAGTATAGAGTTTTATCGAATTCAAATATTAGATAGTATGCAAGTTCAAATAAAGTTGAAGAAGTTATGTAATTTGTTATGAGTAAAATATAGTATACGAATATAAACAGATGGTTTTTACACAACAAAACAGGTTTTATGGGGTTTTCACAATGATGTTGTATTCATAAAAGCATTGAGCTATGGCAGTAGCATGTTAAAAAGGTCAACACGATACATATTAGTGTGTTAAAGATAAATAAGAAATTTCTCATATAAATCAATATAATTAAGCAATTAAACACATAACAGATATTGATTACATGAAGTACAATAATCCTAATGTGTAGAACATGTATAATAATTGGTGAAATGCATAAAAACTCTGCGACGTTATGTTGGTAGATCATAGACTAAGTGTTTAAAAAGTGCTTAAGAAGTTAAAGTGCTTTAGAAACATATCTAAGAACATGAAAAACACACGTGCAATGTGAAATTAACAATATAAATACAATAAAATTACTCTACACTTATTTCTTCGTTATCATCTAATATAAAATCAGATTCATCCGACGAGTCTCCACTCCTACGTATAATCAATTCCTCACAAACGACATCCATAATATGCTCTTTATTAATGTATTCCTCTTCAATTTCTTTAACATGACGGCACACTTCTTGCCAGTGGCTCTCCAAATCCATTGAACACTTTTCACGACTTAGTTTTTCAACATCGGCTAATTTAAAAGTTGTGTTTCTCGATGCCACCCATGCTTTTACAATGGCCCATATTTTTTGTTGGATTTAGCTCCGGGTGGTATGGAGGTAGTCGACATACAGAGTGACCATGTTTCGCAAATATAGCATCAATTGAATATTCCGTGTAGCTCGGTTTATTACATTTTATTAAATCATACAGCTCCAATTTTGTTTGGGATTCATCATGTACGATCCCTCGTTCTTGTAAACAAGTTATCATTTCCATTTTTTTACTGCTAAAAGTTGGATGTTTAACTGCTAACGTGTTGTGATAACTTGCATTATCCATAACAATAACTGACTTTTCGAGCAAATACGGTAATAACTGGTGCTCAATCCATCGTTTATAATTAATAAAGTTCATATCGTCGTGATAATCACCTGTTTTTGAGCCCGATTTAAAAACTAAGAGGGCATTATTGATAAATCCCATTTCACCACCAGCATGTACTATTATAAGACGTTGACCTTTACCGGTTGGACATTTTAAACCTTCGTTGGAATCATCTACCCAGGAATGTGGCGTTGTATGCGATGCATGTATATATGTTTCATCTGTATACACAATGGGTCGCCCTGCTCTTCGATGCTTTGTTATAGCTCGTATATAAGCACAACGTAAAGATCGTATATCGTATCGTTCCATTAAACATTTACGATTGTCAACGGTTTTCGTTCATTTAAAACCTATTTTATTTAATAATCTTCTTAAAGACGTTTCCTTCCCAGAGAAACCAATCATCTTTAATCTTTAATAATATTATAGATAGCACTGACGGTGCGTTTCGTACAAATTGCAGTCGAATGACTTGTTCCCCACAATTATCGGCAGATGATCTTGGTGCTGTTTTCATTCTTTTATTAGAAGTCTGGAACGATTCTATTTCACCACGTTGAATTGCACTCCCTTCTCTAATAATTCTAACGACGGTACTCTTAGATACTCCAGTTGCTTTCACAACGATATCAAGAACATTAACTGTAAAGAAATGTAATCGTGAAAAAACTGACAGATGTTAATCGTACAATAATGACATACCTTCATTCAAATTTTTATGAAACTGATAAACATTCCAAATAATTTCGCGGGCATCTTGCGATAAGACATGCCGCTTCTTTGCTGGAATGTTTGGTGTACTATCAGACGATGTACTCGCATCACCCATTATAAACAACGAATTAAATCAATATATTATATTAATACATATTACTGTGGATTACAAATACAACTTACTTGTAAATAAAAGGTGCTGAAACGGAAGGACTTGAAACGTCTCATTCGTACTGTTAAATATGAGTTCCCGAACTAATGACGTTAATTACAATATAAAAAGAAAACGATCTTTCAAAAAGATGGGTTTTACGTAAAGGCGTACTATGTAAACCTTTCTATCTTATGTTAATATTGTGAACGTCCATTCTGTACCGAATTTTGTTGTAAAGGTAAGAGCAAAATAAGCAAAATGCAATCTTCGCCGATTTGTCATATTGAGCCACTGTAAATCTCTTAGTTTATGTGATACATGGTCACATTTTCTTAGACCATATATTAGTCTAATACATGAACTGTCAACCATTTGGAAGAGCCTAATGTACACGCTGTGAAGATACGAACCATAAACCACATTTCCGTAGTTAAAATGAGACAATATTAAAAAATTAACAAGTTTAATTTTATCTTGACGTGGTATTACATGTCTATCCATGCACAATTGTCTTAAGTTAAACTACGCCTTTTGTATACACTTGCTAATATGGTCCTTAAAGTGTAAATTATAATCCATAAGTAAACCTAAATTACGACCCATGTCTTGCGAAGATAACGTATCGTTATTCAAAGTTAAATTAATTGCAGATAGAACTTTTCCCCTAGCACAACCTTTCATATACATTAAATACAAAATCGGACCTAAAATTTATCCTTGATGGACACCAGCATTTAATGGCTTTTCCTCAGATACATTATTATTATTATGTTGAACTTGTTGCAATCTGCCAATAAGAAAACTGGCTATCAGATTGGTAGCGTCATCACTGAAACCCAAATAATGTAATTTGGCAAGGAAAAGTTAATGATTGATCGTCTCAAAAGCTTTAAAATAATCAAGCAGCACAAGTATTGTTATCATATTATAATCCATTGCTTTCAAAATGTCACCAATGATACAAACAAGAGTGGTAGAGGAGCTATAATTAGTTCTGTAACCGGATTGCACTTCTGGTAAAATCATACTATCCTAGTAGTCACGGATTTGACTCTCCATTATTCTTACCAATAATTTAGAAATGGCAGGAAGGATACTGATTGGACGCAGACCTTTAAAACTACCAGGACATGGTGCTTTAGGAAGCGGTAAAATCTGTGCAAAAAAAAACTTAATTCTAAACATGACCTATTCCCAAAAAAGGCGACAAGACCAACGAATTGTCATCACTTTCACTTTGCCTAAAGTCATGAAAAAAGGCATAAATCAGCAACTACTCTATTTTCTTGAATGTAAAAAACTACTTAGTGACCACCAATATGGTGTCAGGCAGAGTCGTTCAACAGGTGATCTACTTTCATGTGTGACCCGAGTTTGGAACAATACATTAGAACAATCCAGTAAAACAGTTTTAGTCGCTTTAGATATAAACGCATTTGAACAAGTGTGGCATAAGTGTTTACTTGTCAAACTGACCTCGTTTGAATTAACTGATACTCATCAACTGAGTTTCCATTTTCCTAGATAAAATACGAATACGTATCGTAGTTGATGGTTTCTTTTCAAAAGAAGCTGTTATCAACAACGTGGGCGTGCCACACAGATCATTTACAGCTCCTACACTTTTTCTGCTATACATAAATGATCCTATTTCTTCAACGAGTAACTAGATTCATTGCTTTGCTAACGACAGCACCCTTCATTGTAGTTCATGTCAGTCCAGTTATAGCAGTAATCCACCTTCTATCTCAAACCAAGACATTCAACGTATCCTTGAATCGGAAAGCAATAATATAGCTAAAATGTATGCTAACAAAACTGCTTTGTGTCCGACAAAAAAGATCGATTGTTTCCTGTTGTAAGTATGAATGGCCTAAATTTTAAGTTGAACGTGTAGCGCCCCCCATAGTAGGTTTACATAATTAATAATATTTTCGTTTTGCCCGTTAGCTATCAGTCGGAGATGGGGCGGTTCGTGGTTTGAGTAACAAACAATTGAGCGCTACAAACACTATCTTTATTTCCTATATTTCTTATAAAACTAAAGTGATTTTATCTATGATCTATGATGAGTTCATTATTTTCAGTTACTAACCGAGCTAGTGGAGTTGCGGTAACACGACCTGCTTAGCATTCGTGAGGTAATGGGTTCGATTCCTGTTACCGTCTACTCTGTATGAGGTCTTTGCAGGGGGGTTTTCCTCATACACATGTAGTGGCATGTCACTGCGTATACGCATACCATGTGCGCCTATTTAGGCGAATTCTGAGGTAGTGTCTTCCCCCTCCGAACCCTAACTCCGTTCCTTCCGATCCTATCCTGACCACACCCATTCTTAATCCCACCATACATATATACGTAATGTATGTATGTATGTGAATCAATCAGTGTGGGAAGCTCAAGCTGCCCGCCCTCCCCCTTGAGGAGGGAATCAAGCACGTGGCCTTCTCCTTTTTACTAAAGCAGCTGCTCGTAAAGTAGGTTTTTTGTACAGATCTAAGCAGTACTTTGCCTCCCTAATATGCTTTCTATATCGTTGGTCGCATTCAAATAAGAGCAATTAGGATTATAAATCACTCGTCTTTAACTTCTGACATGCAGTCCCTTCAGCATAGAAGAATCATTTCAATGCTTGTTTAGTACTATCGGTATTACTATGGCTATTGTGCTGCTGAATTACATTCTTTGATACCGTCTCGTCCTACGTTTGGTAGTAATACTCGGTTTGCTCATTCACATTATTAATATGTAGTACAAGTCTGCACTTCGCGCAATCTATATTCTTCTATACGGCTTCTAAATTGGATGATCTTCCTAGTTCCTATTTTTATCTCACGTTCAAAATGAAAAAGTTGAAGGTAGCTGTTCATAGGTATCTCTTGATAATTCCCCCTAATTGTCCTTGTGTGCTTTAACACGTTAGGTTACACGACATAACTTATATAAATTGCCTGTTAACCTTGCTAGACCTTTTTTTTCCTTTTACTGAACTTGTTTAAAACAATAACATCAGCACCTTTCTCCATAATTGTTTTACTAAACACTAAATTTCTTTTAATTTGAGAAATGAACATATTGACATAATTGGTTGCCTTTTAGTGATAAATTAATAACTGCTCTTGCTTAATTATTAAGCGTTTATTTTTGAATAATCTTCCAGTAATAATGTTACATCATTCTCAATATTTTTTCGTAAACCTTCTTTATCGATAAATCCTTCTTTATTTTCACGTGAAGTACATAGTTCTTATGCAATTTTTAAATTTTCACTTGAAAACTTAATTTTATTGACTCCTTCTTTTTAATATATTCCGACCTTGACCCATAACTAGTTGGTCATTTTAATACCTAATACTTAGCAAATGAAAGGATAATGTATTGAAACGTTACTTTCTTTATGACAGGAAAAACCTATTCTATTACCTTTTTAAATACTATCAACAACTATGATTTCTCCACTAATTCATTACAAAATCAAATCTGCAGTGATTGCATTTCTATCTTCGATATTTACTTGTGAGTGAAATTATGTGTCGGGCGGGGTATTCCACTAATTCTACAAGACGCATGTGATGGAAGGCTCCACAACTATAATCGTAAAAAAGCTTTCATGATAATTAGATAAGAAGTGATAAACCATCTGAAGCGAGAGAGGTGCAGACGACAACGCTTTGGGGACTTTTTTAATCATTACACGGTCCTGATAGATTCTGCTTAGTTTCCTACTGATATTGATGTGGGCATGATATTGAAACTGATCTGGTTTCTAGCCTAGAAGGAACATGTTTAATTTTGAGATGGATACTGAACCATAAAGTTGCTGGCAAATTCTGCTCCGTGCCCTTTATAATTCGACACTCATTTATCTCTCACGGGTTCAGCGAAGACGGTTCTGTAGAAGTTTATGGGATTGTGGCCAAAATAAAAACTTGAAAATTTTGAATCTATTACAGTTTTTGAGAAAGCTTATTTTCCGAAATCTTGACAACTTGTTTGACGCTTACCAAATGGACTGCCACACTTACTTGAATTGAGATAGAGTTAAAATCCAATTAAGTTTGTAGTTTAAAGGTGCCTTTATGGTATTCATTTTTTAAAATAAATATCTTTGCCTGAGAAAAATGCCTAAATTTGTACTTTTCAGGCAGAGGTAAAAGCGTAAAAAAATCAATTTTTTTTAAATGGAATACCTTATTTTTTGTTACGTAATCGAATTGGCGATAAGATTTGTTACATGTTATTATACCTAAATCAAACTGTTCTAGAGTTATTTCCAAAAAACGGAAAATTTTAATTCCTTAGCGATTATTTCGAGAATGCTATGAATACGAAAAATAATATTTCTAATGTCAAGTTTTTAATGTTTGTGACTTTGTACTTATTTCTTAAATGCCTTAATGGTAGTGCTAAAATAACGTTTATACAAATCCAGAAATTCTTAATTTATGTTTGATACATGGAAAATGCTACAACATTTTTAGCAGACCTTGCACAATATTAAACCAAAACTATTCACATTTACTTCAAATTACACAAAATGGATGCGAAAAACTAAAAACAAATTATAATAAATGTTTGAAATGGTGGCCGTTCGCATTCAAGCATGATGTTAAAGGTGAAGAAACACCCTCCAGTACTGCTGTTCGTACTTCTTAAGAACAGACTTGTCGAATACTACTCACACGGGTGGTTCTATTTGCTCCGTTGTGTTCACCGGTGTCTGGTAGACCTGATGTTTGATATGTCCCCAAAGATGGTAGTCTAATGGTGTCAAATCTGAAGATCTTGCAGGCCAGTTCCTTGGTCCTAACCGACTTATCCACCTGTCTTCGAACATTAAGGTGAGTTCTTGGGATAGGTCCTGGGTGCAATGGGCTGGTGTTCCATCCAATTAATACCAACAATCTCTTCTCAAGTTCAACAGTAGGGTGTCAAGAAAATCTACTATCATAGTCCGTAATAAATTGAGGTAACGCGCCGCCGTTAACACGCCGTCATGAATGACGTAACAGAACCTGTCATCTACCATAAGTCAAAAGACATTGAAACTAAACTTGACTTGATCTTTTTCGGATTTCATGGCTGAAGCCAAGACATGGTTGTGATGGCTGTTAACAATCCCGTCCAGATATTTTTTCTCAAAAAATTCGCTTCCTCACTTGACGAGAATTTGTAGTCATGGAAGTGATGCTTCTCCTCTTCATCATCAACTACAGATTTTGGTGGATTTTAAAACTTGACCAATTCGTCCAAAGCGCACAAAATTTGCTTCTACTCTTCTAAATTTACCTTTTGGCATCGAAGGTAAATGCAGATAGTTTTCGCTAAATATTGAGCAAGTTCCACTAAGAATCTTGCCGCATTTTCTATGTATAAAAATAAATTAAGAATATCTTGATTTGTATTAACATTATTTTCGTTATTGTTATCCATTTTTTAGTAGTAATGTAGAGGCACTTAAGGGAAAACTCAAAATCTAATCCCCAATTAGAGATATATTATAGTTTTAATGTGACTTCCAAGTGTTTCACTAAATTGTCTTTTAAAATGGTAACTGGTCCCGATATTAGTAATGCAATTACTTCTATGCGTTCCAAAAGTAGCGGAGCAGACGGCATATCGCTTCAAATGATTAATTTATGTTTGTCCTCTATAATTCCTGTGATTACACATATGGTAAACTATTGTTTAGAACACTCTACGTTCCCTGACGCCTGAAAGACCTCCGCTATCGTTCCCGTTCATTCAAATTAAAGATTACTTTGAGCGACATCAGATCTCACCCAATAAGCAATTCGGTTTCCGTAAGGGATATTCATGAATTATTATTAGCAATTCTAACCTTTATTCGTTTTGATAAACCTTCAAATTTTGTTGATGTCTAATTACCTAATTGGACGGTGTCAAAAACTTCGTCATGGAAACACGTACTCAGACCTGTGGGATACCACAAGGCTCAGTGTTAGGTCCACTTTTGTTTTCAATTTACTCATCCAACATCATAAATAAACTAAAATTTTGCAATTATCATCTTTATGCCGACGACATGCAGCTGTATTACTTATTCCAGAAAACCGAATTACTAAGAGCAACTAGCGAAATTAATTGAGATTTAAATAATTTGGCACTTAACTGCAGAGCATTCCACGCTAATGTTGTTTGGCTTCTATCACGACAAGGAGTTAAGGAAAGGAATCTACTCGAATGTTCTTATAAAAATTGGAGATTGTAGGTTAGAATTTGAGGATGTTGCCAGAAATTTGGGACTTATGATTGATGTCAATCTAAAATTTAAACAACATATTAAAAATTGTTTTCAAAAGGCATTTTCAAATTTACGCTACATATACAGTATTAAAAATACTTTATCGTTTAGTTCCAAGATTATGTTCTGCAAATCTCTGGTCACGTCACATTTCACGTACTGTAGTTCTATTTATGGGCCATGCCTTTCTAGAGAATAACTGCGCGAAATACAAGTCGTTCAAAATTCTTGCGCCAGACATATACCAGACAAGCTTAAAATTGTTCAGTGGCTAAACATGAATAAGTGACTTCTCCACTCACCTTGCCTTTATCATAAAGTAATACATTATAAGACACCCGCGTATCTCTACAATAAAATTACTTTCCGAGCGGATATTCACAATATTAACATCCCGCGCAAAGATATAATTTCGGGTCCCTTTCACAATCTTCAATTCTTTAAACGGTCATTTAGTTACAACATTTGCGCCATACATAACTCATTACCACCGGATATTAAATCATTATCATTATCCAAATTTAATATTGCAGTCAATATATTACTATTATTTCCGTCGATTTTTAATGTACATTATAATCTCAACATAACTTTGAATATTGGTTTTCGCTTGTTACTTTTCCGATGCTTTGTTTTAGTGTTGTACGGTTAGCCTACTCCGAATGCGTATACAGTTCAGGGTTAAGTGGTAGAGCACAGCGAAAGAACTTTCGTTCTTTCTTTGTTTATTTTTTATTATTCTCTCTTTTAAATTTATTATTACTAGTATTACATTTAATTTCATTTGTATGCTTTGAACCCAATAAACATTATTATTATTATTATTATTATTATTATTATAAGTACTAAAAACAAACATTAAAAACTTGACATTTGAAAAATTATTTCTCGTATCCAAAGCAGCCATTTATGTCATTTTCGAAATAATGGCTAAGGAATTAAAATTTTCACATGTCATATCATTTTGTAGCAAATCTTATCACCAATTCGATTATGTAACAAAAAATAAGGTATTATTATTTGGTTTCAATCTATTGATTGGTCTGCAGCAAATTTCTCCATCTTTTCTTGCATTCTGATCTATGTCGGCAACTCTTTAGTTCTACATAGGTTCATCATCAACTCATGTCATTTATGATGTCACCTAGGTATTCTCTCCTATGCCTTCCTCTAGAGTTGATAACTTCAACTGTTTCTTCAATGATGTTGTAGAGGAGTCAGTCGTATCTTATTATGTGACCGACCCATTTGGCCCTTCTCACAGCTATGCTGGTAATTAGCCATCCTTTGCTGTCTGCTTTAAGTAGCACTTCTTCGTAGGCTATATTGCCTCTCCATCATATTTTCATTAAGCTTCTGTAGCACCACATCTCGAAGGCTTCTAATTTATTATTGTCATTTTCATAAATGCACCATTCTTCGTAGCAGTATAGTAGTACATTCCATACTAGAGTCTTAAGTAGCTGTTTTCTTATATTATGTTAATGTTATTAGATTCCAATATTTTAGATTTTTTGCTAAAGGCTAGCCTGGCTAAATGTATTCTGATTGAGATTTCTTTGGATGATTTGCCTTCTTGTGTTATTTTGCTGCCAATATATGGAAAACACTTGACGTTATTTATTGCAGTCTCGTCAATAGTTATGTTGGTTTGAGCTTCTCCTTTGGTGATCACCATAATTTTTGTTTTGGTTGTGTTTAAACTCATGTTATATGTGTTCAGTAGTTCTTCATTGTAACCAGAGCTTCAGTAAGTTCTTCTTTACTATCTCCAATTAGTGCTATGTCATCAGTATATCTGATCATGTCTATTTTTTGCCCATGTATCCTAATGCCTCTTGTTTTTGGGAGTGCTTTCTTCATTTCTTTTAAAGCAGATTGTATTTAGCAGTTAAATAGGGCTAGGAGAACCGAGCAGCCTTGTCTTATCCCTGATTTAATGTTAGCCTGTTCTTCTATGTTTACACATCTGGTAACAGCTATCTTTTCTTTATATAGGGCCCATGTAATTCTTCTATCCTTATAATTTGGTACTGTCTTTTTTAAAACCTCGAATAGTTTTCCCCACGACACTTTATCGAAAACCTTTTCCAGGTCTAC
The DNA here is from genome assembly GCA_036346205.1 of Vesta saturnalis. Classification (NCBI taxonomy): domain Eukaryota; kingdom Metazoa; phylum Arthropoda; class Insecta; order Coleoptera; family Lampyridae; genus Vesta; species Vesta saturnalis. The sequence goes on from JARFJB010001721.1 coordinate 2,431,302, forward strand.
GAATACCACACATGTATCTTTGTTCTTCTTTAGCCATTTTTCGTAAATTTAACGTAGGGCTAATGTAGCTCTCTAGTGCCTCTTCCCTGTCTGAAACCAAATTAAGCTTCTGTGAGGAACTTATCTATGGAGGGCTTTATTATTTTCAACACTATATTGGTTAAAATTTTAGAGGCATGGGATATCAGATTGAGAGTTCTAAAGCTCTCGTGCCTTGTTTCTTGTGTAGCGTTACTATGAGACAGTTTTTGAAGTCGTCTGGTATTGTTCCTGAGTCATATACTTTTGATATCATTTTAAAAAGATTTGCTTTACTTGATTATCCACAATGTTTGAGTAATTCAGCAGGGATTTCGTCAACCTCAGGAATTTTCTAGTTTTAAGTTTTTCGATTCCATCATCGAATTCTGACCAAGCACGCCTTTTCTGTCAATTTTCTTCATCAAGTTTCTTCTTCAGAAACATCATCGTTATTTACACTGTACAGAGTTTCTAAACACTGTTTCCATCTGTTACTAATCTGATTGTTTTTCAGAAGCATTTTCCCATTTACTGCTTGTATCGTTACACTTTTCCCGCTTCTATTACCAAAGAAATTTTTTACTTTTGCGTATCGTTTTTGTGTATTTCATTTATATATATATATATATATATATATATATATATATATATATATATATATATATATATATATATTATATTTGATTCTCTGTTTATTTTATTTCGAAGGGATTTGCAAATTCTTTATCCTTTTTCACTATTGTCATTTCTTTTCAGGTCTTCGTGTTATTAGTTGCATTATTTTTTCTGTCATCCAAATATTTTTGGCTTCCGGTCTAACTTCTCACATTATTCTTTCAGCGGCTTATGTGATGTTGTCCCTTATTATTTTCTACTCTTCGTTTATGTCGTTACAAACTATAATGTTTCTATTAAGATCGGTTTCTCTTTGATAATCCGCTTCTGTAACAATATCTTCCAGCTTTGTTAAATTCCATTTGTTTTCTTTTTGGTCAACATTTTTAATTTTAGTAAGCTTTTTGCCATTACCATGTTGTGGTCACTATCTATGTCTGCACTAGCATAACTTCTACAGTCCTTAAGTTGGTTCTTTTACTTTTATTAAATATAGTCTATTTGTGATCTCATTCTGTTACCAGGTGATATCCATGTACAACTTCTCCTAGGATGAAATAGAGTATTCGCAGCGAATAAGTCCTGTTGAGCACAGCTAATTTCAGCTAATTTTTCCCCTCGTTCGTTCCTGTTTACAAGCTCAAAGGGTCCTTGGTACCTTTCTTCTCTGCCCTCTCCCAAAACAGCAGTCCAATCGCCCATGACAATTTTCATGTGCCTTGGTGTATTTTATTAATTTTCATAAACTCTATCAACCTCTTCTTCATTATATTTACTTGTAGGCGTATATACCTGTACTAGTATCGTGTCTACATGGTGGGACCCAACTTTAATTAGGATTGTTCTACATCACATTGTATATACCCTTTGATTCCTTTGCCCCAATCTTTGCACAGAACTATTCCTACTACACCTTGCCCTGGTTTATTTTCTATAGTGTCTGTGTGAATGATGAAGTGATTATCTTCCCAGAAATTTCCACTATCAGAACATCTCATTTCAGATATTCCTAGAGCGCTTATCTTCATATTTTCCCTTCTATTAAGTTATGTAATTTACTATTTTGTAGTAGGGATCTAACGATCCACGTGGCGACCTTATCACTTCAACATTTTTCCTTTCCTTCTGGTTCTTAAAATCTTTAGCCAGTGGTTTTTCTTTTTTCATTATTTGTTTTTTATCCTCATTTAGAATAGTAGAATCTCAAGCAGCCCCCACCCGGAGTTCGGAACGGGGAACTATTTTACCTCCGGAAATTTTGACAAAAGATCGACTGTTCATGTTTGCTGTTTCTAGAGATGCCCTATGGGCCTTTAATGTGGTAGTTTCCCATTGCTTTCCACATCCTATGCCGTTAATTCCTAATTGATAGGAATTCTTCCGCCTTTATGAGAAATTTACCTTTCTCATTGGGCAGTAGGCCCATATCATCTTAAAATGGTTATAGAGATTATCCGGCTCTTTTTTAGCACGTGATCTTCAGCCGTTGGAATGTTTTCTACACATCCTCACTTTTATTAAAATTTTTCAATTTTCTTAATTCATTTGATAAAATAAACCAGCATATTTAAACTCTAAAGTCATATTAATAATGTAAATTTGATATAAAAAGTTAAATATGTATAGAATGTTTGATTTAACACTTTTTAAACATAACATAAAATGAATAGTTCTTCAAAATTAATCAATTATTATACCATATCCATTAATTATAATAATTTTCATAAAAATTCAATATAATTATTCATTTCTAATTAAACTTTAATTAAACCATTCATCAACATGTCATTTGAAAAATATAGAATATTGTAAAATACCATAATTTTGATTAAATAGTTAAATTTATTTTCTATTTTTACCTGTAGATCCATTTCTAATCAAAGCCATGGACTTTCTTCTCTGACTTCCAAAACAAGTCCAATGCCTATGACAATTTTATGTGCCTTGGTGTATTTTATCAATTTCATAAACTCTATCAATTTCTTATTATATTTACTTGTAGGCGTATATACCTGTACTAGTATCGTGTCTACATGATGGGACCCAATTTGATTAGGATTTTCATCACATTGTATATACCTTTGATTCCTTTACCCAATCTTTGCACAGAACTATTCCTATTCACCTTGCCCTGGTTTATTTTCTATAGTGGTCTGCAATGATGAAGTGATTATCTTCCAGAAATTTCCACTATCAGAACATTTCATTTCAGACATTCCTAGTCGCTTATCTTCATATTTTCCTTTCTGCTATTAAGTTATGTAATTTACTATTTTTAGTAGGGTTCTAACGATCCACGTGGCGAACCTTATCACTTCAACAACTTAATTCTTCTGGTTTTAAAATCTTTAGCCAGTGGTTTTCTTTTTCATTATTTTGTTTTTATCCTCATTTAGAATAGTAGAATCTCGAACAGCACCCGGAGTTCGGAACTAACTATTTTACCTCCGGAAATTTTTACAAGTAATCGACTGATTTTTCAGAGATGCCTTATGGGCCTTTAATGTGGTAGTTTCATTGCTTTCACATGCTATGCCGTTGATTCCTGATTGATAGAAATTCTTCCGCCTTTATGAGAAATTTACCTTTCTCATTGGACAATAGGCCCAATACCATCTTAAAATGGTTATAGAGATTATCAGGCTCTTTTTAGCACGTGATCTTCAGCCGTTGGAATGTTTTCTAATATCCTCACTTTTATTAAAATTTTTCAATTTTCTTAATTCATTTGATAAAATAAACCAGCATATTTAAACTCAAAATATACAGGGCGCTCAAAAATCAAATGTCAACTGCACGTACCTAGTACTGCAAATAACTGCCTTATTTTAAACAGCACACCCTGTATTTAATAAAAAAATGATTGTAGAATTTTATAACCTTTCAATTTATGCTATTTAAGTTATTTAAGTTATAATAATTCCGACATTTAACAGGAGCTTTAGAAAATGAAAATTTCTAAATTATACGAGATTGATATTTATATTATTTCTGAATCAAGAAATGGTTATTGTTTATTTGTATTTGAATGTAATTAATGTTAAGATGAAATGCTTGAGTTTATTTCAATAAGTTATCTATATATTCAATGTGAAAATATTTAAAATAAAAAATTAATGTGGTGGAAGGAAATGACGCTGTTATAATCATGAGTTTTTAAGTAAGTCGCATACAGTCAGCGATCACGGGGAGTCGCAGTAAGAAAGCGAACAGAAAGGGTTGCATAAAGATAAGCGATAAGTGACATTGTATAGTCGCGTTAAATAGTGTTAAAATTACAGATAAGAATTAATTAACGGTGACAGGGAAGAAGTAGAAAATTACCTTCCGTATTAAAATAATAAAAGGTGACGTAATAAGTGAAAATAACGCGTTTTGTATGTCTCAGAACCGTAATCAATTGTGTTTAAATAGTGAACAATAAATATAATAAACAGTAATCGACCCAAATTGGAAAATCGAAGTATAAAGAACCGTAACTCGACTTTATTCATGTGTAAAAAGGGAGCATTCGCGGGTGGTAAATAGCTTGCATTTTGTTACGCAGGCTATTTGTAGTTAAAACTGAACGATTAAGTAAAAACTGTATAGTGTAAATATATCGAACAATTATTTACTACACTACGTTTCAAATGAATTGCACCACTTAAAAATAAGAATGCTATGATTATGAAATTTTGGCAAAATAATGTTTCAGTATCGTATAGAAAATGATGGAGGTTTCAATGAAAAGAACAAGTCATTATGTTCTTTGCACCACTGTTAACATCAATTATCAACAATTTATTTATACATTTTAAGAAATCTAGTCGCTTAGTGTCAATTTGTTGTTTAACTGACAATTTATTCTGAAAATGCCCGACGAAACTTCAGTTTCAGATTTTGACAGCAAATATCGGCATGAAGAAGCAGATTTGTGATTTCGGAAATCGGCAGAAGACTTAATCGAGACCACACCAAGGAGGCATTTGGTCTTCTTGGTCTGAAGAAGGAATTCAACGACCTCGTCCCAGTAGAAGACCACCACGCAGCATCAATGATCGTGAAGAACGACTTCTTAGGCGGATGGCCACAAAAGATCGGTTTCAGTCAACAAGGTCTGTTGCGGTGAACTGGACAGGAGCTATTGGTCATCACCTATCAATGTCGATAATCTACAGGAGAATGAAGTCTTTTGGCTTACATTCGTATCGTCCGTACCGACGACCCCAGTTAACTCAAGAGCATACGACTGCTAGAGCGGCAGGACTGGGGAATAACATCGTCTTCAGCGACGAATCGCGTTTTTGTTTGTGGCGAAACGATGGTCGTCAGAAGGTGCGGCGGTTTCGAGGAGAACGTCGAAATTTAGAGTTTGTTGAAAGACGACCCACAGGCTTAACACCTGGAGTCATGGTTTGGGGCGCCATACGTGTTAGTGGAAGATCTCCTCTTGTGTTGATTCTAGGCACATTAAGTGCTCAGCGTTACATTGATAATGTTTTGGAGCCAGTGGTAGTACCGTTAATGCAGACGTTGCCAAATGGTATTTTGCAACAAGATAATGCTAGACCACATACCGCACATGTTACAAGAAGGTTTCTGGATCACGTCAGTATTGCCGTGGCCTGCGCGATCGCCAGGTCTTTCGCCTATTGAACATGTATGGGGCATGATGGGTCGAAGACTAATGCAACTACCAAGGCCCCTAAACAACTTGGATGCATTACGACACCATCTCCAGGTAGCCTGGGATGAAATGCCTCAGGAGGATATAGACCATCTCATAGAAAGCATGCCTGGAGAGTGAACGCCTGCATTGCTGTGCATGGAGATGCTACACACTATTAACATTTTCTTGTTAACTGTTAATATTTTGCCTTCAAAGTTTCATCATCTTATACATGTGACCATTTAAGTCCGCACCATATGGGGATTTTGTTTAACTTTGACTTTAGCATAGATCTGATTATCGCATCCATTTTTGCTTCAAATAAAACCAAAAATGAACTATAGTACTCTGGTTTTACAACCGATGTCACCTGTCAAAAATTACATTTTGAGAAAAAATGGAAAAAAGACATAAATTGCCCGAATTTCGAAAAAATATGTTAGAAGAAGTTGTTCATTTTGTCATTTTAAACCTTTGTGTAAAATTTCTATGGCATACTATGATTTTGATTTTTGGCAGTTTTTGACTTTTTATTGTTTTTCATCTTGATTTTATGTAACCTACGTAAAATCCGTTATTTAATGAAAACTCAGCATATCTAATCTATTTGAGCCGAAAACAAAATGTTTTTGTTATTTTTCAAAATGATACAATTTCGTCCATCAGAAGTCATGTTTGGTGCAAAGTTCGTTCAACTTTTGTTTTAACTGAAATAGATTATTACGTAACTGCCATTACAGATTCATATTAGAATGTACACTGTGTTATTTGTCATAATAAATCAAATTTACGTTTAGCTGAAGTAGATAAAACAGCAAATTGTTAAATTTATGTCTGTAATAAAAAACATTACGTTGTTAAAAATTTTAATTCAACGCTGAGAAAACTATTGTTTTAACATACACCACCAAATTTGAATTGGGTTTTCTATGTAACTAGAAAAGCAAAAATATTTTTGCTTCAAAACAAAAGTTAAACGAACTTTGCACCAAACATGACTCATGATGTGGATAAATTTTATAATTTAAAAAATCTTGAACGCCATTTTGTTTTTAACTTAAATAGACTTGGCATGTTGAGTTTTCATTAGATAAAGAATCTTACGTAGGTTACATCAAATCAAGGTAAAAATAATTGGCAAAATGTCAAAAACTGCCAAAATTCAAAATCATACTAGGTCGTTGAAATTCAGTACATAAGTCTAAAAGCGCAAAATTAACAACTTTTGTAATAATTTTTCCGAAATTCGCCAATTTATGTTTTTTCAATTTTTTCTTAAAATGTAATTTTGACAGATGACGACGGTTGTAAAACCAACTTCTATACTTCATTTTGATTTTATTTGAAGCAAAATGGGTGTGATAATCAGATCTATGCTAAAGCCGAGGTTAAAAAATTCCCATATGGTGCTTAAATGGTCACATTGTACATGTTAATAAAGCATTATTTTACTATACTTTCAAGATCATTGCATTATTATTTCTAAGTGGTGCATTTCATTTGAAACGTAGTGTATAATCATAAATTGATGAAAGAAAACTAGAAGCGTATTCAACTACACAGGTATATGGAAAGATAAGGACAACAATAAAGTAGCGGTGCCAGGGTGTCGGTAGGTGACATCATCAATTTTGCAACGAAAATATGTAAGAACCTTTTTTGTTTGTTAATAAATAAACCTTTTTGTGTTTGATTTTCTCGAAACTTTACATTTGATTGCCACAATTAAACAACATTTAAACAAAAACAATCGTTTAATTATGGTAAAGATTTTATTTGTTATATGTTACCTTTAAGAAGGTTATTGTAGATTTAGGTTTGATTATATAAATATTTGTAAACAACGCATTGATGCATTTTCGTTTAGATTTGGAATTTAATTAAATGAGTATAACGTTTGATTTAATTTTTTTGCTAAGGGTTATTAATATCACAAGCTTACACAATTATTGAATATATAAATGCAGAAAGAGGTCAACTCAATAGGAATCCAGATAAATAAATAAATCGAGATAAGCATAATTGTGGGCAATGATAACAGAAATCGTTTCTTTATATTAACTTGAGCTAGCTGTTGCAACCAATTAAGAAAGGAGTTGGTAAAGATAAAGCTTAAAATTCATTTACGCTAACCAAATTTAGTTACCAAGCAAAGTGAAAATTAACTAGTAAATGATATTTTTATAAATTGAACCCATTCAGTTTTAATAAAACGTAATAAATAATAATCATCTCGGATATTAAATTTTATTCAATGATGATATTATAAAAAACTTTAAAAGAACTCAAATCTTATTCTTTGGAAATCAACCAAAGTAATATCTAAGGGTACTACGCCCGTTGCAGATGCTCTTAGGTTTACTTGAAGATGGCATTGACAATATTTAATTATTATTTGGCATTTGTTAAATAATATAACGTCATAATATGTATTCCTAATGTAGTCACTTTGTAATAATAAGCGAATTTGTCCTACGAAAATTGTGTAAAAATGAAAACACTATCTGTACACAAAAGAATTGATATGATTTTAACGATTGGAGAATGAAGCAGAAAGAGTCTATACTCAAAAATATCCCACTCGCAATCATCCAAACAATAGAGTATTGCAAGGATTGTTGGAAGTGTTCCGCAGAACGGGAAGTATAGCATACCAGAAAATTTGAAGCCTGTCACTGGAAATGGAGACAATGAGATTGAGGTAATTGTCGCCCTTGTTGAGAATCCCCACACAAGTCACGGTAAAATAAGTCGAGAAGTAGCTTTCATCAAACGAAGCGTTGGTAGAATAATTAAAAGACACAAATGTTATCCATACCGTATTCAGTTACATCAGGATCTGCTTGATAATGAATTCATTCGCAGACTTGATTTTTGCCTAAGGGCTCTCGACAAAGTGGATGAAAATGATAATTTTTGCGACTCTGTACTATTTTCAGACGAATCTACGTTCCATAATAACGGATTGGTCAACAAACACAGTTTCCATTACTACCCGATTTAGTTCACACCCTTGATCACCAGCACCGATGCTCTGTTAATGTGTGGGGCGGAATTTTGGGACCGCACATAAAAGATTCTCGCTTTTTTAATGGAAATTGAAACGGTCAAAATTTTAGAAGATTTTTGCAATATAATTTACCTAATCTTTTTTTTTGGAAGATATTCCAATAGATATCAGAAGACAGATGTGTCTTCATTTAGATGGTGCTCCGGCACATTTTGAGGTTCGAGAATATTTCAATATAACTTTCACTAATAAATGGATAGGATGGGGAGGACCACAAAATTGACTATTTTTTTATGGGGCTACATAAAAGTTATTGTTTATAAACTACCTCCGACTACACCTGATGATATGAAGGCAAGAATACGCAATGCCTTTGAAGCAATAACACCTCAAATGTTATTAAATGTAAAAAGGTCTTGTATTGATCAAAATGCACGCCACTTCGGACATTTATTAAAGCATAATTATGTGTTTGTAGTTGTAATTATTTTTTAAATTCTATACGTGATTAAATTATTTCTATGTTTTATTAATATCCCGTATTTTTTTTTCAATTAGTACTAAGTTTTATTTACCCTACAAAATAAAAAAATATGTCTTGTATTTCAAGGCCATCTTAATATTGAAACATTAGAAGTAATATATAAAATGAAAACAAATCAAAATAACTCAAAAACTGTTGGAGTTAGGTATAGGGAACTCTAATATAATTTGAAAGGTTATAAAATTTTACAATACATTTTTTATTAAATATGCTATTTAAAACAAGGCAGTTATTTGCAATGTTGGGTTATTAGGTGCAGTTGACATTTGATTTTTGAGTGTCCTGTATATTTCTTAACCAAAAACTTCATACTGTCTTACATAACAACCCTTTTGCAAATACTGACAGGCTACAAATATTTCAATAATAATAAATGTAACAACAATAAATTTCGAATTCAAGCCTGTAATTTCAAAATCATTAAATATCTTTGAAACGGTAGGTTTTAGGTATAGATTCTATTGCAACTTGTCTTTATTTTATTCCTAGATTCCAAAAACTTATAATATACAGGGTGTTCCATTAAAGAATATAACTTTGATATGTATTATTTTTGAACACCCTTAAGTTAAATTGATATTTTAAATTGTTTGTTAAACACCAACTGTATATGATCTAGATAAAGAATAAACAAATTTAATAGGCTCCTATACAAACTGTTGCTTACTATCCAACAGTGCTGTATATATATATATATATATATATATATATATATATATATATATATATATATATGTATTCCATTTAAAAAAATTAATTTTCCTACATTTTTAACTACGACTGAAAAGTATAAATTTAGGCATTATTCTCATGCAAAATTTTTATTTAAAAAAATGCATACGATAAAGGCATCTTTAAACTACAAACTTAATTAGATTTTAACTTTTTATCTTAATCCAAATAGGAGTTACAGTCTATTTTGTAAACGTCAACCAGCTGTGAAGATTTCAGATAATAATTTTTATCTCAAAAACCTTAATAGATATGGTATAGCTTCAATAAAACAGATTCAAAATTACAGTTCCTATCCAAAAATTGAAAAATATATAGGGTGTTCCATTGAAAATAACAGAGTCAATGGCGAATTCCGGTATAACCGGAAGCGATAGAAGTCTGGAAATATTTTAGTTGAAGAGAACGCAAACCTGATTTTTATTTTTGGCCAGAACCCCACAAACTTCTAATGATCGGTCTCGCTGAGACATCCTGGATACATAATTGATATTCTACATCTAGCCCGGTAACTTAGCTTAAACCAAGTGGGTTAACTAAATCGTAATATTAATAAGGAATTTAATTTTATAAGTAGGAATTGTATTAAATTTCATTGTCTTACCTAAGGGTTTTCTCCTGTTTCATCTGAAACAGCCTCCTGTTAAGCGTTAGATATAACATGTTATTTACATTTTTTACTCCCCCTTCCCGTAGCTTGAGAGTCGTAGCGCTAGTCCTTCGAGTACCCAGGCAACTGATCACTTGTAGTCGCTCTACTAATTACAGACATGTAATAAGATTATAAAACTAAAAGTTGACTTTTTACCAAGATTATTGATTATACTCAAATAAATGTAAATACAATAATAACCATACTATAGTACAAACCGTTTGTGCTTAGGGTAATTTTATATATTATTAATTTTACTGAGATTTTCGAATTTTCTGAAATTAAAGCTATTTATGATCTTATAATTGCTTTACAAAAAATATATCTAGAGAGAAACAGAAATAATGGTATCTCGTTGATGGATAATTAAAATGTTATTATATGGATTAGGGTTATTATTATTTAATTGCAGTTTAGTAACTACTTATGTGCTTAAGATAACTAGTACAGATCTGTTAAAAACAAAATTTCTGGTACTAAGTACAATGCTAAATGTTATTGCCGCAATTAAGGAGGGCAATTACTAATTTAAACTTATTTTTTAAATTGCTTTGGTCGTTTAAAAATAAAGTATTTAACTAAATTATACTTTACGAATCAGAGATTAATCAAATAAAAAAATCTTATCTTACAAACGTCATAAGGTTGTTTATCTAAATTGTACCAGCTTAGAACAGGCAACAAAAGTTTCTCACAGCCAATGATGAAAACAATACATTCAAAAATCAGCAAGATTGTAGTTGACTTTGTATCAGTTATCGTGCGATAAAATATGGGCTAACGCGATTTTATAAAAAAAACATATATTCTGTATCTTAAATCGGTAAACAATGTAGATTAAGGGGTTGTAGTGGTAAAAAAAGGTTTAAGTAACTGTGTAAAAATTATTAACAATACATGAAATAATAATTGTCATTTTTCCTTATAATCAACTTCCCTAAAATAATACATGAAAAAATTTATTCGTTTTTGCAATTATCAGCCATGTGCAAATTTTAAGGTTTGTATATTTGTTTAGTCTAATATTTATTATTTCTTATCTTTAATAGCCATGGAAATCGAAATTTTTGTAGTTGTTGGGCTAGTTATACTGTTTTTGTCATCTTGTTGTAGATTTATGCATAAACTAAGAGAATATTACGAAGGTATAGATAAAATGTAGTAAAACAATAGATACATTAATTACTATGTTTTAGGTAATCCACAAAGTGTTAATCAAATTGATGCATCTAATCAAACATATACTAATGAGGCTTATCAAGTTGGAGAACAAATTTCAAATAGTGTTTTTCCTGCCTCGCTTGCCCCTCTACCGATTAAAAGTAAGCATTTTGATTTCAAGTTTTACTATTAGTAAATTCATATAAATATTTCAATGATTAATATAACATTGTTAATTTTGTCTAGATAACTTACTCCTAGATCCTCCTCCAACATATGATGAGGTCATTACAAAAAATGAAATTACACAAAATGAAGTTCCAGTATCACCAGAAAATTCATCAAATCTTACTAAAATAGAGATTAGATATTAACTTATTTTTATAATGACTATAATTCAATAAACATGTTCGTTCAAAAAATCATTGGTTAAGAGATTATTGCATATTCCACTCTTTTCAGCACAATAATGATTTTCAAGTATAATAGCATAACGCCATTATTAACTTTATTAGTATCCCTAACACGTTAAGGACGACAGCCCTAATGCCATGAACGTATTGCATGCTGGGTATATAAAGGTATATTGCGATTCCACCAGCCGAAAAAATATTTTCGTTGATTTGTGTTGAAAATGGTTTCATTTAAAAGTTTCTGAGTTTTCTGAAGGTTTTTTAGCTAAAAACAACAAATTACACAAAAAAAAATAATCGAGGCTCCGATGACTCGCTTCGCCATACAAGAGCATTCTTCGAGTCATCCATGACTCGCTTCAGCCCTGAAAGTGCAGTTTGGGCTACGCAAGATGAAGATACCTCGAAATAACCGTTACGACATGGGAGGGAATTCGAGGCCTACGTGCCTTGCGTCATGCCAAGCTAGTCTGCTCAGTTAGATATTATCGCTTATCTCGTATACAACGTTATTTTTGCAAAATACACATTTCTCACTAGTTTAGTTGTGTAGTTGTTTGTGCAATTGTTTTTAAACGATAACGTTATGTTAAAATGAAAAGAAATACTTTTAGTAATATTAGCAGCAGATGTCGAAAACTTGTAAAGCTAGTCGTGTGTGCAAATTCTTTCATAGATGAAAACGTTCCTTCAACATCGGCTCGAAATACTTTCGAAAACAAAGCGTTTGGAAATGTTTCTTTGCAGAGTTTTTTTCTCATTAAGATGCCGGTGATAAAAAATCATGTTAACGACAGTGACCAGCATCCTAATGATTCAGTTAACTTGGCGGTCAAGAGCACTGCTATTGAGAATGTAGTAGAACCCTATTCACCATCAGAGCCTCCCACGCATAGAGATACCAGTGACGAAAGTTCTATTGATGATAGTGACGAGGATCCTGATTATTCTGGTAACTCATCGATTGAGACGTCAACGGAGTACTTAAGTGAAATTGAATTAGACGAAGAGTAAGATCAGCACAACGAGAATTTAGCAGAATGGGGTCGTATTTTTCGGAATATGATTTAGAGTTTAAAGAATATTCAATAGGCGATACTCTGCTGATGGACGGTTTAAAACTGGATGATCGTTACTCGTTATTTAGAATTTTTGTGTCAGAAGAAATCTTGGAATATATGGTGACTGAAACAAACAGATTTGCTAATCAGTGTTGGGCAAGGAATCTCACTCAACACTAAAAAATAATGCAACCAATACCTCCGAAATGAGGAAGTTTTTAGGAGTTGTTATGGTAATGGGAATAAATGGTCTTCCAGATATAAAATTATATTGATCAAAGAAACCTATGTATACCAATAATCTCGTAAGTACTGCTTTTAGAAGAAACCGTTTTTTGTCAATATTAAAATATTAACATTTTTGGAACAATGAAACGGATGATGGTCAACGTCTTTTTAAAATTACTTAGCTTTTGACCCTGCTTATTTACCAATTTAAATCTGTAATAAAACCTGGACATTCCTTAGTTATCGATGAGTCTCTGACATCTATGATGAGAGGATGTGTCGCATTTCGTCAGTTTTTGCCCAATAAAACTCATACGTATTTAAATTATACAAGCTTTGTACGCCTTCTGTATACACATACACATACAATTTAAATGTGTATTCAGGAAAAAAAAATGATACACCTAATTCTGATATTGGATATGCCCATACTGTTACCATAAATTTAGCACAAACTTTACTAGGTGAAGGTCGTATTATATACGTCGACAATTTCTACACAAATCTGCCACTTGCAAAAGAGCTACCAGATAATAAAACGTTTATTTGTGGCAACTTGAGAAGTAATAGACGAGAACTGCCAAAAGAATTTGTAAAAACAAAACTAAAAAGGGAGTCATTACTAGCACTCAAAATAAAATAGGCGTAAAACTTATAAAATGGCAGGATAAACGACAAGTGCTAATGCTTACTTCATGTAAAGGCCATAACGGTCTATTGATTGAAGGTAAAAGAAACTGTAGAGGAGAAACCGTCAAAAAACCTGATTGTGTCATCAGTTATAATAAGGCAAAAAAGGAGGTTAATTTATTAGATCAGCTATCTTCTTACTCTTCCAGTATAAGAAAAACTGTTAAGTGGTACCGTAAAGTGGTCATGGAACTTTTATTTGGTACCTGTGTTGTAAATTCGTGGGTGCTACACAGAGAGTTTGGTGGCCCCAAAAAAAAATACCTATCTTACATTTTAGAGAAAAAAATCATTCAAATACTCGTATTGGATGATACTGTACCACCAAAAATAAGAACAGTTTCTCTGAGAACTCAACATTTTTTAGAAAAAGCTCCAGGACCAGTTCGTAAAACAAGAAAGCGTAGTCACCAGTGTTATCAAGAAATGTACACTGAAAAGAGTAAAAAGGAAGCAGATAGGAAAACGAAACAGGTCCCTAGATACTGTGCTGTGTGCCCTGATAATCCATACTTATGTTTACTATGTTTCAACAAATGTCATAAAATGAAATAAAATTGATATTAATTTTATATTACTAACTTTTGCTATTAAAAATATATATGTTTCTGTTTATTTCTTACATAATAAATACAATATAAGTACTTGTAAATTTATCTTATTTCTGATATTATGTAGTATCTTTCAGATTTGAAAACGAAGTTAGTTTTATATGTAGTATACTTTCTAGAAGAGGAACATACAATGACCCAATCGTTTTCATAAGCCGAAACAAAATTAGTTTGCTATTATGCAGCGAGTATACAGCGAGGCAAGGTACACCGCTTCGCCAACCAAGAACAAATGTATTCGCGTCCCCGTTGACACGCGCCGCTACCAGGGACAAATTTCATTCGAGGCATATGTGCCTCGCTGCGTACTTAACGTGCTAAGAAACTGCAATCCACCTAAAGCAGAATCATATTGTATATTTTATAATAATTCCAAAACGAGAAGGATCCTATATAAGGAAATTCAATAAATGCAAGTTTCAATCTTACCAAATAATGTCATGTTCATCTAGTACAGTCAGAGAAGGGTGCATTTAATTTCCGAACAATGTTAAAGAAATACTAAGTATAGGCAACCAATCTTACACTCAAATGAAACAAATAGTCTCTAATTTCCACAAACTCATTTAATAAATTACAATCGTTTCGACACAGTGTCTTCTTCAGATTCAATCTTAAACTAGTTCAGATTGAATCTGAAGCAGATACTGTGTGTCGAAACAATTGCAACTCATCAAATGAGTTTGTGGAAATTAGGTAACCGTTTGTTTCATTTAAGTGTTAATATGAATTTCCAACAGCACAATTTAACCAATCTTACCTAAATATAACAAATTAACAATTTACCAATACCAAAGCACAGAATTAAGTTTAAAATGAATTCTTTTTTCTGTGTTTAGTAGAAAATTAACAGTTTATATTTCCACTAAAGATAAACAATTATTGTAAACTTCTGTAAATTCCTGAAGAATAAGATATCAATATATCCATATAGCACTACAGTATCAAACTCATACGCATTTCCTAATATTTGACTCTAAGAACACAAACTTTTTAAAGTTGGTATGAAGGAAATCAACGATGCACTTTGTTGTTAACATCAAATGTAACAAAATCTATTGGTATCATCAGAAATATAACTAAAAGTAATACTACCATTTAAATACGTATAATAATTGCATGGTTCTAAAATTAACTCATAGGTAATGCGAGAAGCAAAAGATGAGTTCAATAAGAAGACTTCACTTATCTTGACAACCAAATAAACAATTCTGAATCGATTAAAAAGTATAATGAATAGTTTGGGCGCCTATAAAGGTAATAACACTATGCAAAAATGACAGTGATATTAAAGAAATTCATAAGCTATTCACATACCAAAATAATCCTTGAGTGATTCAAATGCATGTACAGGGTCCGCCAGTGAAGCGGGAAATTTTAAAGTACCCAATCTTTTCAGAAAATTTTTATTTTCAAAAAAATTTTTACAGGTTTGAATAGAGGAAAGCTTGTCATTTTATGTCTTAAAAATAATTCCGCTCAATTGAGAACCATGTCTTTGTAAACACTCTTCTAACTTAGATTGAACATTTTCGGTTATTCGGCGGAGCAGGACAGGTTGAATTCGCTCATTTTGTTTGATGTTCGATGCTAATTCTGATAAGGTTTGTGGTCTATTGCTCTACATCCCGCTCTTAAGAAATCTGCAAAAAAGAATCGCATGCCGAAAGATCGTTTTATAAAAATGGTGAGTGTGTGACTTCGTTACAACGATTGTTTCGTAATGATTTCAATGTTCCACGACATGGAAATGTGCCGTCTGCTCATGCAATTATACAGTGGGCAAGAAAGTTTGAAGAAACTGACTCCACATTAAACCTGAAGCATAAAGGAACAAAAAGGACTGTAAGAACGGAGGAAAACATTGATTAGAGTTCGAGTAGCATTAACACGTAGTCCACTGTGTTCTGCAGTGGAACATGCTTCTGTACTAAACATTAGCGACACATCGTTACGACGAATTTTACATAAAGACTTATCTTTCCACGCTTACAAAATTCAAGCCGTCCAAGAGTTGAAAGATGGTGATATGCTTACTCGCAAGATTTTCAGTGAAGAAATATTGCGACGTGTACATAATGATGAAAACTTTATTCACCACATGTTTATATCAGATGAAGCGCATTTCCATACGGATATGTAAACAAGCAGAATAGTCGATATTGGAATGACAAAAACCCAGGAGAGATACACCAAAATCCATTACATAGTTCGAAACTTGCGGCGTGGTGTGCAATTTCATCATCTGGTGTTATTGGGCCATGTCTTTTCCAAGACGATAGAGGAAACACCACAGCTGTTACGGCAAACCGTTACACATACATGATCAGAACATTTGTGACGGAAGAGTTACTTAGGTTTCCGGACATCAGTTATTTTCAGCAGGACGGGACTACAAGTCATATTGCTCGCGTGTCTATGACTACTTTAAACAAACTTTTCCCGGGGCGACTCATTTCTAAACATGGTGACATGTCGGGGCCCCTGATCCCCTGATCCTTCAGGATGTGACTTTTTCCTTTGGGGATTTCTGAAGAGCAGAAATTGAGCGAATTGAACCTCCCCTGTTTCGCCGTATAATGGTAAATTTTCAATCTAGATTAGAAGAGTATTTACACAAAAATGGCGGTCACGTGAGCGAAATTGTTTTTAAGACATAAAATGACGTACTTTCCTCTACTCATACCTGTAAAAAAAGTTTTGATAATAAACATTTTCTGAAAAAATTGGTTACGTCACAATTTCCCGCTTCACTGGCGGACAGGGTCTGAAACTAAAATACACACTCATCTAACTCTAAGAGTACCTATTTACGGAAATAATCTTTTACAATTGCCACAATAGTTAAATTCAATAGTTCGCTATAAAGAAAACCCAAACGTTACAGTTACTGTATACAAAAACACATAGGATATATTCAAGTCGACAAATGTTAACACAATTTTAACTTAAAAGTGGTCAAAGTTCGAATGCAAGAATGTATCAAACGCAACTAGCCTTAGTCATCGTAGCCAGTTTAGTGATTTTAAATGTATTCATCAATTTAAATGAAAAGATTATCAGTTCACCTGACTTTACATACAAATATGAATTAATTTGCATTTGGTAATTTAAATTAAAAAATTAAAAAAACAGGTAAGTCGACACATGGTCATGATTGGTTAAAATATCATCTTTAAATTAAATACATTAACCTAGGACCGTTCCAATCATGTAATTGAAATTAACGTGCCGATTTCTTGCATATTGTAGAATATGCAACATGCATATACATATGCAGGTATAGAAAGTTGTGCAATAGACTATACTTTACTGACGCTATATCAACTTACCAGCGTGTGCGTGCGTGTACGTCTGCGTTACGAGTGCGTGTGCGTGTGCGTGTGCGTGTGCGTGTGCATGTGCGTGTGCGTATGTGTGCGCGTGCGTGTGTGTGTGCGTTTGTGTGAGTGTGTGTGTGTGTGTCTGTGTGAGTGTGTGTGTGTGTGGGTTTTGTGGTGTGTGTGTGTGTGTGTGTGTGTGTGGTGTGGTGTGGGTGTGTGTGTGTGAGTGTGGGTGAGGGGTGTGAGTGTGAGTGTGTGAGGGGAGGTGGAGTGTGAGTTGTGAGTGTGTGTTGTGAGTGTGAGTGTGTGAGTGTGTGAGTGGGTGAGTGGTGAGTGGTGAGTGTGTGAGGTGGTGTGTGATGTGTGGAGTGTGTGAGTGTGTGTGGGGAAGTGTGTGAGTGTGTGAGTGTTGAGGTGTAGTGTGTGAGTGTGTGGGTGTGAGTGTGGAGTGGTGAGAGGTTGAGGTGTGAGTTTAGGTGTGAGTGTGTGAGCGTGTGGAGTGTGAGTGTGTGAGGTGGTGTGTGAGTGTGTGAGGTGTGAGGTGGATGTGTGAGGTGTGAGTGAAGGTGTGTGGAGTGTGTGAGTGTGGGTGTTGTGAGTTGTAGTGTGAGTGTGAGTGGAGTTGTGTGTGTGAGGTGTGTGTGAGTGTGTGAGTGTGAGGTGTGAGTTTGGTGGGTGTGAGTGGTGGTGTGGATGTTGTGTGAGTGTGTGAGTGTGAGGTGTAGTTTGGTGTGTGAGTTGTGAGGGTTTGTGTGAGTGTGTGAGTGTGTAGTGTGTGAGTGTGAGTGTGTGGAGTGTGGTGAGTGTGAGTGTGTGGTGAGTGTGGAGGGTAGTGTGTGAGTGTGAGTGTGTGAGTGTGGGAGGTGAGTGTGTGAGTGGAGGATGTGAGTGTGGAATGTGTGGGTGGAGTGTGTGAGTGGAGTGTGTGAGTGTGTGTGTGAGTGTGTGAGTGTGAGGAGTGTGATGTAAGGAGTGAGTGTGGAGTGTTATGTGAGGAGTGTGATGTTGAGTAGTGTGAGTGTGTGAGTGTGTGAAGTGTAGATGTGTGAGGTGTGAGGTGATGTGAAGTGTGTGAGTGTGTGAGTGTGTGAGTGTGGATGTGTGGAGTGTGTGTTGATTAGTGTTGATAGTAGTTGATTGTGAGTTTGGTGTGAGTTGAGGTGTGATGAGTTGTGATTTGAGTGTTTGGTTGAGTGTGAGTGTGTAGTGATTTAAGTGTGATTAGTGATGATGTGTGAGTGGAGGATTGTGAGTGTGAGTGTGTTGTGAGTGAATTAGGTTGATTGTTAGTGAAGTGAGTGTGAGTGTAATGTGTGAGTTGAGGAGTGTGTGTGAGTGTGTGTGAGTGTGTGAGTGTGTGAGCTGTGAGCGTGCAGTGTGTGAGTGTGTGTGTGTGGTGTGTGGAGTGTGGTGTGAGTGTTTGAATGTGTGGTGTGTGTGGTGTGTGTGTGTGTGTGTGTGTGTGTGTGTGTGGTGTGTGTGTGTGGTGTGTGGTGTGGGTGTGTGGTGTGTGAGTGTGTGAGTGTGTGGTGTGTGGTGTGTGTGTGTGAGTGTGGGTGTGAGTGTGTGTGTGGTGTGTGAGTGTGAGGTGGTGTGAGTGTGTGAGTGTGTGAGTGTGAGTGTGTGAGTGTGTGGGTGGTGAGTGTGTGAGTGCGTGAGTGTGTGAGTGGTGATGTGTGGTGTGTGAGTGTGTGAGTGTGTGAGTGTGTGGTGTGGAGTGTGTGAGTGTGGTGTGTGAGTGTGTGAGTGTGTGAGTGTGTGGGTGTGTGGTGTGTGAGTGTGAGTGTGTGGTGTGTGAGTGTGTGGGTGTGTGTGTGTGGGTGTGGGTGTGTGGTGTGTGAGTGTGTGGTGTGGTGTGTGTGGGGTGTGTGGGTGTGTGGAGTGTGAGGTGTGAGTGGTGAGTGGGTGTGTGTGTGTGTGTGTGTGTGTGTGTGTGGTGTGTGGTGTGGGGTGTGTGGTGTGTGGGTGTGTGAGTGTGTGAGTGTGGTGTGTGAGGTGTGAGTGTGTGAGTGTGTGGGTGTGTGGTGTGTGGGTGTGGAGTGTGGAGTGTGTGTGTGTGAGTGTGTGAGTGTGTGAGTGTGTGTGGAGTGTGTGGGTGTGGAGTGTGTGAGTGTGTGTGTGTGAGTGTGTGAGGTGTGTGAGTGTGTGAGTGTGTGAGTGTGTGAGTGTGTGGTGTAGTGGTGTGTGGTGTGTGAGTGTGTGAGTGTGTGAGTGTGAGTGTGTGAGTGTGTGAGTGTGTGAGTGTGTGAGTGTGTGAGTGTGTGAGTGTGTGAGTGTGTGTGTGTGTGTGAGTGTGTGGTGTGTGTGTGAGTGTGTGAGTGTGTGTGTGAGTGTGTGAGTGTGAGTGTGTGAGTGTGTGAGTGTGTGAGTGTGTGAGTGTGTGAGTGTGTGAGTGTGTGAGGTGTGGTGTGTGAGTGTGTGAGTGTGTGGTGGTGTGAGTGTGTGAGTGTGTTGGTGTGTGAGTCTGTGAGAGTGTGAGTGTGTGAGTGTGTGTGTGAGTGTGTGAGTGTGTGAGTGTGTGGGTGTGTGGGTGTGTGGGTGTGTGAGTGTGTGTATGTGTGTGTGTGTGTGTGTGTGTGTGTGTGTGTGTGTGGTGTGTGAGTGTGTGAGGTGAGTGTGAGTGTGGTGTGAGTGTGTGAGTGGTGAGTGTGTGAGTGTGAGTGTGTGAGTGTGTGAGGTGTGGTGTGTGAGTGTGTGAGTGTGTGAGTGTGTGTGTGTGAGTGTGTGAGTGTGTGGGTGTGTGAGTGTGTGAGTGTGTGGGTGTGTGTGTGTGTGAGTGTGTGAGTGTGGTGTGTGAGTGTGTGAGTGTGTGAGTGTGTGGTGTGTGAGTGTGAGTGTGTGAGTGTGTGAGTGTGTGAGGTGTGTGAGTGTGGAGTGTGTGAGTGTGAGTGTGTGAGTGTGTGGAGTGTGTGAGTGTGGGTGTGTGAGTGTGAGTGTGTGAGTGTGTGAGTGTGTGAGGTGTGGTGTGTGGAGTGTGTGTGTGTGAGTGGGTGTGTGAGTGGTGTGTGAGGTGTGAGTGTGTGTGAGTGTGTGGTGTGGTGTGGGTGTGTGAGTGTGTGGTGTGTGAGTGTGTGGGTGTGTGAGTGTGTGAGGTGTGAGTGTGTGGTGTGTGAGTGTGTGTGTGTGGAGTGTGTGAGTGGGTGGTGTGAGTGTGTGGTGTGTGAGTGTGTGAGTGTGTGGTGTGGTGAGTGTGTGGTGTGTGAGTGTGTGGAGTGTGAGGTGTGTGAGTGTGTGAGTGTGTGAGTGTGTGATGTGAGTGTGGTGTGTGAGTGTGTGAGTGTGTGAGTGTGTGTGAGTGTGTGAGTGTGTGAGTGTGTGAGTGTGAGTGTGGGTGTGTGAGTGTGTGAGTGGTGAGTGTTGAGTGTGTGAGTGTGTGAGTGTGTGAGTGTGTGAGTGTGTGAGTGTGTGGAGTGTGGTGTGAGTGTGTGAGTGTGTGGTGTGTGTGTGAGTGTGTGAGTGTGTGAGTGTGTGAGTGTGTGAGTGTGTGAGTGTGTGGTGTGTGGTGTGTGTGAGTGTGTGGTGTGTGTGTGAGTGTGGGTGTGTGAGTGTGTGAGTGTGTGGTGTGTGAGTGTGTGGTGTGTGGTGTGTGAGTGTGTGTGTGGTGTGTGGGTGTGTGTGTGTGTGAGTGTGTGAGTGTGTGTGTGTGTGTGTGTGTGTGAGTGTGTGAGTGTGTGAGGTGTGTGAGTGTGAGTGGAGTGTGAGTGTGTGGTGTGAGTTTGTGTGTGAGTGTGTGGAGTGTGTGAGTGTGGTGAGGTGTGAGTGTGTGGGTGTGTGAGTGTGTGGGTGTGTGAGTGTGTGTGTGTGTGAGTGTGGAGTGTGTGAGGTGTGAGTGTGTGAGTGTGTGGTGTGAGTGTGTGGTGTGTGTGTGGTGTGTGGGTGGAGTGTGTGAGTGTGTGTGTGTGTGTGTGTGTGTTGTGTGTGTGTGTGTGTGTGTGTGTGTGTGGAGTGTGTGAGTGTGTGATGTGTGTGAGTGTGTGGAGTGTGTGAGTGTGTGGTGTGTGAGTGTGTGTGTGTGTGAGTGTGAGTGTGTGAGTGTGTGGTGTGAGTGTGTGTGGGGTGTGTGAGTGTGTGTGTGTGTGAGTGTGTGAGTGTGTGAGTGTGTGGTGTGTGAGGTGTGAGTGTGAGTGTGTGAGTGTGAGTGTGTGGTGTGTGAGTGTGGTGTGTGAGTGTGTGAGTGTGTGAGTGTGTGAGGTGTGGTGTGTGAGTGTGTGAGTGTGTGAGTGTGTGTGTGTGGGTGTGTGGTGTGTGAGTGTGTGAGTGTGTGGGTGTGTGAGTGTGAGTGGTGGTGTGTGAGTGTGTGTGTGTGGTGTGTGGTGTGTGTGTGGTGTGAGTGTGTGAGTGTGTGGTGTGTGAGTGTGTGAGGTGTGAGTTGTGAGTGTGTGAGTGTGTGAGTGTGTGTGTGTGAGTTGTGAGTGTGTGAGTGTGTGGTGTGTGAGGTGAGTGCGTGAGTGTGTGTGTGTGTGTGTGGTGGTGTGAGTATGTGTGTGTGAGGTGTGTGTGGTGTGTGGTG
Organism: Vesta saturnalis; assembly: GCA_036346205.1. Lineage (NCBI taxonomy): Eukaryota > Metazoa > Arthropoda > Insecta > Coleoptera > Lampyridae > Vesta > Vesta saturnalis. Next base: position 2,453,524 of record JARFJB010001721.1, read on the forward strand.
TGTGAGTGTGTGAGTGTGTGAGTGTGTGGTGTGTGGTGTGTGGGGTGTGTGAGTGTGGTGTGTGAGTGTGTGAGTGTGTGAGTGTGAGTGTGTGAGTGTGTGAGTGTGAGTGTGTGGTGTGTGAGTGTGTGAGTGTGTGAGTGTGTGGTGGTGTGGTGTGTGGTGTGAGTGTGTGATGTGTGAGTGAGTGGTGTGAGTGTGTGGTGTGTGGTGTGTGAGGTGTGTGAGTGTGTGAGGTGTGGGTGTGAGGTGTGAGTGTGTGAGTGTGTGTGAGTGTGTGAGTGTGTGGAGGTGTGATGTGGGTGTGGTGTGAGTGTGTGAGTGTGTGAGTGTGTGAGTGTGTGAGGTGAGTGGTGTGAGTGTGTGAGTGTGGAGTGTGTGAGTGTGTGGTGTGTGTGTGTGTGTGTGAGTGTGTGAGTGTGGTGTGTGATGTGTGTGTGTGGTGTGAGTGTGGTGAGTGTGTGAGTGTGTGTGTGAGTGTGTGAGTGTGAGTGTGTGTGTGTGAGTGTGGAGTGTGTGAGTGTGTGAGGTGTGAGTGTGTGAGTGTGTGAGGTGTGTGTGTGTGAGTGTGTGAGGTGTGTGAGTGTGTGGTGTGTGGAGTGTGTGAGTGTGTGAGGTGTGAGTGTGTGAGTGTGTGAGGTGTGTGGTGTGTGTGGAGTGTGTGAGTGTGTGATGTGTGAGTGTGTGAGGTGTGAGGTGTGTGTGAGTGTGTGAGTGTGTGAGTGTGTGAGTGTGTGAGTGTGGAGTGGTGTGAGTGTGGGTGTGTGTGTGTGTGTGTGGTGTGGGTGTGTGGGTGTGAGTGTGTGAGTGTGTGAGGTGTGTGAGTGTGTGAGGTGTGAGTGTGTGTGTGAGTGTGAGGTGTGAGTGTGTGGAGTGTGTTTTTTTTTTTTTTTTTTTTTTTTTTTTTTTTTTTTTGGGGGGGGGGGGGGGGGGGGGGGGGGGGGGGGGGGGGGGGGGGGGGGGGGGGGTGGTGTGGGTGTGAGTGTGTGAGTGTGTGGTGTGTGAGTGTGTGAGTGTGTGGAGTGTGTGTGTGAGTGTGTGAGTGTGAGTGTGGTGTAGGTGTGAGTGTGTGAGTGTGTGAGTGTGTGGTGTGTGATGTGGAGGGTGAGTGTGTGAGTGTGTGAGTGTGTGGAGTGTGTGAGTGGTGTGTGTGTGTGGTGTGTGAGTGTGTGAGTGTGGTGTGAGTGTGTGAGTGTGTGGTGTGGTGTGAGTGTGTGAGTGAGTGTGTGAGTGTGAGTGTGTGAGGTGTGTGAGTGTGTGGAGTGTGTGGGTGTGTGAGTGTGTGTGTGTGAGGTGTGTGGTGTGAGTGTGTGAGTGTGTGGAGTGTGTGTGGTGTGTGAGTGTGTGAGTGTGGGTGTAGTGTGTGTGAGTGTGTGGAGTGTGTGTGAGTGTGTGAGTGTGTGAGTGTGTGTGTGTGTGGAGTGTGTGAGTGTGTGAGTGTGTGTGTGTGGAGTGTGTGTGTGTGTGAGTGTGTGGTGTGTGAGTGTGTGAGTGTGTGAGTGTGTAGTGGGTGTGTAGTGTGTGAGTGTGTGTGGGTGTGAGTGTGTGAGTGTGGTGTGTGAGTGTGTGAGTGTGTGAGTGTGTGAGTGGTGTGGTGTGAGTGTGAGTGTGTGAGTGTGTGGTGTGAGTGTGTGTGTGTGAGTGTGTGAGTGTGTGTGAGTGTGTGAGTGGTGTGTGAGTGTGTGAGTGTGGTGTGTGAGTGTGTGTGAGTGGTGTGTAGTGTGTGAGTGTGTGGGTGTGAGGTGTGGTGTGAGTGTGTGTGAGTGTGTGAGTGTGTGTGAGTGTGTGAGTGTGTGTGGTGTGTGAGTGTGGTGTGAGGTGTGAGTGTGTGAGTGTGTGGTGTGTGGTGTGTGAGGTGTGAGTGTGTGAGTGTGTGAGTGTGTGAGTGTGTGGTGTGTGGTGTGTGAGTGTGGTGTGTGAGTGTGAGGTGTGTGAGTGTGTGAGTGTGAGTGAGTGTGTGAGTGTGTGTGTGTGTGTGTGTGTGTGTGAGTGTGTGGAGTGTGTGTGTGTGGTGTGAGGTGTGTGTGAGTGTGTGAGTGTGTGAGTGTGTGAGTGAGTGTGGTGTGTGTGTGTGAGTGTGTGAGTGTGTGAGTGTGTGTGTGTGTGAGTGTGTGTGAGTGTGTGAGTGTGTGAGTGTGTGTGGTGTGTGAGTGTGTGTGTGTGTGTGTGTGTGAGTGTGTGAGTGTGGTGTGTGTGAGTGTGTGAGTGTGTGAGTGTGAGTGTGTGAGTGTGTGGTGTGTGAGTGTGTGATGTGTGTGAGTGTGTGAGTGTGAGTGTGTGAGTGTGTGTGAGTGTGTGAGTGTGTGAGGTGTGAGTGTGATGTGGTGTGTGAGTGTGTGAGTGTGAGTGTGGGTGTGTGAGTGTGGAGGTGATGTGGTGTGTGAGTGTGTGTGTGAGTGTGTGGGTGTGTGAGTGTGTGAGTGAGTGTGTGGTGTGTGAGTGTAGTGTGTGTGTGTGGGTGTGTGAGTGTGAGGTGTGAGTGTGTGAGTGTGTGAGTGTGTGTGTGTGAGTGTGTGAGTGTGTGAGTGTGAGTGTGTGAGTGTGTGGAGTGTGTGAGTGTGTGTGTGTGGAGTGTGTGAGGGTGTGAGTGTGTGAGGTGTGTGAGTGTGGAGTGTGTGTGAGTGTGTGAGTGTGTGGAGTGTGTGATGTGTGGTGTGAGTGTGTAGTGTGTGGAGTGTGTGAGTGTGTGAGGTGTGAGGTGTGTGAGTGTGTGAGTGTGAGTGTGGTGTGTGTGGGTGTGTGTGTGAGTGTGTGAGTGTGTGTGTGAGGTGTGGGTGTGGTGTGTGTGAGGTGTGTGAGTGTGTGAGTGTGGGTGTGTGTGTGAGTGTGGAGTGTGTGAGTGTGGTGTGTGAGTGTGTGAGTGTGTGGGTGTGTGAGTGTGTGGTGTGTGTGGTGTGTGAGTGTGGTGTGTGTGTGAGTGTGGTGTGTGAGTGTGTGAGTGTGGGTGTGTGGTGTGAGTGTGAGTGTGTGAGTGTGTGGTGTGGTGTGTGAGTGTGTGGTGGTGTAGTGTGTGAGGGTGTGAGGTGTGGTGTGGAGTGTGGGTGAGTGTGTGAGGGGTGTGGTGTGTGAGTGTTGTGTGTGGGTGTGGGTGGTGGTGTGGAGTGTGTGAGTGTGTGGGTGTGTGAGTGTGGTGTGTGAGTGTGTGGTGGGTGGTGTGTGGTGTGTGAGTGTGGAGTGTGGAGTGTGTGGTGTGGTGTGTGAGTGTGTGAGTGTGTGTGTGGTGTGTGGTGTGTGGTGTGTGGTGTGAGTGTGTGAGTGTGTGAGTGGTGGTGTGTGAGTGTGAGTGTGTGGTGTGAGTGTGTGGTGAGTGTGTGAGTGTGTGGGTGTGTGTGTGTGTGTGAGTGTGTGTGTGTGTGAGTGTGTGAGTGTGGTGAGTGTGTGAGTGGTGAGTGTGTGTGTGGTGTGAGTGTGTGAGTGTGTGGTGTGTGAGTGTGTGAGTGTGTGTGTGTGTGAGTGTGTGTGTGTGTGTGGGTGTGTGGTGTGTGGGTGTGGTGTGGGTGTGTGGGTGTGTGTGTGTGTGTGGGTGTGAGGTGAGTGTGTGAGTGTGTGGTGTGTGGTGTGGTGTGTGTGAGTGTGTGAGTGGTGGTGGGTGTGTGAGTGTGTGAGTGTGAGTGTGTGAGTGTGGTGTGTGAGTGTGGTGTGTAGTGTGTGGTGTGTGTGTGGTGTGTGGTGTGTGTGTGGTGTGTGTGTGTGTGAGTGTGTGGTGTGTGAGTGTGTGTGTGTGAGTGTGTGAGTGTGTGTGTGTGAGTGTGTGAGTGGTGAGTGTGTGAGTGTGTGAGTGTGGTGTGTAGTGTGTGGGTGTGTGAGTGGGGTGTGTGGTGTGTGGGGTGTGAGTGTGTGGTGTGTGTGTGTGGAGTGTGGGTGTGGTGTGGTGGTGTGGGTGTGTGAGTGTGTGGTGTGTGTGGGTGTGGTGTGTGAGTGTGTGGTGTGAGTGGTGTGAGTGTGTGTGTGAGTGTGGGTGTGTGAGGTGTGTGGTGTGTGAGTGTGTGGGGTGTGAGTGTGTGAGTGTGAGTGTGTGGGGTGTGTGAGTGTGTGGGTGTGAGGTGTGGGTGTGTGAGTGTGTGAGGTGTGGTGGTGTGGTGTGTGTGGTGTGTGGTGTGTGAGTGTGTGGGTGTGGGTGTGTGGGTGTGTGTGAGTGTGTGTGTGGTGTGTGAGTGTGTGAGTGTGTGTGTGTGGTGTGTGGTGTGGTGTGTGGTGTGAGTGTGAGTGTGTGGTGTGTGTGGTGTGGTGTGTGTGTGTGTGTGTGGTGTGAGGTGTGAGTGTGGTGTGTGAGTGTGAGTGTGAGTGTGTGTGTGAGTGTGTGAGTGTGTGGTGTGTGTGTGTGAGTGTGGTGTGTGAGTGTGTGGTGTGTGTGTGGTGTGTGAGTGTGTGAGTGTGTGGTGTGAGTGTGAGTGTGTGAGTGTGGTGTGGGTGTGAGGTGTGAGTGTGTGTGTGGTGTGTGTGTGTGTGTGAGTGTGTGAGTGTGTGAGTGTGTGTGTGAGTGTGTGGTGTGTGGTGTGGGTGTGTGGTGTGTGAGTGTGTGGTGTGTGTGTGTGTGTGTGTGAGTGTGTGAGTGGTGTGTGTGGTGTGTGAGTGTGTGAGTGTGTGAGTGTGGGTGTGGTGTGTGTGATGTGTGGTGTGTGGTGTGTGGTGTGATGTGTGGTGTGTGAGTGTGTGAGTGTGTGAGTGTGTGAGTGTGAGTGTGTGGTGTGTGAGTGTGTGGTGTAGTGTGTGAGTGTGTGAGTGTGTGAGTGTGTGGAGTGTGTGAGTGTGTGTGTGTGTGGTGTGAGTGTGAGTGTGTGAGGTGTGAGTGTGTGAGTGTGTGAGTGTGGTGTGTGAGTGTGTGAGTGTGTGAGTGTGTGTGTGAGTGTGTGAGTGTGTGAGTGTGTGAGTGTGAGTGTGTGTGGTGTGTGGTGTGTGAGTGTGAGTGTGTGAGTGTGTGTGAGTGTGTGAGTGTGTGAGTGTGTGAGTGTGGTGTGAGTGTGAGTGTGTGAGTGTGTGTGTGATGTGTGAGTGTGTGAGTGTGTGTGAGTGTGTGAGTGTGTGGAGTGTGTGAGGTGTGAGTGTGTGTGAGTGTGAGTGTGTGAGTGTGTGTGTGTGGTGTGTGAGTGTGTTGAGTGTGCGAGTGTGTGTGTGTGTGTGTGTGTGTGTGATTGTGTGTGTGAGTGTGTGTGTGATGTGTGAGTGTGTAAGTGTGTGTGTGTGTGTGAGTGTGTGAGTGTGTGTGTGTGAGTGTGGGTGTGTGAGTGTGTGGGTGTGTGAGTGTGTGTGTGAGTGTGTGAGTGTGTGAGTGTGTGTGTGTGAGTGTGTGAGTGTGTGAGTGTGAGTGTGTGAGTGTGTGAGGTGTGAGTGTGGGTGTGTGTGTGTGTGTGAGTGTGGAGTGTGTGAGTGTGTGAGTGTGTGAGTGTGTGAGTGTGTGAGTGTGTGAGTGTGTGAGTGTGTGAGTGTGAGTGTGTGAGTGTGTGAGTGTGTGTGAGTGTGTGGGTGTGTGGTGTGTGAGTGTGTGAGTGTGTGAGTGTGTGAGTGTGTGAGTGTGTGAGTGTGTGAGTGTGTGAGTGTGTGAGTGTGTGAGTGTGTGTGTGAGTGTGTGTGTAGTGTGTGTGTGTGTGTGATGTGTGATGTGTTAGTGTGTGAGTGTGTGGTGTGTGAGTGTGTGTGTGTGGTGTGTGAGGTGTGTGAGTGTGTGAGTGTGGGTGTGTGGTGTGAGTGTGTGAGTGTGTGAGTGTGTGAGTGTGAGTGTGTGAGGTGTGGTGTGAGTGTGTGTGTGTGAGTGTGTGAGTGTGTGTGAGTGTGTGATGTGTGTGATGTGTGGTGTGTGAGTGTGGTGTGAGTGTGAGTGTGGTGTGAGTGTGTGTGAGTGTGTGAGTGTGTGAGCGTGTGTGTAGTGTCTGAGTGTGTGAGTGTGTGTGAGTGTGTGAGTGTGAGTGTGTGAGTGTGAGTGTGTGAGTGTGTGATTGTGTTAGTGTGTGAGTGTGTGTGTGTGTGTGAGTGTGTGATTGTGTTAGTGTGTGAGTGTGTGAGTGTGTGAGTGTGAGTGGTGAGTGTGTGAGCGTGTGAGTGGTGTGTGTGGTGTGTGATGTGTGTGTGTGAGTGTGTAGTGTGTGGTGTGAGTGTGTGAGTGTGTGAGTGTGTGAGTGTGTGTGTGTGAGTGTGTGAGTGTGTGAGTGTGTGAGTGTGTGAGTGTGTGGTGTGGTGTGTGGTGTGTGTGAGTGGTGAGTGTGTGAGTGTGTGTGTGTGAGTGTGTGAGTTTGTGAGTGTGTGAGGTGTGTGTGAGTTTGTGTGGTGTGTGAGGTGTGTGAGTGTGTGGAGTGTGTGAGTGTGTGTGTGTGTGTGGTGTGTGAGTGTGTGAGTGTGTGTGTGTGTGAGTGTGTGAGTGTGTGAGTGTGTGAGTGTGTGTGTGTGAGTGTGTGAGTGTGTGTGTGTGTGTGTGTGAGTGTGTGAGTGTGTGGAGTGTGTGGTGTGAGTGTGTGAGTGTGTGAGTGTGAGTGTGTGAGTGTGTGAGTATGAGTGTGTGAGTGTGTGAGTGGTGGTGTGTGGTGTGTGAGTGTGAGTGTGTGAGGGTGTGTGAGTGTGGAGTGTGTGAGTGTGTGGTGTGGTGTGTGAGTGTGTGAGTGTGTGTGTGGTGTGTGGTGATGTGTGAGGTGTGTGTGAGTGGTGTGAGTGTGTGGTGTGTGTGTGTGAGTGTGTGGGTGTGAGGTGTGTGAGTGTGTGAGTGTGGGTATGAGAGTGTGTGTGAGTGTGTGAGTGTGTGAGTGTGTGGTGATTGTGTGTGTGTGAGTGTGTGGGTGTGTGGGTGTGGTGTGTGTGTGTGTGTGTGAGAGTGTGTGGAGTGTGTGAGTGTGTGAGTGTGTGAGTGTGTGAGTGTGTGAGTGTGTGGGTGAGTGTGTGAGTGTGGGTGTGTGAGTGTGTGAGTGTGTGGTGTGTGGGTGTGTGGTGTGTGAGTGTGTGAGTGTGTGAGTGTGGGGTGAGTGTGTGAGTGGGGTGTGGAGTGTGTGAGTGTGTGGTGTGGTGTGTGAGTGTGTGGTGTGTGTGGTGTGGTGTGTGGTGTGTGGTGTGTGGGTGGTGTGAGTGTGTGAGGTGTGTGAGTGTGTGGTGGTGTGTGTGAGTGTGTGGTGTGTGTGTGTGTGAGTGTGTGAGTGTGGTGTGTGATGTGTGTGAGTGTGTGGGGTGTGAGGTGTGAGTGTGTGGGTGTGTGGGTGTGGGGTGTGGTGTGTGAGTGTGTGAGGTGGTGAGTGTGTGAGTGTGGTGTGTGGTGTGTGGTGTGTGAGGTGGGTGTGTGAGTGTGTGGGTGTGTGTGTGAGTGTGTGGTGGTGGTGTGGTGTGTGGGTGTGGGTGAGTGTGGAGTGGTGGTGGTGGTGTGTGGTGTGGTGTGTGGGTGTGTGGTGTGGTGTGGGTGTGTGGTGTGTGAGGTGTGGTGTGTGGTGTGTGGGTGGGTGTGGTGTGTGGGTGTGGTGTGGTGTGTGTGGGTGTGTGGTGTGTGTGGTGTGGTGTGTGTGTGAGTGTGTGAGTGTGTGGTGGTGGTGGTGGTGTGTGGTGTGTGGGTGTGTGGTGGTGTGGGTGTGTGTGAGTGTGTGTGGTGTGGTGTGTGAGTGTGTGGTGTGGTGTGGTGGTGTGTGGGTGTGGTGTGGGTGTGTGGTGTGTGGTGTGTGGGGTGTGTGTGGGTGGGGTGTGTGGGTGTGGTGTGTGTGGAGTGTGTGTGTGTGGGTGTGGGTGTGGTGTGGGGTGTGAGTGTGTGGGTGTGGGTGTGTGAGTGTGTGGGTGTGTGTGTGTGGTGGGTGTGTGTGGTGTGTGGGTGGGTGTGGGGTGTGGGTGGTGTGGGTGTGTGTGTGTGGGTGGGGTGTGTGGGTGTGGGGTGTGGTGTGTGGTGTGGGGTGTGTGTGGTGTGTGGGTGTGTGGTGTGGTGTGTGGGTGTGTGGGTGTGGGTGTGTGTGTGGGTGTGTGTGAGGTGGGTGTGTGGGTGTGTGTGGGTGTGTGTGTGGGTGTGTGGGGTGTGGGTGGTGTGGTGTGTGGGTGTGTGGGTGTGTGGTGTGAGGTGGTGGGTGGTGAGGTGTGGGTGTGTGTGTGTGGGGTGGGGTGTGTGGTGTGTGGTGTGTGATGTGTGGGGTGGTGGGGTGTGTGGTGGGTGTGAGTGTGTGAGTGTGTGAGTGTGTGAGTGTGTGAGTGTGTGGAGTGTGTGAGTGTGGAGGTGTGGGTGTGGTGTGTGGTGTGTGTGTGTGGTGTGAGTGTGTGAGTGTGTGGAGTGTGTGGTGTGTGGAGTGTGTGAGTGTGTGGTGTGAGTGTGTGGGTGTGTGGTGTGTGGTGTGTGAGTGTGTGAGTGTGGGTGTGTGAGTGTGTGAGTGTGTGAGGTGTGTGAGTGTGTGGTGTGTGGTGTGTGGGTGTGTGGTGGGTGAGTGTGTGAGTGTGTGTGTGTGAGTGTGTGGGTGTGTGGTGTGTGTGTGTGTGTGGTGTGTGAGTGTGTGAGTGTGTGAGTGTGTGTGTGTGGTGTGTGAGTGTGGTGTGTGAGTGTGTGGTGTGTGAGTGTGGTGTGTGGTGTGTGAGTGTGTGAGTGTGTGGTGTGTGAGTGTGTGGGTGTGAGTGTGTGTGTGTGTGTGGTGTGTGGGTGTGTGTGGTGTGTGAGTGTGTGGTGTGTGGTGTGAGTGGGTGTGGGTGTGTGGTGTGGGTGTGTGTGTGTGGGTGGTGTGTGGTGTGTGGTGTGGTGTGTGAGTGTGGGTGTGTGAGTGTGTGGTGTGTGGTGTGTGTGTGTGGTGTGTGGTGTGGTGTGGTGTGTGTGGTGTGTGTGTGTGAGTGTGGGTGGTGAGTGTGTGAGTGTGAGTGTGGGTGTGAGTGTGTGTGTGTGAGTGTGTGAGTGTGGTGTGTGTGTGTGGTGTGTGGTGTGGTGTGTGAGTGTGTGGTGTGTGAGTGTGTGGGTGTGTGAGTGTGTGGTGTGTGAGTGTGTGGTGTGGGTGTGGTGTGTGTGTGTGTGGGTGTGTGTGGAGTGTGTGGTGTGTGGTGTGTGGTGTGTGGGTGTGGTGTGTGGTGTGTGAGTGTGGTGTGAGTGGTGGTGGTGAGTGTGTGGTGTGTGTGTGTGTGTGTGGGGTGAGTGTGGTGTGTGGGTGTGGTGTGGGTGTGTGGAGTGTGTGTGAGTGTGTGAGTGTGGTGATGTGTGGTGGTGTGTGAGTGTGTGAGTGTGTGAGTGTGTGTAGTGTGGGTGTGGGTGTGTGAGTGTGTGGTGTGTGGGTGTGAGTGTGTGGTGTGTGTGTGTGTGAGTGTGTGGTGTGTGAGTGTGTGAGTGTGTGTGTGTGAGTGTGTGAGTGTGTGAGTGTGTGGTGTGTGAGTGTGTGAGTGTGAGTGGTGTGTGAGTGTGTGAGTGTGTGAGTGTGTGAGTGTGTGAGTGTGTGAGGTGTGAGTGTGTGAGTGTGTGAGTGTGTGAGTGTGTGAGTGTGTGTGTGGAGTGTGTGTGTGAGTGTGTGTGTGTGAGGTGTGTGTGGAGTGTGTGTGTGAGTGTGTGAGTGTGTGGGAGTGTGTGGTGTGTGGTGTGGGTGTGTGAGTGTGTGAGGTGTGTGGGTGTGTGAGTGTGTGAGTGTGTGGTGTGTGTGAGTGTGTGAGTGTGTGAGTGTGAGTGTGTGTGTGTGTGGTGTGTGAGTGTGTGTGGTGTGTGTGTGTGTGTGTGTGTGTGTGTGTGTGTGGTGTGCGTGAGTGTGTGAGTGTGTGGTGTGGTGTGAGTGTGTGAGTGGTGTGTGTGTGTAGTGTGAGTGTGAGTGTGTGAGTGTGTGTGGTGTGGTGTGTGAGGTGTGAGTGTGAGTGTGTGAGTGTGTGAGAGTGTGAGTGTGGTGTGAGTGTGTGAGTGTGTGAGTGTGTGTGTGTGTGTGAGTGTGAGTGTGTGAGTGTGTGAGGTGTGTGTGAGGTGTGTGTGAGTGTGTGAGTGTGTGAGTGTGAGTGTGGAGTGTGGTGTGTGAGTGTGGAGTGAGTGAGTGTGTGTGTGTGAGTGTGTGAGGTGTGTGAGGTGTGTGAGTGTGTGTGTGTGAGTGTGTGAGTGGTGAGTGTGTGGTGTGTGTGATGTGTGTGAGTGTGTGAGTGTGTGAGTGTGTGAGTGTGTGGTGTGTGAGTGTGTGAGGTGTGTGGGAGTGTGTGAGTGTGTGTGTGTGTGTGTGTGTGAGTGTGTGGAGTGTGTGAGGTGTGTGAGTGTGTGAGTGTGTGAGTGTGTGTGTGTGGTGTGGTGTGGTGTGGAGTGTGGGTGTGTGATGTGTGGAGTGTGTGAGTGTGTGGTGTGTGAGTGTGTGAGTGTGGTGTGTGGTGTGTGAGTGTGTGAGTGTGTGAGTGTGTGAGTGTGTGGTGGTGTGGGTGTGTGAGTGTGTGTGTGTGTGAGTGTGTGAGTGGTGAGTGTGTGAGTGTGTGGTGTGTGGTGTGTGTGTGAGTGTGTGAGTGTGTGATGTGTGAGTGTGTGGTGTGTGAGTGTGTGTGAGTGTGTGAGGTGTGTGGTGTGTGGTGTGAGTGTGTGAGTGTGTGGTGTGTGGATGTGTGTGAGTGTGTGGTGTGTGAGTGTGTGAGTGTGAGGTGTGAGTGTGTGAGTGTGTGGTGTGTGAGTGTGTGAGTGTGTGAGTGTGTGAGGTGTGGTGAGTGTGTGAGTGTGTGTGTGAGTGTGTGAGTGTGTGGTGTGTGGTGGGTGTGGGTGAGTGTGGTGTGTGGTGTGTGGTGTGGGTGTGTGGTGTGTGGTGTGTGAGTGTGTGTGTGGTGTGTGGTGTGTGGTGTGTGGTGTGTGGTGTGGAGTGTGGTGTGGTGTGTGAGTGTGTGAGTGTGTGGTGTGTGAGTGTGTGGTGTGTGTGGGAGTGGGTGTGGTGTGTGGGTGTGGGTGTGTGTGTGGGTGTGAGTGTGTGGGTGTGTGGGTGTGTGTGAGTGTGTGAGTGGTGGTGGTGTGTGAGTGTGGTGTGTGGGGTGAGTGTGTGTGTGTGTGTGTGTGGGTGTGTGTGTGTGTGTGTGTGGTGTGAGTGTGTGAGTGTGTGAGTGTGTGGTGTGTGGAGGTGTGGGTGTGTGAGTGTGTGAGTGTGTGAGTGTGTGTGAGTGTGTGAGTGTGTGTGGTGTGAGTGTGTGAGTGTGTGGTGTGAGTGTGTGAGTGTGTGGGTGTGAGTGTGTGGTGGTGTGTGTGTGTGTGAGTGTGTGAGTGTGTGTGAGGTGTGAGTGTGTGAGTGTGTGTGTGGTGTGAGTGTGTGAGTGTGTGGTGTGTGGTGTGTGAGGTGTGGTGTGTGTGTGTGTGTGGAGTGTGTGGTGTGAGTGTGTGAGTGTGTGGTGTGTGGGTGTGTGGTGTGTGGGTGTGTGAGTGTGTGAGTGTGTGAGGGTGAGTGTGTGGTGTGTGGTGTGTGAGTGTGTGTGTGTGGTGTGTGTGTGAGTGTGTGAGTGTGTGAGTGTGTGGTGTGTGAGTGTGGTGTGTGGTGTGTGGTGTGTGGTGTGTGTGTGAGTGTGTGTGTGTGTGGTGTGTGTGAGTGTGTGAGTGTGTGGTGTGTGAGTGTGTGGTGTGTGAGTGTGTGAGTGTGTGGTGTGTGGTGTGTGATGTGGTGTGTGGTGTGGAGTGTGTGTGAGTGTGTGAGTGTGTGAGTGTGTGGTGGTGTGTGTGTGTGGTGTGTGGTGTGTGTGTGGTGTGTGGAGTGTGTGAGTGGTGAGTGTGTGGTGTGGAGTGTGTGGTGTGTGGTGTGGAGTGTGTGATGTGTGTGTGTGTGTGTGAGTGTGTGTGTGTGAGTGTGTGAGTGTGTGGTGTGTGGGTGTGTGGAGTGTGTGAGTGTGTGAGTGTGTGAGTGTGTGAGTGTGTGAGTGTGTGAGTGTGTGAGTGTGTGGTGTGTGAGTGTGTGGTGTGTGTGTGTGTGAGTGTGTGTGTGGGTGTGTGTGTGTGAGTGTGTGAGGTGAGTGTGTGTGGTGTGTGAGTGTGTGAGTGTGTGTGTGAGTGTGGTGTGTGGTGTGGGGTGTGTAGTGTGTGGGTGTGAGTGTGTGTGTGTGTGTGAGGTGTGTGTGTGAGTGTGTGGTGTGTGAGTGTGTGGGGTGTGAGTGTGTGAGTGTGTGAGTGTGTGGTGTGGTGTGAGTGTGTGGTGTGTGGGTGTGAGTGTGTGTGTGTGAGTGTGTGAGTGTGTGAGTGGTGAGTGTGTGAGTGTGTGAGTGTGTGAGTGTGTGGTGTGTGTGTGTGAGTGTGTGGGTGGTGTGTGTGTGTGTGTGTGTGTGGGTGTGTGTGGAGGTGTGTGAGTGTGTGTGTGTGAGTGTGTGAGTGTGTGAGTGTGTGAGTGTGTGGTGTGTGGTGTGTGTGTGTGAGTGTGTGAGTGTGGTGTGTGGGTGTGAGTGTGGTGTGTGAGTGTGTGGTGTGTGAGTGGTGAGTGTGGTGTGTGAGTGTGTGAGTGGTGAGTGGTGTGTGAGTGTGGTGTGTGAGGGGTGTGTGAGGTGTGTGGGTGTGTGTGTGTGTGGTGTGTGTGTGTGAGTGTGTGAGTGTGTGAGTGTGTGAGTGTGTGGGTATGTGAGTGTGTGAGTGTGGGTGTGTGAGTGTGTGAGTGTGTGAGTGTGTGTGTGTGAGTGTGTGAGTGTGTGAGTGTGTGAGTGTGTGAGTGTGAGTGTGTGAGTGTGTGAGTGTGTGAGGTGTGGTGTGTGGTGTGGTGTGTGGAGTGTGTGTGTGTGTGTGGTGGTGTGAGTGTGTGAGTGTGAGTGTGTGAGTGTGTGAGTGTGTGGTGTGTGTGTGAGTGTGTGAGTGTGTGAGTGTGAGTGTGTGAGTGTGTGAGTGTGTGAGTGTGTGAGGTGTGTGAGTGTGTGAGGTGTGTGTGTGGTGTGAGTGTGTGAGTGTGTGAGTGTGTGAGTGTGTGAGGTGTGAGTGTGAGTGTGTGAGTGTGTGGTGGGTGTGGTGGTGAGTGTGGTGTGAGTGTGTGAGTGTGAGTGTGTGAGTGTGTGAGGTGTGTGAGTGTGTGAGTGGTGTGTAGGTGGTGTGTGAGTGTGTGATGTGTGAGTGTGAGTGTGTGTGAGTGTGTGAGGTGTGGAGTGTGTGAGTGTGTGAGTGTGTGTGGTGTGTGAGTGTGTGAGTGTGGTGTGAGTGTGTGTGTGAGTGTGTGGTGTGTGAGTGTGTGGTGTGTGAGTGTGTGAGTGTGTGAGTGTGTGTGTGAGTGTGTGTGTGTGTGAGTGTGTGAGTGTGTGGTGTGAGTGTGTGAGTGTGTGAGTGTGTGTGTGTGTGTGGTGTGAGTGTGTGAGTGTGTGAGTGTGTGAGTGTGTGGTGTGTGGGTGTGGTGAGTGTGTGGTGTGTGAGTGTGGAGTGTGGTGTGTGAGTGTGTGGTGTGTGTGGTGTGTGGTGTGTGAGTGTGTGGTGTGTGTGTGTGTGTGAGTGTGTGAGTGTGTTAGTGTGTGTGTGTGTGGTGTGTGAGTGTGTGATGTGTGAGTGTGTGAGTGTGTGAGTGTGTGGTGTGTGGTGTGTGAGTGTGTGTGGTGTGTGAGTGTGTGGGTGTGAGTGTGTGAGTGTGTGTGGTGTGTGAGTGTGTGGAGTGTGTGAGTGTGTGTGGTGTGTGAGTGTGTGGTGTGTGGTGTGTGAGTGTGTGGTGTGTGAGTGTGTGAGTGTGTGAGGTGTGAGTGTGTGTGTGTGAGTGTGTGTGGTGGTGTGTGAGTGTGTGAGTGTGGTGGTGGTGTGAGTGTGTGTGTGTGTGAGTGTGTGTGTGTGAGTGTGTGTGAGTGTGTGAGTGTGTGAGTGTGTGAGTGTGTGTGTGTGTGTGAGTGTGGTGTGTGTGTGAGTGTGTGAGTGTGTGAGTGTGTGTGAGTGTGTGAGTGTGTGAGTGTGTGGAGTGTGTGATGTGTGGTGAGTGTGGAGTGTGTGGTGTGTGGTGTGTGGGTGTGTGGTGGTGTGTGAGTGTGTGAGTGTGGTGTGTGAGTGTGTGTGTGGTGTGAGTGTGTGAGTGTGTGAGTGTGAGTGTGTGTGGTGTGTGAGTGTGTGTGTGTGTGTGGTGTGGGTGTGTGGTGTGATGTGTGAGTGTGTGAGTGTGTGGTGTGTGAGTGTGTGGTGTGTGGTGGTGGTGTGGTGGTGTGAGTGTGGTGTGTGTGTGGTGTGTGGGTGTGTGGTGTGAGTGTGTGGTGTGGTGGTGGTGTGGTGTGTGTGTGGGTGTGTGGTGTGTGGTGTGTGGGTGTGAGTGTGTGAGTGTGTGTGAGTGTGTGAGTGTGTGAGTGTGTGGTGTGTGAGTGTGGTGTGGGTGTGAGTGTGTGAGGTGTGAGTGTGGTGTGAGGTGTGTGAGTGTGTGGTGTGTGGATGTGTGGTGATGGTGTGTGAGTGTGTGAGTGTGTGAGTGTGTGTGTGTGAGTGTGTGAGTGTGTGAGTGTGTGGGTGTGGTGTGTGAGTGTGTGAGGGTGTGAGTGTGTGGGTGTGAGTGGATGTGGAGTGTGTGAGTGTGTGTGAGTGTGTGTGTGTGAGTGTGAGTGTGTGGAGGTGTGGTGGTGGTGTGAGTGTGTGAGGTGTGAGGTGGAGTGTGTGAGTGTGGTGTGTGGGTGTGAGTGTGGGGTGTGTGTGTGGTGTGTGGTGTGTGGGTGTGTGAGTGTGTGAGTGTGTGAGTGTGTGGAGTGTGTGGTGTGAGTGTGTGGAGTGTGTGAGTGTGTGGGTGGGTGTGTGAGTGTGTGAGTGTGTGTGTGTGTGAGTGTGTGGGAGTGTGTAGTGTGTGAGTGTGTGAGTGTGTGAGTGTGGTGGTGTGAGGTGTGAGTGTGAGTGTGAGTGTGTGAGTGTGGAGTGTGTGAGTGTGGGTGTGGGTGTGGTGTGAGTGTGTGGTGTGATGGTGTGTGAGTGTGTGAGTGTGTGGGGTGTGTGAGTGTGTGAGTGTGTGTGTGGTGTGAGTGTGTGAGTGTGTGAGGTGTGTGGTGTGTGAGTGTGTGGTGTGTGTGTGTGAGGTGTGGTGGAGTGTGTGAGTGTGGGTGTGTGAGTGTGTGTGTGTGTGTGTGTGTGGTGTGGTGTGTGAGTGTGTGGTGTGTGAGTGTGTGAGTGTGTGATGTGGTGTGAGTGTGTGAGTGTGTGAGTGTGTGTGAGTGTGGTGTGAGTGTGTGGTGTGTGGTGTGTGAGTGTGTGAGTGTGTGAGTGTGTGGTGTGGAGTGTGTGAGTGTGTGGTGTGTGAGTGTGTGGTGTGTGGTGTGTGTGAGTGTGTGAGTGTGAGTGTGTGAGTGTGTGGGTGGGTGTGGTGTGTGAGTGTGTGAGTGTGTGAGTGTGTGAGTGTGTGAGTGTGTGGGTATGGTGGTGTGTGGTGTGTGGAGTGTGGGTGTGGAGTGTGTGGGTGTGTGGTGGTGTGTGGTGTGAGTGTGGTGTGAGTGTGTGAGTGTGTGAGTGTGTGAGTGTGTGAGTGGTGAGTGTGTGAGTGTGTGGGTGTGGTGTGTGTGTGGAGTGTGTGAGTGTGTGTGTGAGTGTGTGGGTGTAGTGTGAGTGTGAGGTGAGGTGTGAGTGTGTGTGTGTGAGTGTGTGGTGTGTGGTAGTGTGGGTGTGGTGTGTGGTGTGTGAGTGTGTGTGTGTGATGTGTGAGTGTGTGGTAGTGTGTGAGTGTGTGAGTGTGTCTGGTGTGTGGTGTGTGAGTGTGTGTGAGTGTGTGGGTGTGTGAGGTGTGTGAGTGTGTGAGTGTGAGTGTGTGTGAGTGTGTGGGTGTGTGAGTGTGTGGGTGTGAGTGTGTGGTGGTGGTGAGTGTGTGAGGTGTGTGAGTGTGTGGTGTGTGAGTGTGTGAGGTGTGAGTGGTGAGTGTGAGTGTGGAGTGTGTGGGTGGTGTGTGTGTGGAGTGTGGTGTGTGGAGTGTGTGAGGTGTGGTGTGTGGGGTGTGTGAGTGTGTGGGTGTGTGGTGTGTGGGTGTGTGAGTGTGTGAGTGTGTGGAGTGTGTGAGTGTGTGTGTGTGTGTGGTGTGTGTGGAGTGTGTGAGGTGTGTG
The DNA here is from genome assembly GCA_036346205.1 of Vesta saturnalis. Classification (NCBI taxonomy): domain Eukaryota; kingdom Metazoa; phylum Arthropoda; class Insecta; order Coleoptera; family Lampyridae; genus Vesta; species Vesta saturnalis. The sequence continues at coordinate 2,469,370 of JARFJB010001721.1, forward strand.
AGTGTGTGAGTGTGAGTGTGTGAGTGTGTGAGTGTGTGTGAGTGTGTGAGTGTGGTGTGGTGTGTGTGAGTGTGTGGTGTGTGGTGTGGAGGGTGTGTGGGTGTGTGGTGTGTGAGTGTGTGGAGTGTGGTGTGTGGGTGTGAGGGTGTGTGAGTGTGTGGGTGTGTGTGGTGTGTGAGTGTGTGGTGTGGTGTGTGTGTGAGTGTGTGTGTGTGAGTGTGTGAGTGTGTGGTGTGTGAGTGTGTGGAGTGTGTGAGTGTGTGGTGTGAGTGTGTGGATGTGTGTGTAGTGTGTGAGGTGAGTGTGAGTGTGTGGGTGTGTGGTGTGTGGGTGTGTGAGTGTGTGATGTGTGGGTGGTGTGTGATGTGAGTGTAGTGAGTAGGTGAGTGTGTGAGTGTGTGAGGATGTGTGAGTGTGTGATGTGTGTGGGTGTGAGTGTGTGAGTGTGTGGTGTGTGTGTGTGAGTGTGTGGTGTGTGGTGTGTGAGTGTGTGAGTGTGTGAGTGTGTGTGTGAGTGTGTGAGTGTGTGAGGTGTGAGTGATGAGTGTGAGTGCGTGAGGTGTGGGTGAGTGGTGTGTGATGTGTGTGAGTGTGAGTGGTGTGTATGGAGTGTGTGAGTGTGTGAGTGTGTGTGTGTATGTGTGTGTGTGTGTGTGTGTGTGTGTGTGTGTGTGTGCGTGTGATGAATCTTTCGGACACGACATCACAAAAAGCGATTGCACTCAAACGTCATACGTAATTATGCCTGAAAGTCGTGGTCCATCACCGGAGAGGGGTATATAGTAACAAGGGTATATGTGGTTTCTTTTTGGCTGCGATAACGCTAACAATTTGGACAGCGGTTGTATTCATGTGTAGCATAAATATATTACTGTTAAATATCTAGCTTTTTGGTGTTGTGGGGTGCGGAGCAAATTTGGTAGTTTTGGTTTACCTTTTCGCGGCAATATCTCATTAACTTCAATAGCGATAGTATTTAAATTTTATATAAATGTTTAAGATCTAAGTCTGATCACCATAAAAAGTTGGCGGAGGTCGATGGAGGGGTTAGGAAGTAATATAATAACATTTACAACTAAGCATTATATGAAGTGTTACAGAAATATTACTTATGCATACATACAGTATCCATAAATAAATAAGAAAGTAGAAATTATGTATACATGAAAAAACTCGGGTAATAAATCCTTTCTTGTAAGGGCTTTGAATTCAAAGGCATGGGGTAAGAAAATAAATGAAAAAATAGATCTCAAGTTCAAAGCAAATCTGAGAAAAGCTTTTTTAGATTCTGTTACATAATGAATTTTATAACTTTAAAGTCTATATTTTGGTATTTTTGTATCTTTGAAATATGCAACTGTTTCAGAAATGTTTGATAAAAACCAAAACTGCGCTAATAAACGTCCTCTTCGCCGAAATCAAATCAGGCCAAGTTAAAAAAAAACATTTCACGTATGTACGTATTATTGTTTTGGAGCTACCGTGGATACTAACATACATAGGCCTACACACGCACGCTCGCACACACGCCACAATCGCGCGTTTTTAAATTGTTTTTCTGAACTCGGCGGACTTCTAAGCCTGTCTTAGTTCAGTTTAAAACTTTCTGGCCAATTTCAACGTTCCTCTTTACATTTTTGCAAAGTTAAAAGTGTATAATTAAAGGTTAAAAATTCATGAACTGTAAAAATTTTAGTATATAAATTGTAGTTATTCCATAGTCATCACAGTTCGAGTTACAAATCGGAAAAGTTGAAAAATTACAACAGTAGTTGTGATTAACACATTTTCGTAACAAACTTTAAGGTAGGTAATCTAAAACTACATTAAACACAGTTATCTTATACAAATTATTATTTAGGGCTTACCATAAACATTATGCGTTATGGCTTATACATAAAAATAGTTTAATTGAAAATTTTAATATCAACATTTGTACAACTTAATATACACAACGGAAAAACCATAACTATTTGTGTTGTTTGTTCAACGTTGTTCCCCTAAAAATAATTTAGAGAATTTTCAGTTTATTGTCATTAAAAGTAAAAAAAGAATGTTTATATTACCGTAAAAACGGGTAAACTATCAACCCCCATGTTAGAAAAGTACAGGAAAATATTAAAAAATATAGTTTTTAACAATTTTACTAAAAACGTGTTTATTTCAAAGTGATGTCAAACGTAAAACTGAAAATTCTTTTTACAGGTAATACCAACCTAACTATGGGAAACAAGTTACCAGCTTAGTAACATGACTCCAAACAGCAATATCTAACTATTTAAATTATTTATTTTTAACTAAATTAAGGTATATATTACTTAGATTATTGATATCGGTTTTGTGATTAGCAGTATTATACTTTTGGATGTAAAACGTTTCAATAAATGAAATGAAAATTGTTCTCATGAGCTAAAATTTTTTTATTATTAAAGTCGAAAGTATGACCAAATTGAAAGTGGTGGTTATTAGGTGCAGTATCATTAGTTTGTTTAGTTTGTTTTTAATAGAGGAAAGATGCTGTGACATCCGGTTTTTAATAAATTTTGACGTTTGACCAACGTAAGATTTAGGACAGTTTTTGCAATAAATTTTATATGTTAAGTCAAATGGTGCCCTAGTTTTAAGTTTAGAATGAAAGCTATTATCAGTATTAAAATTTTTGAAGTTATATGATTTTTATGCTGTGTTTTATCGAGGAAGATTTTTCTAATTTTAGTAGTAATGTTTGGAATGTGTGGTAAAACAAATTATTTTTTTAAAGCATTTTTATCTTTACTTTTAAATATGTGTCTACTGTGAATCCAATCTATTCGCTGTCCTATGTGTTTATTAATAAACTGTAGTGGAAAATTATTTTTAACTAAAGCGTTCCTAACCTTATTAAGGTTGTCCGGTCTAAATTGTGGGTGAGATAAAATAATCGGTCGATCAACTAAAGCATATATGACGTTTATTTTAAAAGTAATATAATTTAGAGAGTTAAAATTGAGATATCTTTCAGACCAAACCGTTTTAGTGTACCAGGAGGTGATAATTTTCCATCATTGATTAAAGTAACGTCTAAGGAATTAAGTTTTTGGTTGTTTTCATTCACTCACTCACTCACTCACTCACTCACCCACTCACTCACTCACTCAGTCACTCACTCACTCACTGCTCACCACTCACCACCACCACTCACCACCACTCACTCACATCACTCACCACTCACCACATCACTCACTCACTCACTCACTCACTCACTACACCACCACTCACTCACTCACTCACTCACGCACCCTCACCACCACCCACCCACCTCCACCACCCAACCCACCCACCCACTCATCACCACTCACCCACTCACTTCACTCACTGATCACTCATTCACTCACTCACTCACTCATCACACTCACTCATCACCCTCTCACTCACTCACTCACCACTCACTACCACCCCACCCATCCCACTACTCACTCTCACTCACTCACCATCACTTACTTACCACTCACTCATCCCACTACCACTCATCACTCATATCTCACCACTCACATCTCACTCACTATACCATACCACTCACACTAACCATATCATATCACCACATCACCACTTACACACTGTCACTATACATCACTCACTCACCTCCTCTCTCACCACTACTACTCACCACTACATCATCACTCACTCACTCACTCACTACTTCTACTATTCACCCACCAACTCACTCATACCACATCACACCATCACTACCATTTATCATAGCCACTGTCACTACCACCCCACATGATTTCGGCAGTTACAGCACCCTGCAAACATTTATGCTTTGTGGAAGGTTACGAAAATGTTAATGAAAGTACCTTGAAAGCTGCTTTACATAAATTTCTCCCAATTTGAAGGTATTTCACTGATGAAATGGCAGTATTGGCACTATTAGATAATGATGTGGACAAAAAACAAAATTAAAAATGGTGGAAAGTTTCTGGGCCCATGAGAAAGTAGCGATTACAAGAAATTCATTTCTTTTAAAATTCAAATAACCAAATAACGACGAAACAGTGTTGTTTGAAAAAACCTCAAGGTAGTGGTGAAAGTGGTCCACGTTGTGTAAATGGCTAACTCTAGTTTAGCATGAATTGCTACCACAAAAATCAAACCATGGTTATGAAAATCAGTGGACTATTTTCTTCGCTTGGTGTAAGAACAAAAGTATGCAGCATCATACCGAAATGTACTGCTTGCTTACTTTATGGCAAAATCAAAATCACTGAAGTCTACAACATTGTGGTCAATATAACTTATGTTGAAGAGTGTGTTGGTTCCACAAAGTAATGTTGTCATATCTAAATTTGTCAAATTCTTGAAACGTAGGTTGGTGGGACATAAGGTGAAAAAATCGTTCTTTTACTACAAAAGTGAAGAAAAGAAATCCATACAAGAATCTGCGACTTTGACTACATGGGAAGTGATAATTTGTGTGAAAAGGTAGTATACCAACGAGATTAAAAAATCATACAGTCGGTAAAAACGAAAAAAGCTTCGAACAGTGGCAGAATCTAAAAAAAGTAAAGAGAACAAGAAAAAATGTTAGGAAGCATTAAAGAAAAAGAAACGAAGCTAGCAACAAATATTTGAAAATTTATTTTATATTGCTCATTAAGATACTTTAAATATTATGACTGTAGTAGAGGACAAACAGTTTTCATTAGCACAACAACAAAAACCGCGCCAGGGTTTCATTGGTTTAGGAAAATGTAAAAAAATAAAAGAGAATGAGAGAAAATTGCGTTAACGGAAAAACATGAGTACCTTAGCTTTGACTGAAAAGTGCTCTTTTTCTTCTTTGTCCTTTCTTTCGTTGTTATCTACCACCACCAGCGAAGGAGCAACTGCAAGTTGTTTCTGAGTCGCATCAAAATCTCCGAAAGCGCTACCACCCCAAGAACGAGCTCGAAAAGATGTTAGTAACAGCCAATTAGCGTCTAGTCTTGATGTCTGTAATTTGAGTGACAGAAACGTAAGTATGGTCATGATATCTACTTTGACATGTGCAGGATGTGATCGATCAGAGTTTAATATCAAATTTATTGGGATGGCAAGTTCATTAAAGGTTTTATTGGGCATAAAACGGTAGATCGACTGCCAATTTTGGTTGATCAACTTCTAACAGTTCCAAAATTGGAACGTGGAACAAGTGAAGCATTAGCGTCAGTTGTCTACGAAACAATACATTCATGGAATTTAAGCCATAAAGTAAATTGTTTGTGGGTTGACAATACTGCTGTAAACACCGGTTTAGGAAATGGAGTTTGTGTTCTTTTGTAGCGAAAATTTGTGGAAGATGCTTTGGCTTACTTATCGTCATCACATGATAGAATTTATGTTATCAGTTGTAGTGGATCAATCGTTTGGTCTGTTTAGTGGTCCTCATATAGAATTATTCAAAAGCTTTAAGAACAATTAGGACAACGTTGATCAAAGCGACTACAAAACAATAATTAATGACGCAGAGTCAGGCATCCTTCTATAGGTTACCGCAGACTGGATTTCTTTTGCGGAAGAACAACTACAAGCACAATAACCTCGATATGACTACACGGAATTTGCTGGGCATGAAACTGTAGATAGACTGCCAACTTTGGTAGCACAACATGGGGTTTATCAACTTCCAACAGTTCCAAAATTGGAACGTGGAACAAGTGGAGCATGTGCGTCAGTTGTCTACAAAATAAGTTCAAGGAATTTGAGAGATAAAGTAAATTGTTTGTGTTTTGACACTACTGATGTAAAAACTTGCGCCCTGCATCATTTAAAGCAAAATTATCAACATTTATCTTTCAAAATCAAATAACAGACGTTGAATGATTTCGACTGAAACTACATTTTTTACTACTTATTTATTTATCTTTTTCTCTTTGTTGTCACACTTGTGTCGTTGTTCTATTTTACTTCTACATGTTAGGAGCAAACTCTGAAGGGTTTGGAGGTGGTTTTCGGACTTTGGCCATTTAGAAACGGCCAAGCCTAGATGGTGCAAATGACGAATGACCAAACTCCGTAATATTTCGAAATTTATCTAATGAACTAACTAAAATTAACTAAATCAAACTAAAAATTAAAAGTTAATAATTCATTTAGTGTTAATCCGTAATAGTATCATTTGTAATCCATATGTTGACGAAGGATGACATTTCTAACGGCATTTCACGTTAGTCTTTAAACATAAACATTTTTTATTTACGCAATGGTTTCTGCAATTACATTTAAGAAAGCCTTGTTTTGAATTCGTCTCTACTGACGCCGGTTTTCTTAGTGATATTATGGCATTAGGGACATCACTAATTTGTAAAAATTGTTCATCAGCAATTTGAAATTCATTCCGAGCATAAAGTTTTCCGATTTTGCCTGATTTTGTACCTAACTGATACAAGTCGTCTTTCTTCTCCATTATAATACCCATTACATTTACTGAAGCAATACGTTCTCTATCTACCTCTGGGATTCTAATAAAAACGGCTTGTCCGATACATTCAGATGGAAAGATTTTATTAGAACTTTCAAGCATTTCTGCAGCCTGCCTTTTCAACGAGTTTTTCGATGACTGACGAGCTTCATGAATTTTATTTTTTCTACTGCACAAGTCACAAAGGATCCCTTCATTCTAACAAGCACAAGGTAAATTTTCAACATCTGTCTCTTCTTCGGAAGAAACGTATCTTCATCCGAACGATTTAAGTGTAATTTTGTGTAGTTTTTTGAGTTCTTCTTGGTTATATTAATAATAATGCCCAGTGAAAGAAAAGAATCAGCCAAACCGCTTCGCAACGGGCTACCAAACGTAGTTCCCTACGGGCTTCTACCGATACCACGATGAAAAGGCCTATTTTTCTTCAGCTAAATGAAACTCAGCCCCTCGGAACAAGATGAAGTGTTGTTGTCAGCTAGCCACGAAACAAGGATATCCCTAACATCCTGGTTAGCTCTCTCTACGTTGCCTTGGGACTGAGAATACCTAGGTTTAGCGTGAACTATCTTCGCGTCAAACATGTTTGCCAGTTACTTAATAACTGAGCCTGTAAATTCTCGGCCATTATCACTCTGAAGTATGAAAGGAACTCCGATAATACAGAAAATATCCAGAAAATTAAATGCTACCTCTTCTGCTCGCTTACCTTTCAAGGGTCTTAGGAAGACAAATTTTGTCAAATGATCTTTATAGTTAATAATAAATTTAAAGGCTTCGTATGGTTCAGTCTGTATTTCGATTAAATCGACCTGAGCTCTACAATTCACCATGCTGCTTAATATTGGTTTAACATCTAATCCATTTTCCTTCTGTTTCTTTTTCAGCGGACACTGACCACATAAGTGTAATAAATGCTTAGGACTTCCCTAGTTATATTGCTATATTTGATTTTTAGTTGTTTGTCCATCCATCTAGTCCTTTTATGACCAGTAGCAATATGTGCTTCGTAAATACTATTATATTACTCATTACTGTGGCAAAATACCTAATGAGATCATTTACCGTTTTTCTATTAACTTATGACTGTCAGAAATTGTTAGTGCATCATACCTTTTTAATCGGCGATAATTAATTGCTAAAGGTTGCCCTTGTTTCTTCTTTTCTAGAGATAACTTCACTTTATGCAATATTTCAACGTACTTTAATGGTGATTGTATAAACTTGTTATCACAATTACTAGACTTCATGTAACTATCTAATTTTACCTGAAATTCTTGTTCCGAAACAACAAACATGTTGAAATTAAGAGACTTTCTAACCTCAAAATCAAACCACAACAAAATAACACCACTGACTTGTGAGCATAAGCGCGTGAGAAAGGGTAATGGCGCAGGCCTACCTATATTGAGAGAAGTTCATGCGTTCCATTTCGGCATTTGGTCATTCGTCATTTGCACCATCGTAGGTTTGGTTATTTCTAAATGGCCAATCTACGAAAACCACTTCCATTTCGTACTTTGGACGTTTTGTAGTGCACAAACCTAAGATTGCGCATTTTTTTCGGCTAATTGCCGTTTTCGGACTTTGCTTCCAACATATACAGGTGTGGAAAAATATTATCGCTTGTCTGACTTATAATAAGTAAAAAAAGACGGTACAAGCAGTTCACGTGTTAAGTGAGATAGAATACACAACAAACTAAAAGAGCTGATACCACACATGCGTCTTTTGAGTATTATACGAGTAGTATCAATGACACATTTAATTGCTACTGTCAACGAGAATTGAAAATCAGTGTTTTGCAAGTCCGACACAATACTCATGTATTCCACTGAAGAAAAAATACAGATTATTAGGTGGTATTATTCAGGAAGCACTGCACAAGAAAGCAGGTTTGCTTTTTCCTTTGAAAATAGACCAATTCGATCAGAAAATACGATTATGCCTGTTTGTAAATTTGAAAGTAGTGGATGATTAAATAATTGTAAAAAATGCAGTAGCATTGATGGTAATGATGGTGAGCATCCTGGTCGTAACTTAAACGAAGAGCGCGAACACCAAGAAATTGCAGTGTGTAGTAGCAGAAATTAATTTCCTGTGCAATGGTACAAAAATTGCTGAAGAAATGAAAATTGAACCAAGGTGCAGTTCGCAATATCTTGAAAATGAATAAATACCGTTACTATAATTTGCAAACTACACAAAAAAAATTTCCAGAAGATCATCAAAAGCGTATGAAATTTTGTGAAGATATGATGAATCGGACTAATGAAAACGACAAATTTATTGAAAGTATTTTGTTTACCGACGAGTGTTCTTTTAGCTTACGTGGCCATCACAATCCGTCTGGCGCTGTTGGTTACTCTCGGGAAAACAAACATATAGAGTTATTCAAAATCTTTAAGAACAATTGGGACAACATTGATCAAAGCGACTACAAAACAATAATTTATGACGCCGAGTCTGGCATTCTTGTAGAAGTGGCCACAGACAGGATTTCTTTTGCGGAAAAACAACTACAAGCACAACAACCTCGAGATGACTACAGGGAATTGAATCTCACCATCATTTTCTTAGGAGGAGTTCCCTAAAAAGGCGTTTCATTTAGAAGACCTGCTGATCTACACCGAGTTAGATGGATGGAAAAACCCTTGTACTGCTTGAAAATGTTCCTATTTAAACATCAGATTCTACTGACAAAAAAGGAAGAGAAAGCTGTGAGAGAAATGTGCATTTTGACAGTCAGAAAAACGTATACGCACTTTAAAGAACGAGAAGTATTACTTATGTGTTTATTTTACATTTAAATACTGATCACACATATTGCACTGCCTTCAATTCAGCACATGGTTACTTTAAATGTTCAAAATGTTGGCCGTTGGCAGCTAGACACATAACGGAACGACGAGCGGTCGCCGCAACTACTTCAGTCAATGTTTCAATGGAGATTGCATCACATGCCGTTGTATTCCCCTGGCGAAGTTCCTCCAGCGTGCGTGGCTTACGTCGGTAGACTTAATCTTTTACAGTTCCCCACCAGTAAAAGTCCATAGGAATTATATCTGGTGATCTGGTGAAGGAAACTCAATGGACCCTCTTCGTCAAATCCAGTGTCCCTGAAAATTGTCATCCAGGAAAGCTCGCAAAACTAGATCGTAGTGTGGTGGCGCCCCGTCCTGTTGGTAGAAGACTTCTTCATCAGCTCCATAAAGGGAACGTACACCTGCAAAAATTTTCCAGTGACAGTACCATCAAAGAAAAAGGGTCCTACTAAGCCTCGAGATAATAGTCCACACCTCACATGAACCCCAGGTAGATCGGTTTGAACGTATGGATTTTCTGGTGCCCAGTACACGCAGTTATGCCGATTCACTGTTACATTAATTTTAAAAACGGCCTCATCAGTCCACACTACCTTCGTCACAAATTGTTGATTTTCAGTTACCATTTGTTGATACCATTCGCAAAATTGCATTCGAAGATCAGGATCACCATCATTAATCGCGTGTAACAATCGTGGAATTTCCACTTAGCAGCTTTCAGAATTCGTTTTACACTTGCACTGCTAACCCCCACTTCACGTGCACATTGCGTAGAGAAACAACAAACTTTCCAACAGGAGAGCCGATGATTCATGATACGCCGCCTTCCCGATCGTCCTTTGTGAATATCAGAAATCGTTCCATACTCCTCAAACTAGTCAACTATGCGTTTAATTCATAAGCGGGTTAGGGGATCTGTTTGAAACTCCCCTCTTCACTGACGCTGCACTTCAGCGGCATTATCAAACCTGGTAAACTACTTTAGAATGCATTTTGGCTGCTCGAATGTCAATCCTCCACTAGCCATTTTTTTTTCGTTTTGTTTTACATTCGTACTCCTTACATTGTTGTATCTACAGCCTTATGAGTAACGACATCTTTTAATGAAACATCATACTACACATTGCTGCTGTAATGTGATCCCGATCCAAGTTCTACAAAAATTCACAGATATAATCTGTTAAAGTGTGTATACATTTTTCCGAGGGATTCTGTATAATATTGATTTCAAGCCTCTGCCGGATGGGAAGCACCAAGAAACGACTTACAATTAGTGAAAGACCTTACAGCCTTTGAAAGAGTAAACCAAAAAATGGAAACTGTTTATGATTCTTCCTGATCCTGGGTATCTCATCAATGTTTTTGAATAAAGATGTGGAAACTTGGAACGATAATGTTGATTTTGTACCTGCAAAAAAAAAATCGTTACGCCTCTGCGAGTAGTAGCGTGGTTTTGCTTTAGTGGAGGAACATATTTGATAATAACCAATCAAGAGCAAAAACAATATTTCTCCTTCTTGTAAAACGTAGTGACTTTGATATTTAAAATTCAAACCTTGGTGGCAACGCTTAAATGTTACTTAAAAATTTTGGAAAAATACTGAAATAGTTACTTAAGGTATATAATCAAATTATGTGGTGTCCTGAGGAATAGAAGAAAAAATGTTTTTTCTAAGGAATAAGGACCATATCTACGCAATTCTCCTAACAGTTTTTTTTTACATTCAAGTAGTTTTAATCTTAGCTTACAATTTTTGATGCACTGAAGAAGGACAATAAGAAGGGATGAAAAAGAAGGTTATGGGTGCTGAGTTTGAATCATACAAGCACTTTATTAATATTAACACATCATTAAACCCTTTCTGTTTCAAAATTTAGTTACAAATTATCTAAAATGGTCAAGATATAGTCTTACATTAACCAAAGACAAACTACTAATAAGGCACTATTTTAATGATTATATATTATTTCTAACGAAACAATGATGCGTAAACGATGAAGTAAAACCTACATGATATATTTAAAATGGTACGGGTGGTCGCGTTCAAGATCTTAAAAGATACAAACTATAATTACAGAGTATGCAGTCACAATATATGCAGCAGACGGATCAGAAAAATCTGATCTAGAAATTTTTACAAACATAAGTACATTTAAACTATACTTATAAATTACATATCACATAATTTAATACAAAAATATTTACATTAAAGGAGAAGAAACATTAATCAGGCCTTGAGCTACTAGTAGATGTCATATGGACGACCGGTAATTCGGCTTTTGGAAGTGACGTTGACATACCTACTGCTTGTTCATACGAGGGTAAATCAACTAAAAAATAGTAATAAATATGAATTTAAAAATGTATTAACGCAATAGTCACCTTCACTATAAGGAGGTGGAGGTGCACGACTCTTTTGTGGCATTCGTACATTATCTGTAACAACGAACGAATCTACCGATACACGATGATCATGTGTAGGCCATCTTGAATTATCCGATGTTCCGCCATCTTGATTAATTTGCCCGCTAACACTCCATACACTAGATGATTGTTGCGCTGCAATGATAAAAATCAGATTTAATTAAAAGCATGAAGCAAACCAACATAGCATTTCAATTTTTTTAATTTGATGGTTAATCAATAGTTTTAATAATCCTAATATAATGCTAAACACGAGTATTATAATTAAAGGTAACCAATACAACATCATTATGGAAACGTTTAAAAACAGCTACCAACATACACTATAAGTAAATAACACCGTATTGATTAGATAAATAATATAACGTTATCAATTTTATAAGGATACGATAAATGATTAAAATTATATTTATTTTTACACTTTAACAACTTTCCTAAACCAAAATATCACATTGTGGTTTTTTTTTCTGAACGATAATTAAGTTTAAGTGATGTACACAACAAAGCTGTAATTGCGTGTGTAGGTATACTTACGATGAAATTTAATCCACAAACGTTTAATAACGTTTAAAATACATAGAATAGATATTCCACAAATAATAACTCCAAACGCAAATACTTCAACCACTAGATAAGTATCCATAGTATTAATTTAGAATGATCATTGCTAAAGCATAAAATAAATATTCAATAATAGCTTTTTTATCTGATAAGATTAAAAAAATGAATTTTACAACTATTGTCCTGAGTTTTTGGACACTAATAGGAATATAATCAGACTTTTTTTTTGTTAACAATTATGAATAGGACGCATATTATTCTAAGATAAATATCTGAGTTATTAGTTTATATGATCGATTGCAACAAGAGAATGGGTTTAAGCAATTAAGGCAAGGTAATGCGTTTTTAGCTTTAAACATACCACTAGTTTTCCTCTTGATCCAATGTGTACGAATGCAAGCACCAACACACCAAATCACAAAAAAAATTGAAATGAACAGTACTGATGACACTAACGCCGAGTTCATTTCTGCATATAGTTTTGACCACGCAACGATGAAAAAGTAATACAGGCAGATAAGATATGACACTATCAATTATTTCCATCTGTTAAAATGTAATATAGTCAAGGGTTTTAGATTACTGAAACCAAAAATTTCGAACACGATCTATTACCAAGTACTCAAAAACTAAGCCCTGTTATGTAAAATTTGCAGAACAGACAATAGTTATTTATGTATTAAGAACATAATTAGTAGATTATGGCACGAGGGAATGTTTAAAGCCCGGCGAAGGAGGGCTTTTAATTGCCCGAGAGACGTAATCGGCTGTTATGCCCCTTATACATACAATGTTTTATCCTATTTTAATTTCTAAAACTTTCAAACAAAACATTTAGTATTTCCGGCAAGTTTGTGAGAGTTGTGCCGATGCAAATTTTAGTGTTATGTACATAGTTGGCCATGTGGATGTTGTTAGAGATACTGTGTACTGTGTACTTTTAATTTCTACAAATAGTAATGTATGATTTTCCTTAACGTTAATAGATGTTCGATTCCAAAGCTTGTTTGAAGACTTAGTTTAATCGTCGCTTAGGAATTTTTGGTTAGTCTGTGCCATAAAGGCCAATTTGTGCCCACATTTAAGTGCTTATAAACAAGATTATAATTCTAAAATAGAATAAACGAAATTAATGAGTCAGTACACGTCAATAACTATTTTAGTTGCCACTCATCCAATTACACAAAAATATGCTATTTTTCATAATTGTATAATATACCACTTTAGTTTTAAGTAAGAAATATATCACCTATTATTATATTCAAACTTGTAACTTACATGTTCCAGATGTATTTGAGTTTGAGTTTTTTGAGTTTAACCAGCACACATAACATGTCCATCTCAAAAAAACATACAAAAAACAACCACCAACTAAAATTATTGCAACTTCAAACACACTTAACATTATTATTTCGTACCTTCCAAAAGATACGGTATCTATTAACGTTAAGCGCTCATTACTTTAATAAAATGCCTATGTAAGTACTAACTGATAACATATCGGTACACTAACAATAACTTTTACATTTTTAGTAGCAATTTGAAAAAAAATACTATTAAGTATAATATGTTCTTCAATTACACAACCTGAGCTTTGCCTTCATAAAATGATTTTTGAAAACGTTCCAATCGATTTTGAATGCAGCATTTCTCAATTAGGAAATTATTTACTTACATCGGTATCGTTGGTGATATCTGAAAATCGCTTGAGCAGCCACTTTTTTGTGTCTATAAGTAACAACAGTACACACTAAAATTATTAGTAAAAGCGTTAATAAAAACACCAATAAGGCAGACCACATAATAACCAAGACAAGTTGCTTGTAAAGACTATTAGAAACTCTGTTGATTTAGATGTAATCTGTATAATTTGGTGCCATAAGATTAGATAATATTCATGGTAAAGTGCGCTGCATACGATAAATTATTTACTTTATAACAATAATTTTACTATTAAGGCATATCTGCATATATATATATATATATATATATATATATATATATATATATATATATATATATATATATATTGTATATATTTGAAAATGACAAACTTTTTGAAAAATTACAAATCCACTTTTTGTGAAAAATTTTTTCTCCTATCGTATGGTATTTTCACTTTTTGAATAAACCGACGTGACGGTTTTTTGGTAATATCTTGTAAACCGTTTGTTGTACAGAAAAATTATAGGAACAAAAAATACTCACAATTATATTACTAATCACATATTAAAAGGAAAAAGATTTAAAAAAATTTGCAAATGAGGTACTTTCCCCCGATATTACCCCTTTCCACATACCCCACTTACCCCAAAAACAAACAGTCAATGGGTAGTTAACCTTCGAAAGTTATGGAGTACACACACAAACACGTACGCGCACGCGCAAGCACACGAACACGCAGACGCACACCCACACGCACACGCACACGCACACGCACACGCACACGCACACGCACACACACACACGCACACGCACACGCACACGCACACGCACACGCACACGCACACGCACACGCACACGCACACGCACACGCACACGCACAAGCACACGCACACGCACACGCACACGTACACGCACACGCACACGCACACACGAACGCACACGCACACGTACACGCACACGCACAAACCCACGTGCACACGAACGCGTACACGCAAACTCACACGCACACGCACACACACACGCACACGCACACGCACACGCACACGCACACGCACACGCACACGCACACGCACACGCACACGCACACGGCCTCGCACACGCACACGCACACGCACACGCACACGCACACGCACATGCACACGCATACGCACACGCACGCTCACACGCACACGTACACGCACAAGGCCACGCACACGCACACGCGCACGCACGCGTACGCGCATACGTACGCGTACACGCACACTCACACGCATATGCACACGCCCAAGCACACGCACACGCACACGCACATGCACACGCATACGCACACGCACGCTCACACGCACACGTACACGCACAAGGCCACGCACACGCACACGCGCACGCACGCGTACGCGCATACGTACGCGCACACGCACACTCACACGCATATGCACACGCCCAAGCACACGCTCACGCACACGCACACGAACAGGCACCCGCACACGCACACGCACACGCACAAGCACACACATACGCACAGGCACACGCACTCGCAGACGCACACGCACACGCACACGCACACGCACACTTACACGCACAGGAATACGCACACGCACACGCACACGCACACGCACACGCACACGCACACGCACAAGCACACCCACACGCACACGCCCACGCACACGCACAAGCACACACATACGCACAGGCACACGCACTCGCAGACGCACACGCACACGCACACGCACACGCACACTTACACGCACAGGAATACGCACACGCACACGCACACGCACACGCACACGCACACTCACACGCACACGCACCGGCACGCGCATACGCACACGCTCACGCTCACGCTTACTCTCACGCTCTCGCGCTCGCACAAGGCCACGCACACGCACATGTACACGCACACGCACGCGCACGCGCACACTCACACGCACAGGCACTGGCACACGCACACGCACACGTACACGCACATGCACACGCACACGTACGCGCACACGCACACGCACACGCACGCGCATATGCACACGCACACACACACGCTCACGCACACGCACACGCACACGCACACGCACACGCACACGCATACGCACTCGCACACGCACACGCGCACGTACACGCACACGCACACGCACTCACACGCACACGCACACGTACACGCACACGCACACGCTTACTCTCACGCTCTCGCGCTCGCACAAGGCCACGCACACGCACACGTACACGCACACGCACGCGCACACGCACACGCACACGCTCACGCACAGGTACTGGCACACGCACACGCACACGTACACGCGCACGCTCACGCACACGTACGCGGACACGCACACGCACACTCACACGCATATGCACACGCACACGCTCACGCACACGCAAGCGCACGCGCACACGCACACGCACACGCACACGCACACGCACACGCACACGCACACGCACACGCACACGCACACGCACACGCACACGCACACGCACACGCACACGCACACGCACACGCACTCGCACACGCACACGCACACGCACACGCACTCGCACACGCACACGCACACGCACAGGCACGCGCACACGCACATGCACACGCTCACTCTCACGCTTACTCTCACGCTCTCGCGCTCGCTCACACGCATGCACACGTACGCACGCACGCACGTACGCACGCATCCACCCACTCACCTACAGATAGACAGATAGACAGACACACCGACAAAATTTTTATTTTCTCAAATTTTGTTTTTTTACTTTTTCGAACATTTTAATGCGATTGAGCGATACATCCCATCCGTTCGATGTGGAAGTAAAAATTAAAAGAAATCAAATAATTTTAATTTTAATTTTTTTAGGAAAACTATGCAATCTCTTTTTTATATGTTCATATCGAAAAAACTGAAAATGCGTGTACGTTGTAAACTCGACACCGATTTTTACACGAAATATATATTTATGAGTGCTTCACGCATAAGAAAGTAAAAAGGTGAACATAATTCACGTGGAATGTGTAATTTGGTACCGGTCCGATTGGTAGGTACAAAAATAACTAAATATGAAGTTACAGTGTAAGACTTGTCTTCTATTCAGTTTTAATAGGTACGTTGTTCAACATTTTTTTTGGCTTCTTGAAAAATGTCCTTTATGAACGAATTTTTTCCGATCTGCAGCATAATCGGTAAACTACTTTTTTTTCCAAAAAGCGCTATTGAACTGGATATTGTCTTATTGGAAAGCTTATGGACCATTATCTTAATGGTGGATAATTTGCAAATAAGTGGTTTTAGTGGACTCAGATAACTACTATTGATCCATTTATGAAATTTTTTTTCTTAAAATTGTGCAAGAGTAACTATACGCAACCCAAACTTTGGTTGATGCTCATTTTTAATCCTGCTGAGATGAAATAGGGAACAACCGCTCCTGAGATTAGAAGGTACTTTAGTCCTGTGGTGTAAATATTATTTTTTGCACAGAAGGAATTATATTGTTTTAAACTTATATAAATATAAATAATGATATTAGACGTTACATATATTTCTGCTTTGTGTCACAGATTGTGCTGGGATTAAACATAAGAAAATAATTAATGATTGTCAAAATGGCGTTACACTAGAATCTAATTCTATAATGCCATGTCACATTAGTAAGTATCTGGTAGATCTTCCAACTTTAACTTTGTCTGCTCAGTGTTTTATTTTATTATCAATGTGTTTTCTTATTTTTTAAATGAAGAGTTTAGATTTCCTATTTATCCGTCTATATCTATAACATGTTAAACACCTTGCGGAAAAATGCCCTTTTTGCACGTTTGGTACATTTTTCTAACTTACTTATCTTTTTTGGGATTTTTTAATGGTGTACTTTAAATTATACAATTTAAACGTTTCGATAACACTTACAGTTATCTTCGTCAGTAGTAATGTTTGTTAAAAATTGTTAAACATTACTACTGACGAAGGTAACTGTAAGTGTTATCGAAACGTTTAAATTGTATAATTTAAAGTACACCATTAAAAAATCCCAAAAAAGATAAGTATTTTATTATGAGTGTTAATGGTGAAAGTTTACATTTTCATATTTTTCTAACCTGTTTTGAAATAATCGAAATTAAGTAAATGAACTTTAAAGCTGTCCATGTTACTTGTGGGCTGGACTCGCTTGTGTACACTAGAACCCGATTCTGACACGTCCGAATCTCTCTTTAACTTTTTAGTTCTTACAAAAAGTACGAGGCGCGCTTAAAGAAATGTTTGTTCCAAAAATAAGGTGGGCTTTCCCTCAAGAAAACGATCCTTAGTTAACTATTACACCAGTAAACTTTTTCTCATGACACTAATAAAAGCAAGACTCTTACGTAGTCAATCTGTACAGATAGTATAAAAAATGTGAAGCATAAAGTAAAATTATGAATGTTTTTGATGATATCTAAAATTGCATCTTCGACCGGAGCGCAAAGCTCTAGGGGCGCCAAAATCATCAAGGAAGGCGTTGCCTTCCTTGTCCTAACTTCGTTAGGGGTCGGGCGTCTAGCGGCGCCCCTAGGCTCGCTTCGCGAGCAATCGAAACAACTTTAAAATGGCTTTTATCCGTCACTAATTAAATAAAAAGTGAACGAAATATTTAACTATAGAGAACGCATTTAATCTTAACGTAAGCGTAAGGTAAACCGTGGATGTGGAAGAACGAGGTATGTTTTATTCTAAAAGTGCAGATGCATGTTTTTGTAATAAAACACGTACATAAATTAAACAGATTATAAAGGTATTACGTGTATTCACCTCCAAACTTTTAAATTTAAGAACCGTTCTTAATTACGCTAAACTCCTTATTTTCATAATTTTGGATGAATTAATTTCAATTCGGTTTCGATGCAGATTTAATTTTACCTTTTATAAATAGGAATTTGTTATCGATTTCGAGTACTAAAAAGGAACGTGCAGGTGTTAGTTTTTGTAACGTGACACGTACCGAGATAAACAAACGAAATAAATTGATAAAAGAAATAAGTTACAAGCTTTTTAAAATGCACTAAAACGTAAAAATAAAAGTTATTACTTTTATCAATCATCATTTTATTTCTAAGCACATTATAAATTTAATATATGTATTTAAGCATTAAGACAAAATCTAGTTGAGTTCAATTCATCATGACCAAACCACTCAACTATCGCTTTTCAAGAATTTACAAGTTTTCGGTCCCTGCTCTGGCATTGGCAACACTTACAATACAGGAATCTACAAGTCTGTACCAATTTTGAAACCAACCGAAACAAGATGTCACAGGAGTTTTAACTGCATATATAAGGGAAGTTGACTTAAAACAATGCGTTATTTGCTACTAGACTTCGGCCGGTGCGAAATAAAATAGTTTTTTTTATTATTGTACAAAAGTTTTAAAAAGTGCTTGTGCAATTGCAAATTGTCCAGTGTGAGTGCGTTTGTCTTTTGTGAAGGTAAGTTTTTAATTTTCATTTTCAAAAATCGCGTACAAGTAGTACTAGAATTAGTAGTCCCAGGGTGATACATTTTTGGGAAAATTTTCAATCTTCATTCAATTTAGAAACTTTTATGTCTATGGTTTTATTTACGACAAATGTACCGTTTTCGAGATAAATGCTGAAAACTGTTCAAAAACATGGTCATTTTACGCTGTTTTTCTACTATTACTTTAATTTTCTATAGGTATACTGTTAAATGTGTCTCAAAAACCGCACATTTGTCCTAAATAACACTGGAAACATAAAAGTTTCTAAATTGAATTAGGATTTTATTTTTCGAATTATTAGGAGTTAGAAGCGTTGCAGTAAGCAAGGGGGGGCATCACCCTGTGGGTATTGTCATCGGTTAAATTGCTCTTAATATTGAGTTTTAGTTGCCTTGCCTAAAATGTATACCAAATTCCAATTTATTATACAGGGTGTCCATCTATAAACTGACACATTTTAACTGCTTATAACTCGAAAACGATAAATGGTATCGATGTGCGGTTTTCACAGAACTTCATCATTTTTTTTAAATTTTTTTTTGACAGTGCTGCCAAGTTTTAAAATTTACCTGAAATAGGAGAAACAAAATTGACGATTTTCAAAGGCCGATTTCGCAAAAAACTTTAATGGGACACTCTGTATTTTTATAATTTACATCAAAGCCTATTTACTCTCCTTTACGAAAATGTTGTTAGTTTGCTTAATTTTTTTAATATACATGTTATACGGATTGATAATTGGTTTCAGAAACCAAAATGTCTGATGCTAAGAAAAACCCTCTGGAAGCCAATTTAAAAGCGGAGATTGAACAAGCAAACACAGCTTCAAAAACAGTCAGGTGCCCTGCAGAACTTTTTGAAAGAGGGTAGTCTCAACGCTCCCACTACCGATCAACATTTAAACAACGCCCAGCACATGCACCTGGATACTGACTTTCCGATATGAATCCCCTTTGACGCAAACGTCAGCATTGCTGAGCTAGTTAATTCACCTCAAACGAGTTTGTTGAGTAGTGATGCAGTTCCGTGCAGTTCCAAAATAAAAAACTGCAAGTTGTGCAGACCTCAGAAAAACATTTAGAAGAGACTACAGTCCCAATTATCTCTTCTGATCCAGGATTATGGCCCGAAATCATGCGCGAAGCAGATAGAGTTTTTGGTTAAACGTGGTCCAGCTGAACCTTTGTATAATTTTGATTTTCCTTATGATGATCAACATAGAAGATTCTCACCAAAATATTACAAGAAAGCACTTAAAAATGGAGAACAAGTTTTAAGAGAATGGATGGTATATTCCTTATTTCAAAACGTCTTGTATTGTTTTCCATGTCGACTTTTGCTGCCCCATCTAGCACTAGCGCTCTTGGCCATCGAGGATTTAAAGACTGGAAGCATTTAGGAGACTCTTTAGCACATCATGAAAATGGTAAAACGCATATTGATTGTTTAAAATCATGGCTTGAATTAAAGCAACGGTTGAAAATGGGTAAAACAATAGATGCAGTTTCTCAGAGGCTCATTGATTCTGAGATAAATCACTGGTCCGAAGTTCTTTTACGCATTATATCAGTCGTTAGAATGCTAGGTGAGAGATCTCTAGCTTTTCGAGGAACAACAGATAAACTCTATGAACACAATAATGGAAACTTTTGAAGTTCATTCAGTTATTGGCTGAGTTTGATCCAAAAATGGAGGAACACGTTCGCAGGGTTCTTAATAAAGAAGAAATCAAAGCTACATATCTAGGAAAAACTATACAAAATGAAATAATTGATTTGTTGCATGACAATATAAAGCGCCACATCATTGAACAAGTTCAAAAGGCCAAGTATTATTCTGTGATTCTCGACTGTACTCCGATGCAAGTAAAGTCGAACAGATGACATTTATGGCAAGATATGTTTCCATAGAAGAATCAGAGTCTGAAGTTCAAGTGATAATCAATGAAAACTTTTGGGTTTTCTACCCATTGAGAGATCAAAAGCTGCGGAATTATCGGAGGTTTTAGTAGAAGAGCTAGAGAAAAATGAGCTTAAAGTAGAGAACATGCGCGGTCAAGGGTACGACAATGGTTCCAATATGAGAGGAGAAAATCGGGAGTACAAACAAGAATCAGAAATATAAACCCCAGAGCATTTTATGTTCCATGCAGCAGTCATTCGCTAAACTTGGTTGTAAACGATATGGCAAAATCCTCGTTTGAGGCTGCAAACTTCTTCAATATTGTTCAAAAGTTATATACATTTTTGCTTCGTCAACTTTTCGTTGGGCAATATTACTTAAATATATTGATAGTTATACCCTAAAACCATTAAGTGATACGCGATGGGAAAGTCGAGTAGACTCATTAAAAGCTCTGCGATTTCAAATTGGACCAATTTACGATGCTTTGTACAGTATTTATGAAGATCCAGAAATCGATAATATGATTAGAGACGAGGCTAGCGGATTATTAAATAATTTGAAGCAGTTCAAATTTATATGCTCTATTGTGATTTGGTACAAAATTTGAGTCGCATTAATCCCATCAGCAAACTTTTGCAAACCGTACATTTTGATATATCACAAGCTATTGATACGCTTAACAACTGTAAACTCTTCTTTGAAAATCTGAGATCAGATGAAGCTTTTGAAAGCATCATTTTAGAAGCAACCGAGCTTGCTTCAGAGGTGGACGTGGAAGCTAATTTCGAAGCCACCACACCACGTCATCGTATCAGAAACAAAACACGAAACGTTTTGTATGAGGGCCCGGATGAACCGTTCAAGACCTCAAACAAAAATATAAAATAGAACTTTTCTTTCACACTGTAGATCAAGCAATAAATGCCTTGAAACCAGATATAATTTGCTAAATACTCACAGTAATTATTTCAGCTTTTTGTATAATATTTTGGTTTAAAAGACATGCGCAGAAATGAGCTACTGGCTTATTGCAAAGATTTGGAAGTAGTTTTAACTGATGGAAATTCAAGCGATCTTAACGCCCTGGAACTGGCCGATGAAATAAGCATTGTTTCGTCATTATTAACAAAAAGGAAACCCCGTTGAAGTCCTCAAGTTTATCGCTACACTTAAACTTGCACCAAACCTCAGTATAGCATTAAGAATCCTACTTACATTGCCAGTCACTGTGGCTTCAGGGAAAGAAGCTTTTCAAAACTAAAAATAATAAAAATTATCTCAGAACGATGCAGACGCAAAATCGTCTCAATGGATTGGCAATGATAGCTATAGAACACCAAATTAGTGACAAATTAGACTTGAAATCACTGGTTCGTGAGTTTGCCGAAAGAAAAGTTAGAAAAAGGCATTCTAAATACTTTGGTTAGTTAGCATTCATTTATATTATAGGATATTAGTAAGCATTAGTTCATTTTAATTTTTGTTATTTTATTTTACCTTAGTGGTAAATTGCTTATCTGTTACATACCTGTTACCTAATGATCGAGTTTTCAATAAAATGTTTTTTTTATTTAATTTTTTTCAACGTTTTCTTGACTTTATGTTATGGGAGCATGCGATTTACTTTAATAAACGGAGAGGGGGGCGCCAAATTCAAGTTTTGCCCGGAGCGCCAAAATGTCTAGGGCCGGCCCTGCTACAGGATTGAAAATTCTAAACCAAAATATAGATGTTTTCTGATCCGACCTGAATTAAATACATATCTGCATAGTCGGTAAACAAAAACTCCATTACATACGCGTTTTAATTACTAAGAACAAAATTGAACTATTAAAGAACCAAGAAAATAGCTCAAACAGAATTAATGCTAACAAAAATAATTGCAACTGTGTATATCTTACCTCAGGGTGATGAAGTTGGGTTCTAAAGGGGGATGAATTGTTTAAACAAAGTGAATGTCTTAAAAACCGCTAAACCCAGGAATATGAAAATTGATATTTAGATGTTCCTTACGAAATAAACACGTACTTTGACTTTTCCTCGAAATCGTCCCCTAACGGGTAGAAACGAGAGGGATGAACAAGCAAGCACATTAAATTTTCTGCACCAAGCATACTGTGTGGAGTATCACGAGAATGGAAAATGGGTATAAAAACTAAGCAGTGTTATACAACTAAAATTAAGATCTTAATGGAATTTACGAATTCATATCAGGAAAGTGCTAAGAGGGAGAAAATAGGATAAAATGGGGATTATTAGATTCCTTGAGATTTATAGCAAACGCATCTCAGAGATCTTTGAATATGCTTAGAAGGCGTTTGATAACCAATATCAAAAGGTAGGAAATAGCCGTTGAAATTTATCCCGTTGCGAAGCACGGAAATTTTGCTAGTTATAAATACATATCAATACCCGGTATGTAAAATAAATTTTTAGACGTTCATGTTAGTGGTGATTGATAGTTAAATATTATTTAATAAACAAGTATAATGTATATCTATTGTAAATAATTACTAAATAAATGAAAGTTAAGTACACATTACAATATGATAAGAACATTGACAATTTGAAATCATTTAATAAGATGTAATGTATATAATAAGCTCCGACTTTGTAGTATATTAAGTATTACGACGGGTAAGGGTAGTTTCCTAGTCGAAGACAATGTTTGGAGACTGAGCAAAGCGTAAAAAAAGGAAATCACGCGTTCCATTCCGCCTCAAAGGAGCGGGCGGGCTGCTCTGCTATCCATACTCCTTCAGCCACAGCGATGGATTCCCAGCATACATATACAGGGTGGCCCACTTTAGCGGGATTGCTCCATAACTCCCTTACTATTACAAATACGAAAAAATGTCTTATATAAAAGTTGTCCACAGTCATAAACTACACGTTTTAAAATTATTTACAGAAATGGCGGACTTTCGGTTATACCGGAAACTCATGCCAACTTCGTTATTTTAAATAGAACAACCTATATATTATTACATTTTTGAATTCCTCGTTGAATTTAAAGGTCACTTTAATAGCCATTCTATGGGTCTACGTCGCATTGCTTCTGAGTTGTTTGACATTTTGTAGAAAAAATGACGTTTGCAGTGCCTCCGAAAACTTTCAATATCTCGAACACGGATACCGGTAGAGAGATGTGGCTTTCGTTTTTTACTTCCGAAAAGGGTATCGCATCATTTTCATTCATTGTCAAAAATCTTGCTTTTAGAATTCAATAATTTCTATCGCTCCGAAAATAATTTTTTTCAAACACGGATAACTTGATTTTTTTGAATGGAACCACCCATATTTTCTTACATCAACGAATAGGAAATTAAATATCCTTTCCATTGATGTAACATTATCGATATTTTGGAGTGATAGTTTGCGAGATATTCACATTTTTATCCAATTTCAGTTTTTATTGCGCATTGCCGCGGTGCTTTGGAAAACGTTTGTCAATTGTTTTAAACAACTGATAAGAAACATCAGTTCTCGAGCTTCTGTTGTGCTTTGCTGTCTTGTATATCAATTTAAGTGTTTCTACAAGACATTTCCATTAAAATGTTGTTGTCCGACGCAGAGTTGATCGACATGACTTTCATTCTTGGAGAATGCCAAAGAAATGCGTTATTGGCGTCAAGGATTTATGCGGTACGGTATCCTGAACGAAGACTTCCCCGAGAAACAGCCTTTCAAAACTTGTTACAACGTTTTACAAATACCGGACGCGTGCAGTATCAAACGAGGGAACGTGTCAACATGATAACCTGTATTTCTTGTGCATTCCTTTTATATATCTTCTGTAATCGTTAAGTAGTTGTCCTTATGTATTTATTGATCGTTCCTTATATATTTATTGTGCATTTCTTTTGAGTTTTGTGTTCTTAATTCTTGAGTATTTATTATTCAATCGAGTTATCGATGTTTGAAAAAAGTTATTTTCGGAGCGATAAAAATGATTGAATTCTAAAAGCAAGACGTTGCAACAACTTTTGAAAGGCTGTTCCTCGGGGAAGTCTTCGTTCAGGATACCGTACCGCATAAATCCTTGACGTCAAAAACGTATTTCTTTGGCATTCTCCAAGAATGAAAGTCATGTCGATCAACTCTGC
Source organism: Vesta saturnalis (assembly GCA_036346205.1). Classification (NCBI taxonomy): domain Eukaryota; kingdom Metazoa; phylum Arthropoda; class Insecta; order Coleoptera; family Lampyridae; genus Vesta; species Vesta saturnalis. The sequence goes on from JARFJB010001721.1 coordinate 2,494,739, forward strand.
GTCGGACAACAACATTTTAATAGAAATGTCTTAAACTGATACACAAGACAGCAAAGCTCGAGAAACTGACGTTTCTTATCAGTTGCTTAAAACAATTGACAAACGTTTTCCAAAGCACCGCGGCAATGCGCAATAAAAATTAGATAAAAATGTGAATATCTCGAAAACTATCACTCCATATCGATAATATTACATCAATGGAAAGGAAATTAATTTCCTATTCGCTGATGTAAGAAAATATGGGCGGTTCTATTTAAAAAAATCAAGTTATCCATGTTTGAAAAAAATTATTTTCGGAGCGATAGAATTATTGAATTCTAAAAGCAAAATTTTTGGCAATGAATGAGAATGATGCGGTACCTTTTTCGGAAGTAAAAAACGAAAGCCATATCTCTCTACCGGTATCCGTCTTTGAGATATTGATAGTTTTCGGAGGCACTGCAAACGTCATTTTTTCAACAAAATGTCAAATAACTCAGAAGCAATGGGACGTAGACCCATAGTATGGTTATTAAAGTGACCTTTAAATTCAACGAGGAATTCAAAAATGTAATAATATATAGGTTATTCTATTTAAAATAACGAAGTTGGCATGAGTTTCCGGTATAACCGAAAGTCCGCCATTTATGAAAATAATTTTAAAACGTGTAGTTTATGACTGTGGACAACTGTTATATAAGACATTTTTTCGTATTTGTAATAGTAAGGGAGTTATGGAGCAATCCCGCTTAAGTGGGCACCCTATATACATTATGTTTTCATTATATTTTAAAGTCCTTACAATCCTTAAATTATTTCTTTGTTGGATTTACTGTGATTCGACCAGATATTTAATTGGTATGTTAAGTTTTTAGCCGTCAATATTTTTACCATTTTAAAATTACAATTTGTCACTGCTTAAGACTTACATTATAATTCGTTTAAATTTTGTTAGATTTGTTTTTTGATTGTGACCTTTCTGATTATTAGTCTTCGACCATTATAGTGTGCTCTGATTTGTCATTATAAGGCGGTTTTGTAATATTTAATCTATTAAAAATCTAGCTTATTATTATAGCAGGCGAGAACGATTTACGTAATTGTTATCAAAACGTTTAAATATGAAGGCACACTCTCTAGGAAGCAAGTATTTTCCAAGATGGGTTACTTTTGTACTTCGTTCAGAGGAGTGGACATTCTAAATTAATATGATAACTTTTAATGCTGATATCACTCGAATAGCCTGGCTTTCTCTAAATCGTGGTCCATAAGCAAATAAATGTTGACATACTTCCAAGATATTATCCTAGCTTACTTGTAATACGTATGCAATAGTTTGACCATTAAACAAATTAATTGATTCTCTCAACGACATAATGGATCATGCTAAATCGTGATGACACTTGCTGGATGTAGAGACTGTAAAGAGCAACGAAATACAAATCTAGAATCTGCTTGAAAAACGCTTTTAAACAACGCCCATATTGTTATAAGATGTCCATTAAAATTTTGTATTATGTTGACCTTCAACTTGACCTAGCCGGAGTCGCAGGTATACGGCTTTCAAATGGATAAACGTGGCGTATCAGGCTGAAATGATGAAATTATAAGGATATGCGACTCATAACCTAACAAAATAAAGCAGTAGGCTCTATGTTCTTTAACATCTGCTCTGTATATAATTCTTCAGCGGGTTTTTCTCCTACACCTATTGTAGCAGATTACTAGGGATATGTAACTCCTTTTCCTCCGATCTTTGTATGGTCCCATCTCCTTGGGGAAAGAATAATGAAAGCCTTTAAACGAATATAGCTAAAATGTTGTCACATAAGTTATTAAACGCTGTAACGGGATACGCACCATCAAAAATACAATACAATAAGATTTTGAACTTTTTTCTACTAAATTAGCGGTAGGGCAAGGAATCATTTCTCATAGTTTAACGCGAAGCAATGTGTAAAAACTGCTTGGGCTTTAATTGGAGAAAAAAGGAGCTGCACAGAATATGATCCTTTTTATAGAAGCGGGGCGCTTTGGAATTTTTTTTAAGTTAGCCTCTATCTGACATGAAGTTTTAAACGTTCGACTTTCCACTTTGAGAGTTGGAACGTCGTGTGTTGTTCCACACCAGATACCTTTTTCATACGGATTTACTTTCAACATAAATGTGAAGGTTAATTAGCTTACAGATATGGTTTTCTAATCAAAGCTATTTATTAGGGTAATAGGTAATCGTTAAAAAGTATTTTATACCTAAAGAGCACATGTGATTTTGCATTGAGTTAAAGAGAAATATCTGCTAAAGAAAACACGCTTTAAACAATAACAACGTTCACTTTGATAATACTGGAATATGAACAGTAATTTTCAAGTGATATAAATTAATTTGAATTTAATTTAACATTTGCCAACCTTCTTGGAAAAGAAAGCAAAAAAGCTTTGGAAACGTCGAAGACTATAATCAACACGAGTTAAACCCGAAATAAGTTTAGTTTTTGATATATATATATATATATATATATATATATATATATATATATATATGTATATATATATAGGGGGAGGAGGGGTGCGTGCGTGTGTGTGTCTGTACACAGAAAAACTATTAAGCCGTATAAACATCCAAACAACTTCAACAAACAAGAAAATATATCTGATTAAATATTTTTGCATCTTGTAATTAAAACTGGCAAACTGTTACATATTTTAGTATGTCTAGGTTTTTGCTTTGTTTTTCTTAGCCCTTGAAATGAATACTTTACTAAATAAATACATATAGTCATCACAGCGTTACGAAGTTTTAACCTACATAATTAAACTTACATTAATTTATTGTACATACATTGTTCTAAATATGTTTAGGTAGTAACGCAAGCAATTTTTAATTTTGTGTTGGATTTGTTATAATTTCACTAAATGTTTAATTGGAATCTTGAAGTTTTTAGTCGTAAATAAAGTTTTTTACAAACTTACAACGATATTTGCTTACTGATTGATTAGATATTTTTCGTAGTTAGCTTTTGTCTGTAGAGAGCTCTGGAATGTCATTTTCAGGATTTGCAAAATACTTGAAAAACTATTTACTTAACAGCAAAAGATATAGAGACACTTTTAATGATGATTCGATATTAGAGCGGTTTTTTTAATTTTTTTGGAGGGTAGTAACTAAGACGTAAAAGCGAGGTGGGAGATTTTAAAATAGTTTTGCCAATACACAAAAAAGTATCAAATGTAGAGCGAATAATAGAAAGCATATTCCTACAGTCTACCTTGATAGGCAAAAACATATGACTATCACGATTTTTGTACAAGAACTTTGACGGCACATGAGCAGCATTTTTTCCTGGAAAATGTAACATTCGCGATTTTTGTTACAAGAAACAATCAACATTTTTTAACTTTGGTTAAAATGGAACCACTTTTACTGTTTCTATAGAGGTTAAGTTTACGAAAATGCGTAATCTAAAACTCGAAGGTGTAGCCAAGTTCTAGGTTAAAGCAGAAAATGGACCAAAACAAATTCTTAAAATAACTATGGCTACATAAGCACCATTCGTTTAAATCTTGGACTCAATACAAGATGACTCAGAATTCGAAGGACCTGTGGAGGCAAGAACGAAGGAAAAGAAGAAAACTAGAGGATATAGCGTAGATTTAAGGTTTCTCTAATATCCAATGAAATGGGGACATTAGAAATAACAACTTTAAACCTTTTAGATAATGATTAGAATGCGTAAAATATCGGCACGTTGGATTCCAAAATTGCTTATCCCGAACAACTTTAGCTGATAATGAAGATACTTTTTTGAAAATAATAACTGATTGTTAGACGTTCGGTGTGTAAAGATAGCTGGATATTTTTTGAATAATGTACTTCAAACTTGTGTATAATCAGGCGCTAATTATGTGCCTTTTTGCGCCGTTAAAGGTAAATTTTGCGCCTGAATAGGAAATAAGTTGTAGCAAGAATTTTGTGAACGCGGATAACTTCACGAAACCGCAAAATCTTTCGTAGGCAGTAATTAGCGCCAATTAGGGGTTATTTTTCGCCCTTAAAACAACATTTTCCGCCTTTATAGCATAAAAGATATTGTGAAATTACGCTACCAGGGTTTAACCTCACAACCGTGAACTTCTGCATAAATAATTTTTTTCTTATGTAGTATTTAGGCGCCAATTATTCACCTCCACAGGAAATAGGTTATTACCAAAGTTATATTTACAAGGCTAACCTCAAAACCTTAGGCATAAATTAACCTTTCCTTGCACAATAACTAGGCACCATTATGTATAGTTATGCTCCCTTAAAATAAGATTTTGCGCCCTTGTAGAGAAGATTTTTTTTTATGATTGTGGACTTGAACAGGCTAAATTTGGCCTATCGTGCTAAAGCACTCAGGAACACTTAGGAGGATGGATGGAGAGATAATGAACACATATCATAAGTGAGAGGAAAACAGGAACTAGGGAGATGATTGTAAAATTACACTAACACGGCTAACGTCATAGTCGTGAACTTCTGCATAAATACATTTTTTCTTATGCGTTATTTAGGCGCGAATTGTGTGCCACCTTGCGCCATTAAAATAAAATTTTACTCCTCTACAGGAGTAAAATTTACCTTTTCTTACACAATAAATACGCACCTATTATGTGCTGTTAAGCGCCTTGAAAACAAAATTTTGCGCCCTTATAGGAGAGAGGTTATTGTAAAATTACGTTGACACGGCTAACCTCATAGCCGTAGACTTTCGCAGTAATTACGCACCAATTATACGCTAATAAAATAACATATTGCACCCTTATAGGAAAGAAGCTATTGTAAAATTTCATTCACACGACTAACTTGACAACCATGAATTACTGCATAAATCCATGTTTTCCTATGCAGTAATTAAGCGCCAATTGTGCCCCATTTGGTGCCATTAAAATTTAATTTTACGTCCTTATAGAACAAGTTATTGTAAAATTACATTTACACGGCTAGCTTCACAGCCGTGAACTTCCGCATAAATCATTTTTTTCTTATGCAGTAATTAGGCGCCAATCATGCATCGCTTTGCGCCGTTAAAATAAAATTTTGCGCCTCATTAGGAAATAAGTTACTGCAAAAATTACATTCATGGTCTTACGATTAAACGAATATTTTCTTGCGCGACAATGATGTACTTATTATGCGCCGTTACGGTTTTAAACTTTGCACCCATATAAAAAACAAGTTGTTGCACAAGTTACATCGACAGGGTGAACTTCACACTAATGAAGATTATTAATATTTTATTACGTGTTAAGTAGATGCTAATTATGAGTCATTTTGCGTAAAACCGCGCATAATTGGTATCTAATTTCTGCATTGACGTGGATAAGCAACCTTAAAAATTTAAAACGCAGATTTGTTCATTAGAATATTTCATACGTAGTTTATAACGATTTAAAGAAGAACAAATGAGTTGAAGTTTACTTAGCCTTAAGAATGGTAAGAATGATGTAGAATCCAATTAAATTAATGTTACAAAACAGTTTGTATAGTCATAATGTAAGAAAATAGACTAAATATAATGAAATATAAATATATCTGTAAAGAAAGAAGTGGTGTTTTAATAATAATATTAATAATACAATAAAAATAAGGAAACTACAGATTAATCAGAGAAACAGGTCAATTAAAGTGTAACACGGTAAGAATTTATTCGTGTAGAAGGTAACGGCTGTGTAAAATTAGCTGTGTCCATGTAATTTTTACAATAACTAGTTACCTGTAAAAATCCAAAGGTTTATTCTAACGGCGCAATTTGGTACATAATTGGAACACAATTACTTCAAGAGAAAAAATGGGTTTATGCAGAAGTTCACGGCTGCGAACTTAGCAGTGTCATTGTAATTTTACAATAACTCCTTTCCTATTGGAGTGAAACGTTTTATTTTAACCGTGCAAAATAGCGCCCAACTACTAATCATCCGAAAGTTTGAGGCTCCGTGAAGTTACCCGTATTTACATAGTGTTTGTCACAACTTATTTCCTATTGGGGCGCAAAATTTAATTTCAACGAAACAAAATGGCGCATAATCAGCGCCTAATTATACACAAGTTTAAATCACATTATTTAAAAAAGGCTCCATATCGTCACATGCCTCTATGCGAATCGAATGCGGATGGAAAATTAATAGATTTTTTTAAGAAACACTTAATGTGAACAATGAGATTCGGGATTAAACAAAAGTAATTGCACAATTGCTGATATAGGTACAATTCATTCGGAAATAATCCTGTATTTTATATGTTAGCGTACACATTAAACCCAACACTACATATTTAGTTCAGAAAGAAAAAATCGAGCATCTTCATCTATAATTTATTCTATAGTTTTCTTTAAAAACTAATAATCAATCATTCCTTTCCCATTTACGGTATTGCGGTTATTGTTGTCATCTATAAATAGATCAATTATACAGCTGTTTGCTTCTAAAGAGCTCCAATGGCTAATTGTGTTCTAATCAAACTATTGAATTGATAAGGCTATCTGTCATACGAACCGTACATGTTTGTCGATTATGCTCTTGAAGAAAGTGTTAGCATGTAATTTTAATGAATTGCTGTATATGTTGGATCACATAAAATTTTATCATTCCCAAAACTTTTAATGGTTTTGAAAATAAATAAAATAACAAAAATAAGTGTAAAGTTGAATGATTAGACCATTTTAGATTTGTTGTATTTCTATTTTGTTCAACACATCACAATTCATTGTTTAGCTAAGATAAAGCCAAAAGTCTATTACGAGGACTTAGTAAACGGTTACATTAGTGCAATATTTAAATAATGAGTAAAATATTCCATCGACTGCCAAACATCACTACTTAACACGGTGTAAGTAAACAAATTTTACCCTTTGGTCTTCAAAACCATATATTTTGTTTATTTTCTCTATATCTATTTGTTGTACATATGTTTAATAGGTAAAACATTAGGACTAAAGAAAAATTATTTTGTATGAAATAAACTGTTTTCTAATTATAAAAGCAAGGTTCAGGAGTGATGTCGTTTATAAAATTTTGTGCTCTAATTGTGTGTTATTTTATGTAGGTCAAACTTGTACCATCTAAAATCTCGCACAGTTATAAAAATGGTACCAATCTTTGTGTTCTGTGAACTCACGAGATCCATAAATTACATACAATGGACTTTGATAACGTCAAAATTATAGATACTTAAAATTAAAGTATCTAAAGATTGTTTTTGTAAGTATTATGCTAAATAGAATATACTCCTTCTTATTAATTAGATTCACACTTAGTGATTACTAACATGTTATTAACTAAATAGTTATTTGTATTACATACTTTTCGCTCTACTATTATTACATGCTGGGGTAGTATTTTCCCCCTCAGAACCCTAACTCCGTTCCTTCCGATCCTATCCTGGCCACACCCATCCTTAATCCCACCATGCATATATACGTAATGTATGAATGTATGCTGGGAATCCATGATTGTGCCTGAAGGAGCTCGGAAAGCTCGAGCAGCCCGCCCTCCCCTTTGGGGAGGGAATGAAATACGTGGCCTTTTTCTTTTTCCATCTATCACAATTTTTACTCTTATCTTGCTTTATGAATTACAATTTTTGGCTAGCAATAGCTCCAAATAATGATTGTGATTTATATCACTATTTTCACATAAATTATTAGTGGAGTAAAGTTAAATTTGCATTTTTGTATTTATGAATATATTAGGAATAACAAATAAAAACTTAACAAAAATCGAGTGTACGCGAAACTATTTATTAAACAAATTAGTTGAAAAATTCCATCTTTTATGACATTTCTCAAAAAACTAATTTTTTAAGAAACTAACTGTGCCATTCAAAAGAACAGGCAATTTTACATAAAAATAGTCTATAAAGTTATTCTCTAAATTGAAAACTGTAAACTCTATACTATTTTTTCTAATGCCCAAAAATCTGTGACAACAGCACTCGAGTGCAACGCTCGTGGGGCGCGAGACCGCGTGCGCGCTACACTGTATTTGTCATAACTTTTGATCTAGTTGTTCAATTTGAGGTCGCAAAATTTAAATGAAAGAGCAATCTGGCAGCTAACAAGATATTGTATTTTCAAAGCTGAAAAAAAAGTTTATTCGAGTAATACTTATATGAAGTTACGTTATAGTAAAATTTTCTACCAAATTAATTAATCTGCCATTTTTTTAATTTTCAAGATAAATGTCTCAAACTTTCACAGGTTACTCTTTAAATGTAATCTAAAAAGGTGAGTAAAAAAGATCTTAAAAGTTTTTTAAAAATACAGAACAGTAAAAAGGAGGCACTTGCGCCGCCATCTTGGATTTTGACGTCACAAAAGCCCCCGAGCTGTGAGGTACTTGCGCGGCCATTTTTTCACGCCCACGCAGGAGACGCATTTTTGTTAATCATTTCTAACCCCAGGGAAATTCTCGAACCTAATCTGATAGCTTATAAAATGACCTTAACTTAAAAAACTGTATTCTGATAAGGGTGATAGAATAATCATTAGATGTAAAAGATAGTTTATTTAATCTGTGTTTACTATTAACATTTTATTAGAGACTATTTTATCAGATATTTCAATGATATGAAAGCCTCATTTAAAGGATTGAAAGATAATAATCACTTGCGTAACATACAGTTAAAATTGAATGTGTATTTTCCCACATTATTTTTATTAGCATGTTTTTAAATTTTTATTGCCATGATTGTTATTAAGATTATCACATTTCTTTAATTTCGCTTCTGTAAGATTATGATCATGACTATATAAGAATCTATTTTCAGCAATGTACTTATTTTACCTTGAAAGAAAAAGTCGACTTCAACATTACGTATGCATAATTATGCGTAATTAATCAATCTGTTATTAATCAGGGTTGTTTTTCTCAAAGGAGATTGCATAAGTATCACATTTTTTTAATCCCATCTACAGATTGTGATCTAACCTATTTATGCAATGGGTACTGTATTTACATTGAAGAAAGTGACTTCAACTATTACTTGATAATTGATGGGGATTTATCTGGCTTCTTAATATGTGTTTTCATTAAACAATTATAAACTTCACATAATTTAAATCGGCAATCGTACAGTCGTGTTAATTAACTATTTTACAAGGATTCTTAAGAATTTGCTATTGAAAAGACATTAAGCTCCTAGATATTAGGTGGTAATAATTAATCAATTTTACCAACTCACTAGGTTCTGACAGCGGATTCCATCCAAGCGGTAACATTTTACCATTTACAATTCTGAAAATTAACCTGATTTATTATGGTGATATTCTATTATTCCACCCAGCGTTCTGTACAGACGATCTCCACAAGGAGGTCAACACTCTTTACAACGAATTATACCTGATTATGATTTCATACACGCACGCACGCACGCACGCACCAAACACAGCACACGCACGCACCCACGCCACACACGCACGCACACGCACCACACGCACACGCATACGCACACGCACACGCACACGCACACGCACGCACACGCACACGCACACGCACACGCACACGCACACAACACACGCACACGCACACGCACAGCACACGCACGCACACGCACACGCACACGCACACGCACACGCACACGCACACGCACACGCACACGCACACACAACACACACACACACCACGCACGCACACGCACGCACGCACGCACGCACGCACGCACCCACGCACCCGCGCACCCACGCACGCGCGCACGCACGCACGCACGCACACACGCGCGCACACACACACACACACACACACACACACACACACACACAACACACACGCACGCACGCACGCACTCACGCTCGCACGCACGCACGCACGCAAGCACGCGCGCACGCACGCACGCACGCACAACCCATGTCCTTTAAACCCCAGCTTTTATACTTACCTTTTCAATCCTCCATCAGCTCCATATACTGGAACAATCATTGCATATAAATCATCCCTAATGACACTTCTTCATCATGAAATTTTAAACAATGGATATTTGCAGAGGGCCACCTTTCAATACAATCATCACATTTTAGTATGCTACAACATATATCTTCCTCATAATCAAGAAATTGCGTTAAACATTCTTAAAACATTGAACTTAGCAATGCAATCAACTCAAAGAAACTGTATGTTTTTCGGGGGAGATTTCAATTGCACAGTGGATACTGCGACAGACAGGTTAAGGTCGCAAGAAAGATATGTTGGAACTGTTGCTCTTCTTCAAAAGATAATCGCGCGGTATAATCTACAAGATATGTATAGGTCTAAGCACCCAGCTATTCTAGGACATACTTTTTATACAAAAAATTCCTCATCTCGCATTGATAGAGTCTACTGCAATAAACAAAACTTGTATACAATTCTTAATGCAACTATTCTTCCTACATTTTCTGATCACATGATGGTTTCATTTAAGATTGCTTTTAATAATGAAAATAATCACCCACCGTATTGGCGTTTTAAAAATCAACTCTTGAATGACACGGCATATATAGAAACCATGTCAGCCTTTATTGAATTGCTACTACCACAGGAATTAGAAGATCCTATAATATATTGGAAAAAGTTAAAAAAAAAAATGAAGGATGTAACAATTTTATACAGCAAGAACAAGGAAAAAGAAAAGATGAAGACTTTTAAAGCCCTTCAAAGAAATTTAAATTCAGGGACCATAAATGAAGAAACAATGATAACCTTGTCCGAATTTAGAGAGATATACAATAATGAAGGGTATGAAAGATTAAAAAGTATAAATTTTAAACAGCTCTACAACGGTGACCGACCAGCAGCAAATATGATACAAAGCCAACTAATGCATCAGCCTCTGACTACTTTAAATATAAATAATGACCTGGTTGACGATGAAGATAAACTTGCAAAATTTGTATACGATGAACTAAAAGAAAATTTTAAAGAACAAAACACGACATCTCTAGCTTTCCTTTATTACCTTCGCTCAATCAAAACGACATAGAGACTTTGGAGCAGAAAATGACTGTTGAAGAATTCACTTCTGCACTTCATTTACTTAACGCTGGTAAATCCTGGGTAGATGGATTTACCGCCGAATTCTATAAAAATTCTGGGATAAACTACGAAAACCATATGCCAGAATGATCGATGAATCCGAAAACGAGGCAAACTGCCAGAAAATGTCCGAAAATCTGTGATTACGTTTGTTTTAAAAAGGAAACCGCAAAGATTTTCAAAATTGCGACCTATATCACTACTAACGGTAGATTACAAAATCTATGCCAAAGCATTAGTTATTCGTTTAAAGCAAGTTATTAATTCCCTGATAAATACGGATCAAACATACTGCATCCCAAAACGATCAATATATGATAACCTTCACCTTCTTAGAAACACAATAGATTACGCAAATTGTGAAAACCAAAGTCTAGCTGTGCTAACTTTGGATCAAGAACGAGCATTTGACAAAGTTAGTCAAAGATACCTAATGGCAGTTTTAGAAAAATTTGGGTTTGGAGGTAATTTTATTAGAAGCATTAAGTTACTATACAATGAGGCAATAGCAGTTGCGCGAATTAGAAATAAGTTAACACCAAACATCCTATTAAAGAGTGGTATCAGGCAGGGATGCCCAATATCGGGTCTTCTCTACGTGCTTACTATTGAACCATTTCTTCAGAATCTCCATAACAAGTTAAGTGGTGTGGAATTACCGCTAAGTAGCCATAAATTAGTATTGTCCGCATATGCTGATGATTTAACGATATTTACCAGCAACGAAAATGATTTCACAGAAATTGTTAATATATATGCAGAGTACTCAATATGCTCGGGAGCCGTTCTGAATGTGAATAAGTCTGTAGGCTTCTGGACCGGGAAATGGAAAAATAGAATTGACAGTCAAATTGGATGTATATGGTCCAATATATACATTAAAATACTGGGTATTAAGTTTTCGCACGATAATAGTACCGTCGGAAAAAGATGTGTTAAGGAAATACAAGAAAAACTAGTACAAAAATGTGCCAAATGGAAATCCTTAATGCTATATTTATCTTACAACGGAAGAGTAGCGCTCATAAACAAATTTATTGCACCACGAATATGGTACCATCTTCAAGTTCTTCCCTTCTGCGATAAGGATTTGCAACTATTTCAAAATAGCCTAATAAATGGTTTCTGGGTTGGCAGAAAGCACTGGGTTACTGTTAAACACTTATGTCTACCGAAGAAAATGGGTGGTTTAGGGCTAATAAATATAAAAATTAAACAAAATTGTTTCGAATCGTGCTAGCTAAAAGGTATCTCACCACAAATGAGGAATCCCACTGGAAATCATTGTTTGATTACGAGCTAAGGAAAAACAGAAAACAAAATCTTACGTGGCAAAATTTTTTACTCCAAAAAGAAACGTATACATGTAGGTACATAGGCACATTTCAAAAACAAGTGCTACAAGCATGCTCACTTTTAAACCTAAAAACATCCAATTTTCCTGTCACTGCCCAAGACGTTCTGGACATACCTCTCACAAATAACGTTCTTTTAAAAGATATTGAGATATCTTCTCTTTGGAGACTAATTAAAGTCACATCAGTGAGAAATATTAACGATAGGGAAAAATCACTAACATTGTCTGACGATCAGATTCTTGAGCTAGATGGAAACCAGCAAGCGATCCAAACATGCATCCACAGAATATACTCATCTCAGCTAAAATGCGAAGGCCCGCAGCATAAACCATCTCACTTTATATTGACACTAAACAATAGTAAAGATATATCCTTAGAGTATATACATAAACACAAAAAGACCTTGACAGATTTTCTACTAAACGGTGAATACGGAATAGTGGACCCACTAAAAAACGAGATCACAAAGGATGAGGTATACTGGGAAGCCTTTGGAGAATACCCAACATTAGGTAAAGAAGGAGCGATATCGTGGCGTTTTGCAAAGGGTAGACTTGCAGACGGAATTTTTCTTAGAAAATCCGGTCTTTCGGACAATGAAAAATGTATCTGGTGCGACGAAATTGCGTCTTCCTGGCACATAATACTGCAGTGTCAACGAATTGAACCTGTATGGCAAATAACTAAAACAATGTTTTACAACCTAACCGGAAGAAAACTACTTATGGTAGATATTGCATCAGGGGTAAACAACACAATAAAAAATTACAAACTAGCAAACTTTATTCTAAACATGGCAAAGTCAAGTATCTACAACATATATATAAAAAAAACTAAGGAAAACCAAACGATTGAAAACCCAAGGGACTACTATCTGAACAACTTGAAAAGTCGCATCACAAAGGAGTTTATATGGAGCAAGGCAACAAATGACAGTAAGCGCTTTATGACAGTGTGGTGTAGAAATAGTGTTTTGTGTGCAATCGAAAACGAATCTCTTATTTACCAATATTAAGTAAGGCTTGATCCATAGTAATAGCTAATCATAACGTTCTTTAATATATTCTATTTGTACATATAATTTGTATATATAAATTGTACATATGATAGATAAATATATGCTTTAAAAAAAACACACACCCACACGCACGCACGCACGCACGCACGCACGCACGCACGCACGCACACACACACACACACAAATTACTTTAGAATAAATAAATGAACGGCAATTAAGTAAGCTGGTAATTAGACATAAATTAGGTATATTCAAACTATTATTGTTATTGCGCGATGCGTGTGTTGGTTTTAGTAAATATTTAAAATACAACAACAAACTAGGGTTACCTTGATGGAGACACAAGCACGCTAAAACAGAGTAAAATATACCTGTAATTGTAGATTCTATTTCAGCTAGTATTTAAGTTGTGATGATAACGGAATACTCTTTAGTATCGATTAGCGTTTCGAGATTGAAGGTCAGTTTAAGCATCCCTTTTCTGCAATAGTAGCGGGGCCATCTGATTGTGGGAAATCGTATTTTTTCGTTGATTTTCTAAAAAATATCGAAACTGTCTGCGATACAGCTTTTGAAAAAATTATCTGGTTTTACGGCAAATGGCAACCATTATTCAAAGATCTCTCAGTGGAATTTCATAAAGGATTACCTCATATGGAACAATTTGAAGGAGAAAAACCGGTCTTAATAATAATTGGCGATCTTATGCGTGAGACTAACATTTCGGTAATTGATATTTTTTACAAAGGGTTGTCACCATAGAAAGCTAAGCGTGTTTTTCTTAACGCAAAACATATTTCATCAAGGACGTGGACAACGAAATATTTCTCTCAATGCTCATTACATAATCTTATTTAAAAATCCACGTGACAGGGCACAGATACAGCATTTAGCAAGACAGATTTCACCTGACAACCCGTAAGTGTGAGGCAGCGTACCAAGATGCTACTTCTAATCCGCACGGATATTTATTGTTCGATTTAAAGTAGAATACACCGTATGTACTACGCTACAGAACAAACATGTTTGTGTCCTAAGGTATTTGCCACGTATATATAGCGAAAAAAGGGTTTAAACCTCACAGTCATATATGATGGTTGATGCTTTAATCGAAAACACCGTTATCCTGCGCGCATTAGCCAGATTAAGTACAAGTCAACATGACGCTTTATTGAAATGTCTGAATAGTAATCAGGTGGAATGCATTTGCGAGTGTGCACATAACGTTTTAAAAGGTCGTGTACCTCTGTCAGCTGATCAGAAGCAGCGACTCCCTCAACATAAGCACACTTTAAGGCGGTTGGCGCAGAAAGGTGAATCTATAAAAAAGAGGAAACAGTTTCTCGTACAGAATTACGATACCGATAGTGAATCGAGGGAAACCCCGCGAAAATCATTTCGAAGAAGACTTTCACTAGATTGGGATACGTGGAGAACGTAACATGGATGCTGTATACTATGATCCAGAGCATCCTGCCGGGTTTGCGGGTATAACGCTGTTAATGCTGTAAAGGGTAGATATGGTGAAGTTAAAAAATGGCTGCATACTCAGGAGGATTATATGGTTCATAAACCTGTCAGAAAAAAGTTTCTGCGAAATAAATATATTGTGAGCAACATTTAGGAGGTGTGGCAAGCGGGTCTTTGTGATATGCGAACTTTAAGTAAACACAACAGTGATATTAACGGTTTTTGATGTGTTTAGCAAGAAGGCCTGGGCGAGAGTTCTTAAAACGAAGACAGCTGTATTTGTAATTGAAGTATTCACCGATACTTTTAAGGAAAGTGGTTATACACCGGCAAACCTACAGACGGATAAAGGCAAGGAGTTTGTGGTAGTCAGTGTACAAAACTTTTTCAAGAAACAAAATATCAATTTCTATGTAACAAAATAACCCTGATGTAAAAGCATCTGTAGTTGAAAGATTTAATAAAACATTGAAAACAAAGATGTGGCGTTATTTCACCTACAAAAAACATATGACGGCTTACAACTATAGTCCTCATTCAAGTATAAAGATGCCCCCAACGTCTGTAAACGATGAAAACATTTTGGAAGTGTGGAATAACCTGTACGCGAAAGGCTTAGTCACATCACGTCATCCTAAACATAAGCCGATGAACGTGTTAGAATCGCCAGAACTAAGTACACTTTTGAGAAGGGATATGAAACGAACTGGAGCGAGGTAGTTTTTACAATTAGTGCAGTGATAAAAAGAAGACCTCCAGTTTGTCGCTTCGATCCTGTTGCGGGTACCTTTTACGAGGAGGAGTTGCAAGTTGTCACGGTTGACAAAGACGCTCTATTCAAAGTCGATAAGATTTTGGCTGAGGAGGGTCGCGGACGATATAAACAATACCTTGCCAAGTGGCGTGGATACAGTGACAAATTTAATAGCTGGGTATTATCTTCGCAGCTCAGAGATATATAAAATGGAGTTTTATCTTACCTTATTAAGTAATAGTGTAACGTGCCAATTCTTGTCTGTCGTTACCTTAATTTAGATTTCGAAATTTGCATTATTATTGATAAGTATATTTACATTACATTGTTATTTTTAAGCATTTCTTTTTTGTTCAATAATTAAATTTTTTATATCTCAATATTTTCTCTTCAGTCTACATAATTACGAACGTCCCTGTGTATATTTTAGACATCCAATTTTAGTTCTATGCGCAACGTGATTGAACATGCTTATACATTTCCGTTTATTATGCCGTGCATTTAAGACGTTATATTTTTTAAGTTTTGCCTCTCTTTTATAAGGTATGTAAAGGCGTTTAATTACATTTTCTATATATTATATTTAATAGGGAATAAGAACATGGAACAAAGGTAGGAACAAGCAAACCGTTTATCTTAAAAAAAAGCTTTTATTTTGGTAAATTTACGTGTATCATTGAGAAGCGTGGGTATGACGTCACGAACTTAACTTTGTTAAAATGGCGAGATAATGCAATGTCATCTTTATGAACATAAATGGAGATACCTTTGTTTTGCATTCACATATGCTGTGTTAGATATTCTGCGTTCGTCGTTATATCGGTCAATTATTGTAGGCTCAACATTTGGTGCCAATAATCGAATGTTACCATATGCTACCGTTCGTCTAATTTTTATGTTGAAGGCAGATGAAACTTATAGTGCTTACCTATACGTCTCTGTTTCGTTTATTTGTACGTTAATTACCAATGGAAGTTACCTTTACATTATCGTATATTTGTCTTGGAATTGGAAATGAAAGTTCTCAAGCTACAGTTCGTTTAAGACGAGATTAAAATATTTATTTTGTACAAGTAAGTACTTATCCTTTTAGTGAAGTTTAACTAAATAACAAATCAGTTTGTGTTATTTTGATACGGTTAAAAAAAGGAACAGCTGAGTCCTGCTCCTGAAATAGAAACATTTGAGTTCATAACCTATCACAACGTGTATTGACATAGGTCAATACACGTTTCATTATGGAATACATGTTGAATAGATTGCATTTTGAATTTTAAGTAAACATAGATTGTAAGCTTATCTACAGTAATAAAATACTTATCTTTTTTGGGATTTTTTAATGGTGTACTTTAAATTATACAATCTAAACGTTTCGATAACACTTACAGTTATCTTCGTCAGTAGTAATGTTTATTAAAAATTGTTAAAGATGTAGTAAACAATTTTGTCAAATTTGAAAAATTCAAATTTTATAAATGGTACACATCCTAGTATTCAGTTTACCATGGAAAAAGAAACTAATGGAAGTTTACCATTTCTTGACATATTAATATCTAAAAATAATAATTCACTATCTTTTAAGGTTTACAGAAAGCCGACACACACTGATAGATACCTTCATAAATTATCCAACCACCATCCACGTCAAAAAATTAGTGTAATTAAATCTTTAGTAGATCGAGCAAAACGAATTTGTGACCCTGAATTTTTGAATGATGAATATAAATATTTAAGAAAATCCTTACAAGATAATGGATATTCACTTAGAGATATTAATAATGTTATTACACCTTCTAGGCGTAACCTTAAAGAAAAACCAGTTCTTAATGTTGGTACTGCTTTTCTTCCTTTTATAGCTAATGTTACAAATAGAATTGAAAAAATCCTAATCAAATATGGCATTAGGACTATTTTTAAACCTACAAGAAAAATTAAAGAACATTTAAGATCACCTAAAGATGTGTCAAACCCTTTATCATCTTCCGGAGTGTATAAGTTATCTTGTTCATGTGGAAAAGTATACATCGGGACCACAAAACGTAGCTTTGATACAAGACGCAAAGAACATATGAAATTTTGTAGATTGGGTCAACCAGAGAGGTCTGCTGTGGCTGACCATGCCCTGAATAATCTAAATCATGACATTCAATTTGACAATATGAAAATATTGTCAAGACAAACCCATTATTATGTTCGTTTGCAACGTGAAGCTATTGAAATATATAAACACCCGAATAATTTTAATAGACAAGAAGAAAATCTCCGTTTAAATAGGTTTTGGCATCTTATAATTAAAAAAGAGCATAATGATACGCCTTGATTTTAATTTGTTTTCAACTTTTGGTATGTCTAGGTTTTTTGCTGTGTTTTTCCTAGACCTTGAAGCAAATGCTTTACCAATTATATGTTAAATTTCCACAGCACTATAATTTAACATAAGTAGTTGAAATTAAATTGAAATTAAAAATTACAAAGAACGTTCTGCATTGTGCTTTTCATTGTTAATAACACTTCCAATTATTGATAAAGATATCTCTTTGTTAGATTTAACTGGGTTATTTTTGATGTAATGTTTGGATTTGTGAATGCTTCTATCATTTTAAAATTGAAGTTTTTCACAACTTTACACTTACATCATAACTCGATTAAATTTTGTTAAATGTGTTTTTTGGCTGGCAAATTTCATTGTTAGCTTTCGTCGTAGAGAGTGTTCTGGTTTGTCATCTTTGAGGCAGTTTAACAATATTTAATTTGAATGACCTAGTTATTCTTTACTACAATTTTATAGTTGGCTTATACGTTTCTCAAACTGTTATATTAATAGCAGGCTTATGTTTATGTTTGAATTTTTCAAATTTGACAAAATTGTTTACTACATCTTTAACAATTTTTAATAAACATTACTACTGACGAAGATAACTGTAAGTGTTATCGAAACGTTTAGATTGTATAATTTAAAGTACACCATTAAAAAATCCCAAAAAAGATCAGTATTTTATTATGAGTGTTAATGGTGAAAGTTTACATTTTCATATTATCTACAGTAGTTTAATTTAGTCATTTTAAGATTGTAAGGCCGTACAAGAAGTATCGTTTTAGTTATTTTATTCTGATATTAATCAGACATTTTGCTTTATTAATTATACATATAAATACAGTTGAGTGGTGCCCAATAAAACAAATGCTAATACTGATTATATCTATGAAAAAATCTCTGTTTTCCTCACACCTGATGAACGAGTTCTCAATTTCAGTAAGTTTTATAAGTTTGTACCTCACTGAGCTAGATCGTCGTGCAATTTACCTTTGTAATATATCAACAGCAGTAATTTTTTTTTAATTTTTTTATTTCTTATAATTATAATAGTTCCATGAGGTATTTTCCCGACAATATGACGTCAAGTTTTATTACACAACTGCCAAAACGAATAAGATTAACAGGCTCATGGGTTGTTGGCATTTCGAAAATTCACCCTTGTTCTTTTGTCGCTGTAAGTGCGACAGACAATTTAATTTATTATAGAACTGATTCATCCCCAGGAGAAGAGGTTGTGTTAGAGACAATATAAGAAAATCTGCATCACATTTCCAACACGACAACGAGAAAGTCATTTATACTGAGGACGGATGGTATGTATTACGTTTTTCCTCGGGGAATAAATTGCCAACGAGCTAAATAATCACGAGCTAATAAGTAAATTTCTAGACGGCCAACAAATTCCTTCGAACGCCTTACAACCAGACTTTACAGCTAATGAATTTAGAATTTACATCAGTTCTACATACATAAAGACAAAATTTACATCGATTGGGGCTTGAACTTTGATGGCGCAGTTGGTTAGCGCGGTACTCTAGCAGAGTACAGGTCGTAGGTTCAAATCCTACTTGAGGTAAACTTTTTATTTTTATTTATGTATTTAATAAAATTAATAATAATTTTTAATTTACAGCTAATGGTCATGTAAGGTCATATCACACCTTATTCTCCGGTAAGGGTATTCATTTTTTGAATGAGGGCAACGATATATCGAGAAGCGATTACCCCAACGGCTACTGTTTAATGGCCTTCGAACTAACCCCTGACTTGTCTGCAAACGCTAGCACGCACTGGAATTTAGTTATAAATGGTTCCCTTCGCCCAGAAGTCGGCTTTGAAGGAGCTCTCGTAGAAACCGGTAACTGTTTCGTGTACGCCGAATTCGATAACGTGATTGAAATCGATAAACATCAGAATGTGGTCGTGGATTTCGCCTGTTAAAACGGATCGCTCTAGATCACAAACTTCAGTATCCAGCAGCAAGCGAAAGAAGATGGACGCATACTTGGACGTATAAGGGTTTAGAGGTGTTGATAACGAATTCATACCAAAAGAAATCGCGGTGATTACAGATCATGGCTTTTTACTGATGATACTGATAAAGTCACCTAGAGATTATCTTGTATCAAAGCCCATGTCAAGACAGATAAGGTATTTAGAGGATAAATATCACCGATTGAAATGGCGATTTCCAAGTGGAGCTGATAAGAACTCTGCTGCCGTTTAACAAAATTCACGTTAAGGGTAATAAAAAACAACAGTTTTGAAGATTCCTTAACTAACCAATACCAAACTTGGACGAGATTGGTTGTCCGTCAATTAAAAAATTGAAAAAGGAAGCAAAGGCGCATACCAACTCCAAAGATGTATGCGGTACAAGTGTTGAAATGTTTGATCGATCGATCCCCAGCCACAAGAATGTGTTTCGACTTGTATGTGCTTCTAATCAGCTACCGCGACACGCACCTAGACCTTGTACCATTATTGTAAACACGGATCCAGCAAACAAACCAGGTCAGCGTTGGACTACTACCTACATTCACGAGAATCGTGATGGGGAACATTTTGATTTTTTGGACGACCCCCGCTAGGTTACCATTTACGTTTCCTTGAGAAGAATTCTAGATGGTTCCGCTTCTCCAATCAGAGCACAGAGAGGCTGGTGCACCTACGACCAATCAGCTAAAAGTGGGCCCACGGGTTGAAAAAGGCCCCCGAAAAGAAAAAAATGGCCGCGCAGCTCACAGCTCAGGGGCTTTTGTGACGTCAAAATCTAAGATGGCGGCGCAAGTGCCTCCTTTCTACTCAGAACTCCAAATATTCAATAATTTCAGAAACCAATAACCCTTGTTTAAAATGTGATATTCAAACTTTACAGGTGCATTTTTTGAAGATCGATAGATGGTATATTTCGTTTTATTTAAAAAATTGAGTAAGTAGTCAAATTTTGTAAAAAACAAAAAAAAAGTATTTTTGTTATATTAGACAAATTACAAAAAACATGTGTCATAAGATCTTGAAGAACTCATTCTTTAAAGAAACTCGTTCTTTAAACTTGAATTCGTGCTTCAAGGCTGATCTCATGAAACTTGTTAGTAGTCATATAGGGGGGGGGGGGGGGGTTCTAATCGACTTTCTATAGGATTTACATTACAAGGTCAAGTGAGTTTTATCGTCATGCACGTACGCGCCCTTCGCTTCAAGGGCACTCTTCCTCTCAAAGTCAAATTTGAAAGCTAAAAATAGAAATTGAAAAAGTAATAATGATATTCTTATGGTGTCAAGGTCAAAATTGGAAAGCTAAAAATAGAAATTGCAAAAGTAATTATTATATTCTTATGGTGTTGTCAAGGTCAAAATTGGAAAGGCAAAAATAGAAATTGCAAAAATAATCATTATATTCTTATGGTGTCATGTTACATTTCTTACAAATCTAAAAATAGAACTTTCAGTGGTATCATATTACATTTCTTAGAAATTAAAAATTTTTCAGTCACAGGAAACGAGGAGAGTGCTAGATTGTTGTATATGCTAATAAGTAGATCAAGGTCAATAGTCTAAACTAAAAGTAGCTCAAGCTGGGTATTCAACAAGTTACGATAAGTACTCAAGGACACATTTTTCTTATATAAACTGCAGCGAGCTGTGTGTGTTGAGCTCAGTCAGTTGGCAAACATGGAATTAGCAGAGTTAAACCAAAGCACCTATTGCAAACCCTTTAAAAATGCGTGCGAGCCCGAGATATCGGAAAAGTATAAAGTGATGAATATAGATGTAATTAATACTAAGTACGGTGAACGTATAGTGATGGAAACAGATGATTTTAAATGCGTATTACCTGAACGCATTTATGTGTATTTCAAACAATAAAAAACAAGAATTGAAGAATTTAAAGCGCTACTAAACACGAAAGATACGTTCTTAAGTAGTTTGGGTGCAGCCGGAAAAACAACAAACATATTTTGTTTTTAACAGTGGCGCTACAACCCCACCCTGCAGAGTACAATATTAATTGACACTGTATGAAAAAATATTGTATTATCTAATGTATAGCATTTTTACTAAACAAAGAAAGTGTTAATAATTATGGTTTTTTCTTGTGTTAGATATTTTAAATCTAGAAAATGGATAGACGGAAAAAGTGAAAGTTAAAAGAAAGACGCTTTTAAAGAATAAATAAATCATTTGTTTTTATATTTAATGATAATGTACAATTTTATGTATGTAACCTTAAATAAAAAGAAATACAGCAGTGATAGTAGTGTTGCCTAAACAAAAAAATTACAGAAAAGTACAATGCAAAAAAAATTTGATAGTGCTATATTTTGCGGGCTAATCTGTTTTATATATATATATATATATATATATATATATATATATATATATATATATATATATATATGCCAAAACTTACAATTTTTGAGTAAAAACTTAGTGTGGTATGATAAAAAACAACAGTAATTAAAGAAAGGTACAATGCAAATATTTGTATGCATAATGAAACTTTTCTCCTATGGGAAGCGCTTTGCGCATCCGTAAGTCAAGGTTCTGACTTTGTGAATGCTCGGGTATCAACCCATCTATATAAGTTGAAATTTCATTCGCTTCAACATCATATTTTTTCTGATGTAAAGCACTGAACGATCGCTTTAGTTACATACAACGCGCTAACCAAAACAGTCAGGAAGAAGTAATGGTTATTATAATTGATGTGCAAGGATTCAAAACAGCAACAAATATATTTACACCTAAGGAACTAGCGATATATAATGGAGCCCCCATTTCCATCCACACCTTAGATAGTGAATTTCAAAAGCAGGCCAACTGGTTAATTTACAACCATCACTTTATCAAGTGGGAATATAGATATACCTCTCCACATCTATTCCCTCGTATACTTTGGATTTCATATCGACAACAGATGAGGTCTACGTCAAAGGACGAGAAAAAGCGGATTATATTCAAAAATTTTTAAAACAACGTATTACAAAGCTTAAAGAACAACCTACTTTACCTAAACTTAATGCATGCTGCTTTTTTCATACACAAAACACCTGTCACTGCGCTTTGGCTCATGTATATTCTAATAAATAAAGATTTATTAACTAATATCTATATTATTATTTACCTCAGTGCTCTAAGAAATCAGTCTTCAGGAGATATAATAAATAGACCAACGGGTATAGAAAACGGGTATCCGTTTCTGGAAAACGGGTATTTATTTTGACCTATTTCTGGAAAACGAGTCCTTGTTTCTGTAATACAGATACCTTTTTTTGAGCTGTTTTGACCTGTTCATGGAAAACAGGTACCTGTTTTTCAGCTGTTTTGACCTGTTTCTGGAAAACAGGTACCTGTTTTTGAGCTGTTTTAACCTGTTTTGGGAAAACAGGTACCTGTTTTTGAGTAGGAATAGTTTATATCAAAGTATGTAGCTCTTAGATGAAATAAAACGCAAAAAGAAAGTAATTGTATTTTATTTCTTAAATATTACATAAAAAATTTTTTTCTAAAATTTCATTATCTTATAAAGTGAACCTAAAGTACTTCTATAATCACTTAAATAACTGGATGGCCATATTCCCGAATCTGGCCTACACCTCCATCCTAAGCAGGAATTTGAATTTGTTTCACCTTTATTGATGTTGTCTAGTATCCAGTAATAAATTTTGTGGTGCTTATCGTTTGCACACGGTTGAAACTTATAGTTAATATTTTGTGCTAATAATATTTCAGTCAAAACATCGAGGCGCTTGTAATTAGCATAATATGCTGCTTTCTCAATACATTCAGTTATAATAAATAAAGCGTCTTTAAAAGCAATATCTGACATTTGTTGAATCATCAGGCCATAATAATTATATATATATATATATATATATATATATATATATATATATATTTCAAGCGGTATGTCACCAAGTAAATTCATATCATCTAAGATCCTATCTACTTCATCAAAAGTTAATGAATTGCAACCTTTATCGGCGCACAATTTCATAAAACTTTTAATGGTATTGTCTAATTTAATTTTTTTTATCAAGTAATGTCTCAATAATAAATTCATTTGCACACTTTGAATTTATAGCACATAGTTGAAACACTCATCGGGGATAATAACATGTTGTAATATATTCAATACAAGTCAATAGCTTTCAGGGGAACACTTCCCCACCAAAGAACGCTTCAGGTACTTTCTGTAGATATGATCACTACTGAACCATAGTCCTTCCTGTAATTTACTTTCAAGGCTGCTCATAATGAGAAAATTGTTTTCTGAAACAAGAGGAATCAAATTCTATGTAAAGTTAAATCCCCAAGGTCTAGTATCAGTGAAATTGAAATTTACTAATCGTTTATCATCGTGAGGATTAAGTATTACTTTATTCTGTTTGATGGTAAACACATCATGTTTCTTTGATCTTATCAAATGTTGATATCGCCTTATTACGTTACTATCAAACAAAACATGTTTATAATCATTTATCGTGATCTGTTTGACGCTTGCATGGCTAGAACCCTTTAATTTTTTTTACAACTTTTTCATCAACCATGTAAGCATACATTTTTGCACGAAGTCCTACAAATTCCACCATGATTGCGCCATGATTTTCATCTTTCATTAATCCGGGGACTTTTTTATTTACTAATGGAATTCCAAAGATATTGTCAGGACTATAATCAGATGTATCGAATTTATCAATGTCCTCTTTAATGCATTCATAGATATCGGGAACCGAAAAGGCGTATATGAGACTAT
This sequence comes from Vesta saturnalis, assembly GCA_036346205.1. Taxonomy (NCBI): domain Eukaryota; kingdom Metazoa; phylum Arthropoda; class Insecta; order Coleoptera; family Lampyridae; genus Vesta; species Vesta saturnalis. The sequence goes on from JARFJB010001721.1 coordinate 2,519,441, forward strand.
CCGTATCCATGTACATGAGCTTAGCATTATCAAGAAACTTTAGTAGCGTGTACCGTAATGAAAATTGTATAAAAAAGTTTTTGAAACGTCTAAAACACTAAAGCCTGCATATATAGGTTTATTGAAATATACTTCTAGCTTATTCATTTGAATGATGAGCATATCATTATCAAATATTGTACAACTACGAAAATTCGGTTTTGATATGTAAGCACAATCACCGAAGCGACCCTCCCACTTTGTTACTAAACGTATATCCTTATATTTACGTACATTTTCCATCAGCTTCTTAAAAACACCATTAATCATTAATTTATAGAAATTTTTATCAAATTCATTTGGAGATTGCTGACGCATGGTTGTATTTAAATCGATATATTTTTTAACCACGGGGACCATTTAAAACGTAATATATGAGGTACTTTTACCAGCTTTAATCCATATTTTAAATATTCGTTCAAATTTCTGTAATGAATTATGTAATTACGTTTTGGATACAATGTAAGCAATAGCGGTAGATCACTATGACTCTCATGTAGTTCTATGGGATAGTCTAAATCACACTCGACTATATAAACAATTTCCGAATCATCAGGATGGTTTATTAAAAGTTTCAAAATTATCAACAAAAGAAAAATCACTAAATGGTAGAAATTCTGACATGGCGACCCCATATAAGTTATTTTCCTCTCTCAACAAACATTAGCATATCAATGTCTGTAAATAGTTCTAACTTTACTTGCGTAATTTTAAGCATAGCATCAAATGCTAAACCAGGGGCTGTGTAGTAGTGCAGAGGATCAAGTTTGTAAGCACTTAAACAAGTTTGCCGAAAGTTCCCAAAAATATCCGCTAAAAGCAGAACGTCTGTTTTGGACACAATTCAGAGTATTCCCCTAACGATTTAATATTAATTTTTTTTCCAAACGTTAACCGTATGTGCAAAACTCTCATCACTGATCCCTCGTTAGTCAGATGACTGAAAAACTTCCGTGGGAGGGAGCATAGTCTCGCTTAATTTATCCCACGTATCAATATACTCATAAGGAAACACTCCTTTGCGAACTAGTAGAGAAAATTTATCATCATTGTTACAATTAGCACGGGTAATAATTTTTTTACTATTCTCCAAATAGTCTGACAACTTTTTAATACTACTGCTCATAAATCTGAAAGAGTCAATAAATCTAAACTTAATTTTAGTGCCTGCTATTAACTTCGTTTTTGTTTGTTTATGGGTAGCAGTGAAATCGAACTGGGAACACTAGCCAATTCTCTAATGACGAAATGTGAATAATAACCTGATAAATTATGAAACACAACTGGCAGAATGTGTGAATCTTTATAGTTTAGGTTACAGTTCTGATGTGCTGCTCCCCGAAATGCTCCTGTAAAATGATTATGGTCTCAACTTTTACGTCATAATCATTAAATGGTTTACCGCAAATGTAACAAATCACGGCGCTTTCAAATTGCTCAACCTGACTGGAACTTAAAGTATCAATGGGAATTATTTTATTGATTATTTCCGTGGTCCAATGTGCAATACTTAGAATCTCTTTAACAAACCATTGAATGCCATCATTTCCTCTATAAAGCCTAATTCGAGATAATGAATCATTGTATGAACACTTTAAATAGTAAGCAATGCTGAAGAGTATATGTTTGGAGTGAAATTAAGTATTACTTTCGATGTCGGTTGTACACTTTTCTAAAATACTCTCTAAATCGGCATAAATTACAAATGGTACCTTTTCTTGGAATGCAAAGTTTTTAAACTATAAATTCATTTCTGCTTCGGTAGGCAGCCTAGCAGAGCATTGATTAAGTTGATGGCAATGAGCGACATGTTTTTGTAGAAAGCAATCTGAAGAAAAATGGTTTAAGCATCGGTAACAAACAAATTTTTTACACTTCTTATTCGATAGTTGTTTATAAACAAGAGCTGACATATTGTTAATCCAAGTGAAATGATATATAGTGTCATTTTTTGTGTTAATAACATCCGCAAAAGCAGCATGACGATTAGTAGAAAATATTTATAGGCTCCCTGTCACTATTTCGATTTTGACCTAATACAAACGGTAATATACTTTTTCCCTGAATACAATGCAAAGTAATTGAGAGGCTGTTCAGTTTTTCAAATTTTTTTACATCATCCAGCTGAATGGGGAAGTGAATTGAATCATAATTCAAAACATCTCTAAAATGAGGATAACTTTGAACCCTTTCCGTATGATGTCGCGGGTGACATAATGCCGAAACAACAGCCCACAGGAAGCAATATTCATCACTATTTGTAACATTCACTACCGCACCTGCTATGAAAAAGGGAACTTTAATATAAAGTTGAACGACAACCTTTAAATGGAACATAGCTATTAATATTCACCTTTAAATGTAAAACTTTTGTGTTTGTGTTTTATAAGTGGCAATTTATCCGTTTCATGTATAAATTTATCAAAATATAAAAAAATGAGCCTTAAATTAACTAATTCAATTTTGAAATAACAAACAGCACTTATAAAACACAATTTTATGTACTTACATAAGTTCAAAAGAAACACATACACGCATGCATGTTACTGAAGCATTTAGTTTTGATTAGGACTCCAAATTTTCAATTTTTTTAAATGAATCTTATGCATAGTGAACTGCTGGCATCAAAAGTTATAGGTTAATGTACGCACATTGTGTGCAGTCTATTAGTCAGCATTGTACATTTTGAAATCATCATTTTTTACGTTATAATTGAATGAATCAAGCATGTAATAAAAAAACTATTTATCAAACTCGAGCGTATTATTAGTGGTCGAATGTCATCCCACTCGCACAATTATGCCTCCTTTCAGTCAGACACATGCAAGTAAGTTGCTATATACTGTAACTATTTATCGGTTTTTTTCAAAATAAAAACACGCACACACGCACACGCGCACGCGCGCACGCACGCACGCACACACATACACACACACACACACACACAATAAAAAAAACATTTCAAAATTGATTGAGTTTGGGGGGGAAAAAGCAAATACCTGAAATTTTTTATAGAAACACCCATACGTGTACATACACTTATATGACAGTCTATTTATAGTGCTCGCTTCCGTTTTCTTATATTACTCAGCATTTAATTAGAATAAAAAAACCCTTTTGGTAAATTATATCATAATTTTATAAACAATAAAAGAAATTAATAATCTTATTTCGCATTGTACAAACATATCAGTACATGTAGATGCACTTTTATTAGTTTAATGAAATTACTCTGTTTTATTATCGTAACACACTGAGTTGTTACTCAAAATTTGTGATTCTTAGCATATATACATATATATATTTAGCCCGCAAAATATAGCGCTATGAACATTTTTTTGCATTGTACTTTTCTGTTTAGGCAACACATCATTAAATACAAAAAAAAAGATTTATTTACTCTTTAAAAGTGTCTTTCTTTTAACTTTCGCTTTTTCCATTCATACTATCAATTTTCTAGATTTAAAATATCTAAGACAAAAAAACCATAAATATTAACATTTTCTTTATTTAGTAAAAATGCTATGCATTAGATGATACAATATTTTTTCATACAGTGTCAATTAATATTGTACTCTGCAGCAATGCATAATATACGTATGGTGGGGTTGTAACGCCACTGTTAAAAACAAAATGTTATGTTTGTTGTTTTTCCGGTTGCACCCAAACTACTTAAGAATACGTCCTTCGTGTTTAGTAGCGCTTGAAATTCTTCACTTTTTTTCTTGTTTAAAATACACTTAAAAGCGTTCAGGAAATACACATTTAAAATCATCTGGTCACCGTACTTAATTACATTAATTAATTATATCTATATTCGCCACGTTATACTTTCTCGATATCTCGAGCTCGCACGCATTTTTAAAGGGTTCACAATAAGTGCTTTGGTTTAACCTAGCTAATTCCATGTTTGCTATCTGACTGATCTCAACACACACAGCTCGCTGCAGTTTATATAAGAAAAATGTGTCCTTGAGTACCTATCGCAACTTATTAAATACCCACCTTGAGCTACTTTTAGTTTAGACTATTGACCTTGATCTACTTATTAGCATATACAACAAACTAAACAAAAAATACACCCACGTACCACCACACAAAATTAAAAAACACCGAACGCGTTTCGATAGCTACGCTATCATCATCAGCGGTCGATGATAGCGTAGCTATCGAAACGCTTTCAGTGTTTTTTTAATTTTGTATGGTACGTGGGTGTATTTTGTTTGTTACAGATCCTGCCACAGTTCCAGTGTTAAGATTTTTCTATTTTTAGGTTTGTAAGAAATGTAATATGACGCCATAAGAATATAATGATTACTTTTGCAATTTATATTTTTGGCTTTCCAATTTTGACCTTGACAACACCATAAGAATATAATGATTACTTTTGCAATTTCTATTTTTAGCTTTCCAATTTTCACCTTGACAACACGGTAAGAATATCATTATTACTTTTGCAATTTCTATTTTTAGCTTTCCAATTTTGACTTTGACACCATAATAATATAATGACCACTTTTACAATTTCTATTTTTAGCTTTCCAATTTTATGATCTTGACTACACCATAAGAATATGATTATTACTTTTTCAATTTCTATTTTTAGCTTTCCAATTTGACCTTGAGAAGACGAGTGACCTTGAAGCGAGAGGCGCGTACGTGCGCGACCATAAAACTCACTTGACCTTGTAATGTAAATCCTTTACAAAGTGGATTAGAACCCCCCCTGTATGACTACTCTTGTTTTTTAATATACTATAATATCATTGAAGAAAAATTACTTACCTGACTAGCATAGACTTATTGTAAGACCTTAATACAAATATATTCAGCCAAAAATAATTCTTTTTTCATTAATATTAGCGTAATTTGTAGAAAATACGAAAAAATTGCGTATTTTTCAGAAAATCGAACCAAGATTCCTTTTTATATAGTATATTATTTTATAAGGGACACTTTTTGTGGCGAATCTGTAGGTTTGACGGACGAACGTAGTGAGTCCGGTTTATTACATTGTTAAGAGTATGATGGATTTGGAGAACTACACGCCGTCAGAAATTACTGAAGCGGTAATACAGCAATAAATGATCTATTACCTACAAGATCAAGCAAAATCTATGAACGCGCTTTTCAGCAATTTATAAAATGGTGTGATAAAAAAATTATTATTTTGCCGAATTAGCATCAAAAATGAAAATGAAAAGCTAGACAATGATGTGATCCCAATATTCGGTAATAAAATCATTATTGAGCATTCGACATGGCGTAGATATAAGCAAATATTTGAAACTTCGCGCATATCTAAAGAAGCAGAATGAAGGATACACCCCAAAGCAGGCCAAAGTATTTACAAAAGACCAATTTAACAAATTTGTATCGGAAGCGTCGGACGAAAAATACTTGGCAATGAAGGTAAGTTTTAGAAATAGAATGAAAACAAGTCTTTATATTTTGTATTTTTTTTTTTTAGATAGTTTTGATTATTGGTATCTTAGGGGCATGTCGTTGCGATGAATTGGTGAAGATGAAGGTAGATAGCAAAGCAAAAAAAATTAAATCATTTACAGTTGTAGGGGAATCTTTCCTAAATTTTGTAACAAATATGTTGCTTTGCGGCCACGAGATATGAATAATCGCCGATTTTTTTTGAAATATGGAAATGGAAAATGCTCAAAAGCGGTGATGGGAATCCATTAAATAAGTAGCGTTGTCTAAGAAGAATCTCTGTTACACTGTTGCTGGACGGCGGCACAGATTTAATGTGCTTGAAGCGCCATGGTGGCTAAAAATCCAGCACTGTAGCTGAGCGTTATATTGAAGTCTCTCTAGCAACAAAAAAAGAGGCAGCTTTGAAAATTTTTGCACCTAGTGCAAGCGCTACGAGTACAGAAGTTCATGTAGAAAAGAACGAATTAAAGACCATTTCCTTAGAACGCCCAATGTTACCTCTGGCGGATTTTATTTTGGAGAAAATGTTAGTTTTAATCATTGTACTTTTAATCTTTATAACTCTAAACAAAAAATTTGTTTTCGTTGTTTTCCAAATTGGGTGAATTATTAACTTACATTACTTTTGCATCCGCTGCGAGGGGATGCAAAAGACTTTTGCAGCCGCCGGTGAAAATGTCAAACTTTAAAGTTTTCAGGTGAAGTTTAAAATGTCATCTTTTATTGACGTCTGAAGGAAAAAGTATTTGCAGGTTGAAATTATAAATATCAGTTTGAAAATATTGTGTAACGGCGAAAATATTTGTTAGGGAGAGAGAGATAGAACTGCTCGGTGAGTAGCGCTCACTTGACTCATGCTGCTGTATACGTTTTAATTGGAGATGGCAGAGTGTTGGAAATAGTTCAGTACTGTGAAGCCAAGAACATCTACCACGTGTTTTTGTTTCTTGTTTTATACTTTATTTAAAAAGTACTCTTTTTTAAAAATGACATATAATAATAATTATACATTTTTATACATTTTATACATTTCAATTTTTACAGATTGCACGAAGACATACTTTTGTGCCGGAAAGTTTACAGTGATCTTATTTTCAAAACACTCTTTAAAGTACCGTTTCATATATTTGTTTTAATGAATAAAATATAAATAATAAGATGTAATAATTATTTTAGTATAAAAAATGGACCTCAAAATGTTAATTTTAGTAAAATTACTTTAGAGATCGTCACTTTTTAATAAAGTTTACAAAAGTCTGCTATATTGGATTAGGTATTCCAATTTTTATTTTATAACGTCACAGTCTTGTTCAGCGACCTCAAGAATCCCTACATTATTAATTTGAGCAGAATTACTTTGAAACTCATTGAGTTATTTCAAATTTACCTTGAAAAAACTGCATTATTTATTGTTTAAACAATTAGCGTACAAATTTGAATTTCTAACTCTTTTTTTTTTGTAAGGTATTTCGATGCAATTTCAAAAGGTTTTACGAAAATTCATTTAATCGCTATTTATTCCGAAATAATGCATGTTTCTAAGCTAATTTGACTCCATTATACAGGGTGATTCATAAGTGTTGGGCTAAATTGTAACTACACGTTCAGAAAGGAAAAAAAATAATATTTTGCTTAACAACAATGGGTCTAAGTCTGTTCCTTACTACCACGGGGGCCATGCGGCGAATTAGTAAAATTCAAATATCTCGAAAACTTTTAATATTTTGAAGATCAAAAAAGAATATCTTTTTTACACAGAAATGATGAAGCTATCCAAATTAAATAAGTAAGTTGTAAATTAATGAGTGAAAAAAAAAATTTGTAGCTGAATTCATCTATTCAATCTGGCGACATCTACGAGTTAACTCAAATTATCTCACATATTCTTGTTTGCCCTTACTAAAACTACTTCATACCCAATTTTCAAGTTATCTAGAAAAATAGCTGATCTATTAACAATAATCTGTTTTATTTTTTTCGCTTTAACATCCTATATCTCAGTAAGGGGCAGACTTAGACCCATTGTCAGATAATAAAATACTTATTTTTTTGGGTTTTTTAATCGTATATTTTATGTTTTAATTTTTCAACTTTGACAAAATTGTTTTCACCATCTTTAACAATTTTAATAGATATTTCTACTGACGAAGATAACTATAAGTGTTATCGAAAGGTTTCGATTGTACAACTTTAATATACAAATACACCATTAAAACACCCAAAAAAGGTAAGTGTTTAATGTGTAATAATGGTGAAAGTTTACATTTTCATATCAAGTTGTCAGCTTTACTATTTGTTTAATTCCCGTTTTAAATATTTGAGTGTAATGTTTCTGTATTAGACGCAGACATTTCAGTGTATGTTTGGAGACTAATTTTCAGATGTGTGAATATTTTTCAAGTAATGGACTAATTCGAGTTCCCTATGAAGCAGCCTTGGCTACGTCAGCTACGCGGTTGAACAAAGACACGTTATTCTGTATTTTTACCGCCAAAAAAAGATTCACGAAGCAACGGTTAGCTCTTCTCCAAACATGTTAAGGTCAGACTCTGCCACTTTGACTTGATTTTGCATCAGGTTACTTTCTTCGCATTTGACACTGTTATTCAGGTTATCGTTCATTCTTGCACTTGGAGTGCTCTACGTTGCTGTTGATTTGCCGGATTGCCACTCCAAAGAAGAAAGCATTGCGCAGTCGTATGCAAAGCTGTAAGTTGTTTTGGAACTCTCATTAAGCAGATCGTTAATCCTTAAGGAGTGATTTAAAATATATCCTGCCACAGTAGCTTCCTTAATTTTTCCCCGCTCCTACTTACTTCAAAATTTCAATCAATACACCTATGAGAATAGAGCCTAGGATGCAATATCTAATCAGGAAGCAAAAACCTATCTATTTACTATCTAAGTCACACATCTGTCAAGTGTGAAACACATCAGCCATAGTTTTAAAGGGGACGTATTATAAGCTTTCACTTGTATACCTACTTTTATTCCCACCTCTATACAGTTCCCCAAATTACAAATCGCCTATGTGCTCCAGGGATACATCATAGAAATCGTCTGTTAATTCTCTACAGAATTATGTGTATTTTGTTAAATTTACAATTTGTTCCTGAGAAATATATTATTTTAAGGTTAGTACATAATTATAAAAAAATTCACAGCCCACGAAGTCGTTAGAAGGGTAATCCGAGTACTCAAAGTTACTAGAACCAATTAAAAATCTTGCGACTTGAGAAAATTTTAAATATATGAAGAAGAGTGAATGCTAGCGTGTTCCTGCTTCATATCGTCTATCCTTGCTTTATTAAAATCTATCGGGTAGTGTAGTAGAGGGAGTCAAGCGTACATTTCCTACAGTTCCTTACATATATACGCCTACCTGGTTGTGTTTTTAGGATAACTTTTTTGGGAACCTTGAATTTTTCTTAGCAACACTAGGGGCCAGTTGCTCAAGAGTACGTTAAGCCAGAGTTATTTTAATTTCTGGATTAAAAAAATGTCATTGGTGGAAACATCTGTGAATTGCGTCAATCTGTCATAAATTGGGCAATCATATCATATCATATCTTAATCCGGAGCTTAAAGCAATTCTAACTTAACCCATCCTTGTGAAATCGACCATAGTGTTGCTATTAAAGTTGTTGCTATGCACGCCTTCCGGCCAGGGTGCACTATGTTTCGAAATCTCTTAGCTTTCAACACACAGAAAGTACTTGTTGGATTTCGACGGGACTTTTTCAAAATTTCAAATAGAATCTGCTTTAAAATTTAACATTTTCAACTGATCATTGTTATAGAGCTTACGTCATTCTGACTGGTGAAAAACACACCACTAACTCCGTCCTTGAGCGCTACTATTTTCAGTGGCGTACGCAAAAGCAATACAATTTTTATTTAAATTGCTGATTATTTTAGAATGTTTAACAAGACATCTTATTCCGTTATCTATGTATACATTAATACAACATAACTATAAAATAGATTACTATGTAACAAAGGTATTTAAAATAACATTTAAAAATAAATATTATACTAAATAATTCACTTAAATAGGTATATAGTTAATTCCTCATCTTCACTAAAACTATCGTTACTGTCACTGCTGCTACTTTCACCAATGTTTATAATGAGCGGTTTAAATGTATCGTCACGTAAATGAATTTTCGGTTAGAACTTTGGCATCGTCGAGCTTAAATATGGTGTTATGCTTTGCCACATCACTGTTTACTATTCCCCAAATTTCTTCGATTAGATTTAAATTCTGGTGATATGGAGGCAGTCGTAGAACTATACGACCGTCCTCTTCTAACAATTGATCGAATTTTTAGGTAATGTGCTGCTTTTTATGAAGCTTGATTAACTTATACAGTTGGGGTTTGTACATAGTTAGTTATTCTTGTCAGAAACCCATTCCCTCATTTTCGGATTTAAGGAATTGGAATTAGGGGTTTATTTACTTGTTTAGGCATTAATTTTTCTCGTAACCATTTTTCGTAATTTTCCGCGTTCGTACCATCGCGGTAATCGCCACTCTTCGATATTGATTTAAAAATCAGCATGCAATTCGGAATCTGTACCAGCGTGAACAATGATAAACCTCTTTCCTTTAGAAATTGGTGTGCAGAATCCGGACGATGTTCCATCACTCCAAGTTAGAAGTTATATGTATAGCGTGAACGTAAGTTACATCCAAGAACACAATTGGTCTGCCCTCATCTCTAAAACTTTTGAACTCGTATACCATTATTTTTTACAAAAATTCTCCTGTTGCCCTGCATGTTTTTCCACTTGAATCCAATTTTCTTCGTTAATCGGTATTATATTTCATTTTCCAACTCTTGTTGGACATTATCAATTGTAGCTTTCGTTATTATGAAAATTGTAGACAACATTCGGTATGCAGTTTATTTCATAATCTATCATAGTACTCTTAAAATCACGCTTATTTTATTTCCCCTCGCTCTTGGTAAACTGAATACTATATCTCCATTATTTTCCTCAGTCGTTACATTTGTTTCTTTCATAATCCGATCAATCGATCTTACCAATACTCCAGAACAATTGTGAACACGTTGCCTAATTTGTTAATTTCTAGTTTCAATTTCGTTTGGGAATAGTGTTGCATGGTAATTAAAGTTATTGTACACTACTTCGCATACCTGCGCACTGCCTTTCCTTCACCTAATGTTGACATTTTCACAGGTACACTATAACCAGTCGGAGGTCAGTGTCAGAAATCTCAACAGTAACTGAAAGTAATTAAAACAAAACTGACGGTATTTATTCGATTTTATATACGTATTGTACGTATGTTAGTGCCTTTGTTAACAACACATTCTTTTGTAGAAATCGACATATGAACAGATTTGTTGGAAGTTCATTAAACACCGCTTTATCCGATTAGGAAGTTGCACGTAGAACATATGCATTTGCTTCATAATGAAATAATAATCACTTACTAACACGTGTCTATTAGTGATTGAAGCTGACATAATGTCATCTATAGGACATTTCTTTGCTTAGTATTTGCAACACTGAGAATTATATTGTAAAATCAATCGGTTTCTACCTTTTTTTCCATAGTCCCACGTGTCTGTTTTTCATTAGCTTTTATTATAATTTTTCCGTTCATTCTTCATTCCTGTATTAATTTTTCGTTATATTCACAATCAGTTATTTTTATAACTTGGAAAGATTAAAGACAATATTTATAGAAATAGATTGCATAATTTAGATGAATTAATGGATGCAGTTGAACTCGAGATTCAGGCTATTACACGGGAAGAACTTCAGCATGTTTTTGAAAATATGAAGCGGAGAATTAATTTATGTCTACAGCATCAGGGTCATCATTTTCGACATTTTTTGTAATTATATTAATTTAATGAAGAATGTTTGTTTGTATTTTTGTCATAACAATAATTTTAAAATTTATTTTGTTAAATAATTTTAATTAGCAATAAAAATTTCCAAAAGTAGGGGTGTTCTATTTAATTTTAGAGTAAACGCCAAATACGAAGACACCTGCCCAGAAACCGAATATTGCATAAAAAAGAAATGGAATAATGATATAAGTGAGAAGTAGATATTATGTTCCGTCCACAAAATGTAGTGTTGTTTATTATCTTCTAACCTCATTTTTCGTGCACGTTTTTATCAATTGTAAACAATTTTTTTTTTCAAAACTCCTTCCGTTTCAGCACCTTTTATTTACAAGTAAGTTGTATTTGTAATCCACAGTATTAATATAATATATTGATTTGGTTCGTTGTTTATAATGGGTGATGCCAGTACATCGTCTGATAGTACATCAAACATTCCAGCAGAGAAGCGGCGTGTCTTATCGCAAGATGCCCGCGAAATTATTTGGAATGTTTTATCAGTTTCATAAAAATATGAATGAAGGTATGTCATTATTGTAAGATTAACATCTGTCAGTTTTTTCACGATTACATTTATTTACAGTTAACGTTCTTGATATCGTTGTGAAAGCAACTGGAGTATCTAATAGTACCGTCGTTACAATTATTAGAGAAGGGAGTGCAGTTGAACCTGGCGAAATAGAATCGTTCAAGACTTCTAATAAAAGAATGAAAACTGCACCAAGAAATAAGTGTAGTGTAATTGTGTAATATTTTATTTCATCGACAATCTTGAAAATGTACTTTTTGAAAGTATAAAACTGTTTAGACACGAATTATTTACCCTTAGAACTGTGGTTGATAATTAAAATGCGAATTACAACATTTCCGAGTAAATTTATAAACAAGTAACATAACCTTATATTTCACTTTTCACAATTAAATAAATGTTTTTTTTTTGTTTAAATTGTCCTAATTATAAAATGTAAACATCATAATTAAGAGGTAATTAACTAAAAAATGTACAAAACGTAACTTTTACTTTTCTTAAAAAAGATTATATTTTCCGGTTGAATAGTACACGGTCACGTGATTTTTTTCGCGCAGCTTGGTTTATTCGTATTTGGCGTTTAGTCTAACAAGCAATGTTTATAATTACATCAAAGATGATTACCCCATGGGACGCTAATGTCAATCGTTGCGACAGAAATGAAGTATAGCGGTACCAACCTAACCAAAATTTGCTGCATGACGTCAGTTTCAATCATTAACAGACACACGACACTATTATTATAGTATTTTATTATATAAGGGTATTATGAGGCATATAAAACACGCAAGAAAATAAACGCTCTCGCGTTTATTTTCTTAAGTGTTTTATATGCTAATAAGACCCGAGTATAATACAAAACTTTATCCACAACCGACAATAAATTAGAATGAAATGTACTTAATTATTCTAATTAATTTAATTTTAATTCAATTTTCTTATTATTTGAATTTATGGGTGGTCATGGATTTATTGCTATAGTGACTGAATATGAAAACGCTACAGTGTCTTATGAATATAAACCCCAGTGTTTTATGAATATAAAACACTAGGGTTTTATAGTGTTTACAATGCGTTTGTAAGCAGTTGAATTATGACATGATAATGTGTCGGTTGTGGATAAATATTATTAATAATTAATTAAAATACCTACATCTATTTCGTACGGAATTGCTGCTGTAAAAAGCGTTATTCACAGTGATTAAACAAATTACAGTCTAAATGTTTAAAGATGGCCCACTTAGACCCCTGCGCAACTGAGCTTTTCTCCAGACAGGATGACATAAGTTGTAATAACTATAGCCTAAGGTATAATTTGAATAGGGGTCTTAGATTTTCACAAGGAAACCATATAAACCCACGCACTCATATGGTAGCAGGTCTAGTGTTGATACTTTTATGGTCTATGCATCTAGTTAGCAACATTAATCATTTCTATTCAAAATTATTTCCGTACATGTTCTCCTTTCGACCGAGGTGCACTGTGTGTGACAAGTTCTCTGCTTCAATCACACTTAGGTACTCGGTGGATTTGCACCGGAATTTTTTATTAGTCTCAAAATAAGCTATAAATATACCTTTTGTAATTTTAATTTAATAATTACAGACAGGAAGTGCTTCAAGATTTAACATTTCTGAATAAACATGCGTTGTCATATTAACTATAATACTATGCATAGATACATCAACGTGTTGTAATGGTAACTATGGTATGTAAGGAGTTTTGAATCACATAAGAGCTCAAATCTAGTGTTGCAGTTTTTATTATATATACATCTCTATAGTTATTATTTACTGATTTTAAAATGATCAAGCGACTATTGTTCAGAAATTAATCAATGAAATTTAAAAACTACCCAAGGTTGTGCAAAAAATCGAAATATATTTCACATGATATATCACTGAAGGCTCTGTGCAATTTAAAATATTTTTTGATCTAGAAAGACGAAGGTAGATGTACCAGTGGATCCTTAAAATAAGTCTGCATACAAACAGTAACGACTCTTTGTATTGGATTACTTAGGGAAGGTTATCACCAAGCCCTAGTAGTTAGCTCTATCAAAAGGAGTCAAGGGATCATCTATAAATATGCGGACGCCAACAGCTTTAAAGGCTGTAAAGCAATATGATAAATTTCCTAAACTGATGTAATTTAGAAAAAGAATATTTTGCATGCTCGTCGTTTTTTACGATGACTGATTTCCGTACTGCTATCAGGGACGATGATATGGAGAGAAGACAAGTGTTTGATTAGTTTGCCCGTTTCAAAAAGGGGAAATGTCAATTGAGTGACTTGGACTTGGATTTTGGTAGAAGATTTGGGGATGAAAAGAGTGGTCAGAAAATTTGTGAACCGGTTGCAGACAGCTGAACAAAAACCACCCATGGAAGCGTGTCTTGAATTGAAATAAATGCTTCAGATCGATTCAAACTTTAGCAAGGCCGTAACAGGTGATGAATCGTGGTGATACGGTTATCACCCCGAAACGAAGCAACAACCAAGTAAGTGGAAGACTCCCCTCGCCCCAGAAAGGCTAGTCAAGTGAAATCTAATGTCAAAACGATATTGATTTGTTTTTTTTCGGCGTTAGAGAAGTACACTCAGCGTTTGTTCCACCGGGTCAAACTATTAATCAGGCTTTCTAACTGGTAGTTTTAAAAAGGTTGCGTAACAATTTGCGGCGAAAGAGGCCTGATTTGTGGGCGACAGTTGATTGCGCTGTTACTACGCCAATTTTTGACAAAAAAAATGGTATGATCATCATCCCGCGCATTCACCCGACGTGGTCCCCTGTAACTTTCTTATTCCCCCGAATGAAAAAAAAAGGAAAGCATTTTGTGGATATTGATGACGTGAAGAAAAAATCCGGAGGCGGTGTGAGGCATCAAAGATGATGAATTTAAAAAAGGTTTTGATATGTAGAATAAAAAAAAATTGCATTAGTATTATTGGAGAGTAATTTGAAAGAGATTAGATTAGAGGTTCCTAAAAATGATTACTTCTGGAAAAGAATTGTTACTAGCATTTCTGCAATATCTAGGGAACACAAAATCAAAATGGTTTTAGACAGACAAGGTCAACCTGTATATGATAAATCTTGGAAAGGTTCTAAATTTTGAGTTCTTAAAGGTAATTTCGTTAAAGTACATTGTACGAGGGTATCACCAAATATTCCTGGTCTGGCATAAATGAAGGTTTAGCGGCGAGGAAAAACGTTAATAACATACCAGTTTAAGTTTTACAGCCTGGAAAATAGCAAAACTCGTTTCCCGCGAATGATTGAGATGTGATCAAATTTCTTAACCGAAAGAAACTCCTGAAAACATTAAAGAGAGGTTATGGGTGGCATACGGAAAAATCCCTCTGTTTTATTCTGTAGTGAAATATTGGTCAAAATGGTTCTGAAGGAAAACAAAATCTTTGGAAGATGACGTCACAATAGGAACGACGTTGAGGGTGGTGACGAACGATAACATTGCCTTTTTCTAAGATCTCACCCATCTATTGTTCACGATAAAGGGTATGAATAAATGTAGTAAAAATTGAGTCCCCCAAAGATTTCTCGGCAATTCAGCGCTAGCGCCCTGTTCAATGTGCTCGATATTTATTGGAGCTTTGTAGATGAAATCCTGTGGATATGTTGAAATCAATTGTTACAGGGCATAAGATCCATGATTTTCAACTGTCATTTTTTAGAATTGAATCGAATTGTGAGAGCATTCTCCTTCTACACAAAAGCAACAAAACAGTCAACGGGACAAGTTATGCAACACTCACGCAGAAATGAACGCGAAATATTCTGAAGAAAAGACTAGGAAATTGACGACAATGTGTCTGGAACACTTAAAAAACCTGCAATTCGTGACTGTGGTGTTGTACAAATCAATCACATTCTCTATAGATCAGATATGGCCCCCAGTAACCATTACATGTTTGGAAATTTGAAATAGCACATTCTGTAATGACGAAAAAATATATTTTTTTTGTACTGAATCGTTTCTGAAACTTTATAGGTGCATTGTCGTCAAGGTGCATTCTACCGAACAATAAATTTAATCATGAGTCTGTCATTTCTTTTATAGTCGGGCAATACTTAACACTTTCGTACATCAACAGATAAAGTTTATCAGATTTTCAGAAACAGAATGCACAAAGCTAACACACCAGAAAATAGATCTCGTTTATCACAAGAAAAATTCCAAACCATTGGAAACATAATGTTTTTGCGAGTATAAATAGTTTATTAGCGTGAACACGTATTATAGTTTTGCAATACTAATTAAAATTGTAAAACGTACATAAAGGGTGTATTTATTAAGTTAATAAATAACGACTGTTCTGAAAATTTGCGAGAAGCGCAAACTATGGCCCCTGATAACCATGTCATTCTCTCAAGAAGGGATGTTTGCGTTTAAATCTACAGAAAAAGCAAAAAATGTTTGAATTACGTTATCTGAGGTAACAGTTGTCATAATTTATACTGTTCATTAATTTTTTTCTTATTTAATGCAGTGAGTAAAACCAAAGTAGTACACCTACAACCGATAATGCACAAAAACTTACCTCGACAACAGTTCCAGTTTTTATTTTCACACTTTAAGGAAGCAAATAAAAATATGAAGATTAACGCTACCAATAAAGCTACAAATATGTAACCAAAAATTTCGTTATAAACCATTACTACTAAATTAAATAAGTGATATGAGTTGAAATTATAAAGGGGTAGATAATAACGGTTTGACTAATGGATGAACATATAGTAGATAAGTACATATTATCTAAAGTACTTCTTTTTTTATTTATGGAAACCTTGTAAATTCTCTATTCCTTTAATTTCTAAATATCTATTGTATACATACGTATTCTCATACGTCTCCTTACTTTGTCTTTTTATGATATTTGATCACAATTTCGTTTTGTAAACATTGACACACCTTTTGTAGAGCTTCCTGTGTTGAACTAATTTATCTAATCTTAAATTATTAATGACGAAAATTACCTGAAAAATAGCAAATGGGTAGTAAACACAATATAAATAAATTTCCCAAATCATTCCACAATGTTTGATAATAAAATTCACGTCAGATTGCTTACGAATACTTTGGCATCTGGCAAAATGTTAAAGCTAAATGTATTTAGGGTTACCGAGAAACGACCGTTAGCCATTTATTGCGGAACGGAAAGGTTTCTATATTCGGCGCGATCAGACGGCACCTCATTTGATGTGTAAAATTAATACTCCGTCTACGATTTTTGAGGCCTATCAGGTACAATCTCACACCTAACTTTAGCTAAGCATACCTGCTCTCTTTCATGTAGATCTATTACGTCATACTATCATGCATTATCTCATATCTTATTATATCTAGTCTAGTTTTACCGTATTCGCTCCGCAAAAAACACATGCCTAAACATTTATGTTACTTTCGCGCTTTTTCTAACATGCCCAATTATCACTTGAGTAATCTGGAACACTGGAACTATGGCAGGATCTCTACAAACAAAATACACCCACGTACCTCACAAGAAAAAAACACCGAACGCGTTCCAATAGCTACGCTATCATCATCAGCGGTTGACTGGGCCCCAGTCAACCGCTGTGGTGTATTTTGTTTGTTACCCAATTATCACTTCAATACAATACTCAAAGGGACAAATACGATATTTTCTCGTTTCACTGCTATGCCTAGACTCCCATTTTAATCTCGTCCATATACAGCCCATCAAGTTCCTACGCAAATACAAAAACTCACCAATTTGTTGTACAATCTCATCGTGCAGGATCAACACGCTCCCCTCTTTTTTATATTCACAGATAAACACTCCGACCTTCGTTTTTCCCTTGTTCGCCTTTAGATCTCTGCTTTCAGAAACTTCTTCAAGCTTCTTCAATATTGTTTGAGGTTCTCTCGCATTTTCGTTAAATAAAACTATATCAGCGTACCATTAAACTATTTGCATCGGTACATACTTGCCTAACACATTTATATATGAATACAATAAAAAGCTCCGGTGACATCTCGCACCCATGTCTAACACCTTGCTCTATTTTTTAGAATCACACAAGCCCTCTACCACCTTGACACAGGTTTGGCTACTATTATTTATAGCGCTTAGTCGAGCTACTCACATCAAATTTACTCATTCCATACTCACAGAAAGGTCCCTAAGCTTCTTATTATTCATTAGATGACACGTTTTATCAAAGTCTACAAAAGCACATACAGTTTTTTCTTCACATTTAAACACTGTTTAATCATCATCTGCAGAACAACCATCTGATCATCCATCCACTTCCTAATGTGAAGCCCGCTTATCTCAAATCTTACTCTGTATTATTGAATATATTCAGTAAATCAAGACTCTTCCAAACACCTTACTAAGCACACTCCACAAACTGATCCTTGGGCGGTTTTTAGGATCACTCTTGCTTCCCTTACCCTTATACGGAGGAACAATAATCGTACTTTTTCAATCGATCAATATCTTTCGACGCCCAAAACACGTGCTGAAGTAATTCACTTAAGCTTTACCATTCATATGTCAGCATTTCAACAGTAATTTCATCCACCCATGCAGGTTTACCATTCTTTCACTTTTGTACAGCGCTCTTTATCTCATTCAGCTCAATAACTTCTCAGTTTTATTCCTTATCTCCTTCACGTTCTCGTTGTTTAATTCCTCAATGAGTTTATTCTCACTTACGTGCAACTTTTCAAAGTATTCTTTCCAGAATTCTCTCAATCCGTACCGATCCCATACTATCTCGTTCATGCTATTTAGCACTCCTATCACGTCGTGCTTTGACCTACGGTTTGCATTTCTTACCCACATCCATAAAAGTTTCTTATTTCCCTCAAAATCGTTTTGCATTTCACCTTCTTTCACCCTTATTTAATTTTACTCATGCTTACTGTCTCGTTCGCTTTTTTTCTTTGCGAATGTGACACTTCATATAACCGCTTTTTCTCAGTTTCAGTTGTTGCAGCAGTCACTGCTATGTATACATCCTTTTTCTTACAAACTGCTTTTCACAAATTCGGTCCACCAAATGCTCTTTTTTTGCCTCCCCACATACCTATGTTTCACAATCGACAACAGTATATTTAGTGTAACTGTTATGTTTAAACCAGGTATTAAACACAGATTTCTTTCTACACAAATATTCACCATGCGTGGACCATTCCCATTTACTCTTGAATCCCCAAACCTTCTTTGAACGCGTTGTTGTCTATGTACGCCTACACACCCCTTCACATCGCCCAATAGAATTATTCGTTTACTTGGATTACATACATTCAATACGTTTTTCACATCGTTCGAGAAATTCGCTCTCCATATCGTTCCAGAAATTCTGACATTCTTGACCTTTCTCTCCATTTAACGGTCGTAACATGCAGTAAAAATGGATCTTTCGAAATTCCACTTCCATCCTAAACCACCTGTCTCGGCTACATTTTCAGTTACCTCAAACGTATCCAACAAAATTCTATACAAGTCAGGACTCCTATCCAGAAGACACTGCCTTGCAAACCGACAAATAATTCAATATAAAGTATAAAAACGCAAAAAAAGTAAGCTTGCTATAAACAATACGATTTAAAAAAAATACGTATTTCTTTTTAAATCGTTTATTAGTAAATAAAACGTGTGTAATTCTCAATTTTAATTACATTTAGTTGCGTAGTGAAGAGCACAAAAAAGTTGAGAAAATGTTGCAAGCTTGAATTTAACTAGCATTGGTTAGTTTAAAATAACGAACAGCTTGACCATGTAGTGTGTGTTGCCTAGTGATTGAAGAATAATTATAATATTTAAACAAGAAAGGTTTAGACGTTACAAATTCCCGCTTAGCAAAATAAAGGTTTCGTCAAAGTTACAAAATATTTGACTTAAACAGCCCCAAAATCCAAATTGTATTTAACACGACTAAACTATTGTGTCAGCAAAACACAACGCCAACAACACTGAAAACCCGTACCCTTACGAATAGCGGCCGACCCGCTAAGGAAAATTCAGTATATAAGAGTAAAAAATAGATAAAAAAAGTGGCTCAGATGCTGTAATAGGAAGTTATCATCGAAGGAAAATGAGAAATAGTGACTGAAACCTCTAAAACTGCCTACCCTACAGGCGCTACTAACCGCCCAGAAAGAGAAGAAAGAAGCCACATTGGGAACCGAAAAGGAAATATTCCGTAAATAGGACATAACGAGATTAAGTACTAATCGATTGGTCGAATTCCTGTATGAGATCAGGAACTTGTGAAGTGTGATCTTCCTTAAGATCTTTGAAGTGTCAGATGCCAATAACGTTGCCGGTTTTATCTAGTAACTCATAAGTCCACAGAGATTTTTTTGTAGATCTGAGCGAGGCTTACGTACCTAACAAAGTAATGCATTGTACGAAGTTTTATTTCACACCTCATCTCAGTAATCATACTTATCGTGACAACTTCGTAAGTTATAATGCCTGCTGAAAGACAGTTATCGATATTTTTCTAAACATCTGCAGGAGTGTCTATCTCGACAGAGTCGAGAGGTTTTCCAAACAGATCTGAATATAAGGAATACTGGTGCTGTGTGACCTATATATATATATATATATATATATATATATATATATATATATATATATATATATATATATATATTGATCTAACAGTATGGGACAGTCATAACTATAGATGATCGAAAATGTAAGAGAATATCATTGGCAATAAATATATAACCATATCTTCTACTGTACGATGGCCAACCAAATCAGTAAAAAAGTATTTTTCCAAAATGACTAATATTCCATTCACTTTAACAACCCACAAGATATTGATGAGGGAGAAAATAGTCACAAGAAAAATTATACCGCTTTTAAAATCAGGAGAAAGTTAAATAATGTTCAAGATACACATAAGTATTGTGATATAGCCATATTCGATAATAACTTTCTCCTTATTAATACACAACTAACATTCCTTAATAAGTATACATATAATAGTTAATATTGGAAGGAGAGGAAAGCAACGCGTTTCATTCCCTCCCCCAGGAGGAGGGCGGACTGCTCGAGCTTTCCAAGCTCATTGCATGGTAGCATTAAGTATCTGTGCGGTCAAGATGGGATCGGAAGGAATGTAGTTAATATTCTGAGGGGGAAGCTACTACCCCAGCACTCGCATAAATAACCACACATGATGTGCGTATACGTCATACCGCTATATGTGTATGACTCTTGAAAAAATCTCATATAAGGTAGGCAGTAATGGGTATCGAACCTACTACCTCCCGAATGCTAAGCAAACTGTGTTACCACATACACAAGTAGCTCTGTATAGTTAATATTCCACTCTTTTGAAATAAATACCTACAGGAAGTACGACGTGGCGCATTAAGCGCTGTCCAAGAAAATCAGTAAGTAAGAGTTCAAGCTTAGAAATTCAGTTTTCAACTTCACACATTTAATTTTTGCAACAGAAAATTTTTTGCAGTGGGTGTAACGTTGCGTCGAATTGTCTATATAGAAAGCAAACAACAAAATGAAAACTTTCACAACTAACGTTCGTAATTAGAATAATAATAATAATAGTAATAATAATAATAATAATAATTATTATTATTATTATTATTATTATTAATATTAATTAATAATAATAATAATAATAATAATAATAATAATAATAATGATAATAATAACAACACAGTAATCAAACTTGAATGCCTTTATGCTGCTGAATGTCTTACAACAAACACAAACATACAAATGGATAGTATAAATAAGAATGAAATAAAAATCATCCGAAGAATAATAGGACCAAGATTTGACAATGGAATATGGAAACTTCGCAGTAATAAAGAAGTTTACGAGAACACGGAAAGAGTCGGAGATACAATGAGAAATAGAAGGGTGTCATATACGCACACCTTACATTAAGTTATTGGGCAAAAACAAATTTTTCAAGATTTACGTTTAAAGCTTTTAATAACAATTGCAGCTGTCCTCCTCACTAAAAGTGAAAAAGTGTTTGAAATATTAGTGTCAACGAAATTTAAATGCCAATTTAAAAAAAAATCTAAAGCAGCCCGCGTGTCAAAAATACCATAAATATAGTTTACAGGTTTTAAAACTTTTTAATCAATTAATTTAATTTTTTAGGCTTATGTGGTTTCGGATCAAGAAATTTGATTAGAAGGTTGTGTAAAATTGAATTATCTTTAAACAAGATTTCTACATACTTTGCTATAAGGTTGGTGTTATTCAGATATTGAAAGTATCTGAACCAATAGAATTCTGCTAGTTAAGTTAAATACACGTATTCTAATAACGGTAACGCACTCAAATTGATTCAAACGCGACCAAACACTACGAGGATGCTTGTATGTCACTTGTAATCATAGACCAAATTAAATGATGTAATGAGTGCGGTCTATTGTCTTTTTTCCGCTTATAGAGCCCATATAGCTGTTATAAAGCTAAAATACGTTTAAAATAACGAAGTAATGCACTCGCATGTAGGAGTAGAAATGAACTTACCAAAATTTGCATTTTTGCCTTTGGAGAACATCAATACTGTTTGCAGGTGGTTCTAAAGTATTTAGATCCGACCCATGATATCCCATGTGTTCAATTGGTGGTAGATCCGGCGAACGGGAAAGGTATGGAAGCATGTCAACATTAACATTATTCATAAACTCCATAGCAGCCCTTGTCGTATATGGATGCGCATTATGATGATGAAAAATCGGATTTTGCAGTTCTTGAAGAAATGGCAGTAACACTGGTAACAACACGTTATTGATGTATCAAATTGCATTTAATGTTTCCGGAATACTACTAGATGACGTCTACTTCCATGACGGATAGCGTCCCATATCATCACCCTGAGTAAGAACTGTATGCCGATGTTCAGAAAACTGTATGTCGTATTATGGCCATTTTACGACCATCATTAGCCCATAAACAAACTCGACATTGTCAGATATACGACCCGATTCCATTATTCACTCCAGTTTAACCTTTCGCTATACCACTCTAATCGTGAACCTCTATGAAGTGAAGTTAGACGTGAACAAAGCAATGGCTTCATAGTGTATGAAGAAAGGTTAACTAGGCGCACACCCTTCTGTTACTGAAACACGAGTTTGATGCAAAATACAAAAAGATTGGCTTTCTCTACAGTCAGCAACTATAGATCCATCAAGAGATGTCATGGGGGAAATGTAGATGTACCAAGTTTTTACTGATGGTTTTAGCTAGAGACCAAAATTTACGACTACCTAAAACAGATATAGCCAGTTTTGTTGTTCACACTAGTTTTTAGCGTTAGCGATAACACTTTTGCATGTATTTCTAGCACCAATGAAGTCTGCATGACTCTCAACCGTTTTATTAGATTTTCATTTAACATAAGAGATATTTTTCAAAGATATTGCATCAGCACAAGCTTTATTGAACTAAGGTTGGGAACGAGAATCACCTATACAATTTTGTTTTTTGGGCATGTATAACTCCATGTCCATGAGGATGAGTTCAGAGCAAAATCCGAAGAAGAGGACGACTTAAAATAATATTCACGCCATGGGAAGGTTGCAAAGAAGTCCCATAAATCACTCCATTTAGCTGACTTAAAAGTCCACAAGGTTCTATCGCTGTTGGGAACAACAGGGGAATTAGGGGCAGTAGAAGTTATTTCGATTAGACAATGGTCAGATAAATCTAGAGGGAAAACAACTGAAGATTTATAAACAAGTTAGGTTGACGTAAAAAAGAGGTATAGAAGATGTGAAGTATGGTTGGTTATTAGAGATACGCGTGAGTTCAGAAATGATTTTTGTCACATCACATGAAATAGAAAATGTTTCTGCACTATGAGCAGCAGGATTAGTAGTAGATAAAAATTGAAGTAAATTGAAATTTCGCAGAATTGAGGTATCCAAGGATTGAAACTGAGACAGATAATAGACCACTTTGAAAGTTACTGTCATTAGAAGACCTATAAATGCAACAGTGGAATTTCACAAATTTAGGATCAGAATGTCTAAACCAAATCAGGTGGAATATTTTATTCTTGAAAGAGGCAATCCTCTTGCAAGCGATGTTGTCCTTGAGATAGGCACATACGCGAAAGAGTGAAGATTATATTGGGGAAATTGCAATCCAGATGAATCAGAGCTTTCAGAGAAGACTTGTGTTTCAGATTGAAACAAAATTTCAGATGTTGGTGAACAGAATTAAGATTAGACCTGATACTGCGGATGTTGCTATAGTGGATCAAAAATTGAGTACGTTCGATAACCGACGTCGCTTGGGAGCAGGATTTTACGTCTGGTATTTATTACCCTAGAAACCACAGCCATCTTTTTTTTATTTTTAATTTTGGACTTTCAATCCGATAGGAAAGCAGTGAGGGGGAGAAGGAAGGGTAAAGAGGAGAATAGGTAAACGACAAAAAAAAGGGTGACGCTATAAACCCAAAGTTTTGTGTTGAACCGTGGAAGACGTACGCGAGGTCAATTCTAAAATAAACATAAATACAGGATGTCATCTCCAGCAGTGGGTGACCACCACGTTATGAAAGACGATCCAGAAATAAAAGCGTAAGATATCTAATTGTCTCTTTAATTCGAATACAGAAAGCTGATTTTTTATTCCTTTTATTTGATATCGTATTTCTATTTTATGTGTATGTTAATATTCCTTTCTGTATTGTAATCAAATCGTTTTGCTTATATCGGCTTTTAAACTATTAAATAAATAAGGTCATTAATTTCAAACGTTCAAATCTTTCATTGAATTACATTTAATCGTGGAGGAAACGGAATACCTACAAAATAATTTCAAGTAATAGGTAATTTTTAGTATCAACATAGAAGACATTAAAGTACGTTATCGTATAGAAAATAATTGGTCATTGAGATATTTGTAGCCTAGGCATTTAAAAATTTTATTTGTGATAAATTACCTTATTTAAAGGTAATGAGTGTGAAAATTTTAGTATAACATATAATTGATTATTGAATTATGTTTGGGGTATTTGATGTGTAAGTGACGCTTTGTGTTAACGTACTTTTCGATAAGAACTGATGTTTTATATTTGATATACAACTAGGAAGGCCTTTATGATAGTTTAACTAATTTACAATTTAAAGAGAACAATTAATTGTACGGAGTGTATTAACAAACTGGACGTCCGGTTGTAATAATTAGACATGCGAATTACAAATGTGTGAAAAGGTTTTTAAGTACACGATCCATTCTATTTTGAAGTTATTGTTTATCTCCATTTATAATTGGTTTCTTTAAATTATTTCTATTACATGCAGTTCTGTATAACGTAGAATAATTTATAACGTTATAAAGCACAAACCGCATAGTTAAAGTATTGCACGAGTGGGTGTGTACTTACATGTACGTAGGCGTAAATGATTTAAATAAAACTCTTTATTTAGTGTGCTGAAATAACTCCGTTCTGTAACATTAAGGTTAAAATCGATTCTCAAATAAAAGCACCTCATCTTAAAAACATTTTACGTGTAGCCGAATTTCTTTAAAATAATTGAATTCTAGATAAGTTTTATTAGCCTGTTTTATACGGTAATAAACAAACTTTAAAAATGTTATTGTATTGTATGTTTATATAAGTTAAACCAAAGAGTATGTGATGTATAGAGGGAATGGTTAACGCTTTTTTTTTACGTAATGTGTGTACTATAATTTTCGTACAATCAAAACATTGCCACATGTAATTTTTATAGTTTTCTAATTGAGGAGGCAACCGCTGGGAATTCCTTACTATTGACGTTTATCTACCTCACGTAAGAACACGCGAAACTATTTTGTTTACTTTTCTTTATACATATTTGCTAACCCCCTTATGTACGAAGCAATAATAATAATGCGTGATTTTTAGGTTTTAATTTTAGTGTTAGAGTAATATTCCGATGATTTATTAAAAATTAATTTTAAAAATTAAAATTCTGTTTTTGCAATAATTTTTTGTTGTTTAGCTGTTTGTAAAAGCAAACGTAACTAAGGTTGATTACGTTTTTTTATGATGAGCAGAAGGTTTTGCAAGAAGTGCAAAGTAACATTCCTTACTTATTAATTTGTTCTAAATTTGTCCTGTCTTAATATTTTTTATTACAATGCGGGATTGCTTTTATAAGAATTCTGAATTCAAGTGTTACTAAGTTCCAAACAAGTAGATTGAATTTTTATGGTGTTCTTTTGTAATTTTTGGGTTATTGAGAGTAACATTGCAATTTGGCAAAATATTTTGAATTAAATTTCATTAATGCATTAGCGATTTTGTCATAGGCGGTAACGTATTTTGAGCATTTTAAATTGCTATTTTTGCTGAGTATTATTATGCTTTTAATGAATAACTTAAATCACAGTATTAATATTTATTTGCGACTGTCCGTTTGGAATTGGGCTTAACACGTTCGCTGCCGCTGTAGCTGGGATTGCGTCACTAGATAACCAATTTTCTTATTGTAAAATCTCAAAATTTAATGTTAGAAGCTGCTGTGAATAGCTTTGCAAAGGTAATAACTAAAAATTTTCTCCCCTGAATGAAAGTTTTTTTTTGGACGCACTAAAGCGTCAGTGGCATATAGCCTGTCCGGTAGAACTGAACGGGTATCGGATTAACAAGGAGGATTGTCAATATATGGTTCTATTGTGCTTGAAACCGCCTTAATGCTTTGCTGTCTCGTACTTATTGTACGTGACAAAGAAAGATGGATATATTATGAATAATGCCTCTATTTCTGCCGAACAAAAGCGTTTGCAACTTTCACACATAATGACAAGGCAATAAGAATCAGATGCAGGTAGAATAGAAATTCAATAGGTATAATAAAATGCCAGTGGTTCTCAACACTGCTTTAACATTACATTTAAAATTTATGGAAGAATGCAAGTTTTTATAATAAACATTTATAAAAGCCATTCATAATAATGAATATTCGATTAAGTATAGGTATTTCAATTTACATTTAGAAAGTTCATTGTATACCTAAGTATGGTAATGACGTTTTAGTGTACTCCAATTACAAAAGAATCCAAATAAATATGCAATACTGTAACAATAAGTAATTAATAATAGATTATTATACCATTTAGTAGGTACATATAGGTATAAATAAAACAACTGCAATATCTATATTATCATTATTCTTTGAGTAAGCGTTTATATAAACTAACCATTAATATAATGGATGACTCAGGAAGTGATGAATCTGAAGCCGAATGACAATTATAATTTTTACATTTAATTATAAAAGTATATCTTTGTAATTTAATTAATATTTACTAACTATAATAAAAATGTATTTGTTATTGTTGTTATAAGTATAAGTGAAAGGTGTCAATTGAAATTACTTATAGGTAATTAGTAATCGATTATTATTTTTATTATACAAAAGTTGCATTTCTTCACAAATTATATAATGTTAAAGCAGTGTTGAGAACCACTGGCATTTTATTATACCTATTGAATTTCTATTCTACCTGCATCTGATTCTTATTGCCTTGTCATTATGTGTGAAAGTTGCAAACGCTTTTGTTCGGCAGAAATAGAGGCATTATTCATAATATATCCATCTTTCTTTGTCACGTACAATAAGTACGAGACAGCAAAGCATTAAGGCGGTTTCAAGCACAATAGAACCATATATTGACAATCCTCCTTGTTAATCCGATACCCGTTCAGTTCTACCGGACAGGCTTTATCAGGCCAAATTCTGTAGCGACTGGCTAGTGCCGCGCTAGTGCGTCTATTTTATTTTTACTGTAAAGTAGCGACAGTATAAATTACTAAATTTTTATGTTGAATTCAAAAATGGAAACGAAAAAAACAACCGAAAAGCGAAATATTTATTGCACGAAAAGTCAAATGTCAAATGCTTGGAGGGGCATTTTCTTGCCAGAATATTTATTTTATAGGGCATGTGCGTTTGCCAGCATCATTTCCAAAACATGGATAAAAAGTTTCTTGTACAGGGTATTGTTTTTCCTTCCGAGAGATAATATGGCAACATCTGATCTTGCCGATCAACTCCCGACATAAATTTATTATAGCTTACAATGGCTAAGGGCTTAGATTTCACCTCTTTTCTTTTGTTTTCGACCTCAACCATGTCATTTTCAAATTTATTAGAAATGTAATGAGCTTCCCTCTTATCACGCCATTTACCTATCATAACTCCTTTCACCTTTCCAACCTTTTTTCAATTTTGCCTTTTGTACGTCCTTGGGAGTATGCTTCCTATTTGCCTTGAGAGTTCCCGTACAGTGAGTCTTCTTATCCAGTAACAACTTAGCCAAATCGAAGCTATTATAGTAGTTGTCCATGTACACATGGTGACCGGCATTCAACTTTTCATCCAATAAATGAAGAACAACTATTTGCGAATGGCCTCTTTCTCCTAAATCGTCCAGCATGCCAGTGTAAACCAAGATTTTTAAGACTATTCCAGTGGGAGTAGTCAAAATATAAAGCTTTATGCCATGAGTGCGCTTTATTTTTGATATATTGGCGAAAAATTAATCTTCCACACCAAAGAACCACCGATTCGTCCAACGACAATTCTCGGTCAGGGTAGTATACTTGATACATCCTTTCATTGAAAAAGTTTATAACTGAACGTATTTTATACAACCTATCGGCTGGTTTTGTGCGCCCGGTTTTGGATTTTCTGCAAAATGCAGTGCACGCAGTATTAGAAGAAAACGATTTCGAGAAATACTATCGGCAATTCCTTTCAGGTGAAATGAAGGATCCTTTTTCCAATAGTCCTGCAACTTGCTCATTTTTACAGTTCCCATGTGCAGGAAAACACCCAAGAAAACTAACAATTCAGCTAATATCGCCTATTTCCAACTAGTTATTCGTGATTGTTCCTTGATTCTCACAGAAAGGAATATTTCAGTTGCGTTACGAGTTGTTTCTTCAACAACTTTCAACAGAAATTCGTCCGTCACCAAAAGGCGAAAATAATCTATAGGATTGTTTGCAGTTGGTTGAATTAGCAGTCCCTCCTTTTTCGTAAACGGATGATTCACCATGCCAACTGGAACACTATCCCCATCGCTTGAATTCACGGAATCTTCTGCCATTTCTACGGTCCCATCGAAAACAATATCACCTCCGTCAGACTCTTCACTGGATTCCCACCCATGCACTTCTTGCGAAGTTTCCGTATCCGAATCACTTTCTTCCAATATTTGTAATAATTCCGCGTCTGGTAGTGCTTTTGTGTTTATTTCCTTCCGTAGTTTACTTTTCTTAGGTTCCGAAGGACCCGCTACGTCATCACTGTCTTCCATTTGCAGTACCGCAACAGAGAAAAACGGTAGGAAAAAAACGCGAACCGCGCCCGTGAAAATCGAAAACAATACGTTACCGGAGTACCTATGCATCTAACAACAACTAGTGGCAGATCCAGACTGAACTGCGATGCATAACAACACCAGAATCTCTGTACGCGCCGGCGCGTCCATTGCACATGCGTTAGTATAAGTCAAAAGCGAAGCGAGTCGATCGTTCTCACGGGAGAGACCTAGAGTAACCCTAAGCATCGTGTAGTAATTCTAACGCTTTATCCTGTAACCTTGTGTAAACTAAAACGTTTAAGTGTTTTATGTCAAATTGGTCCGTAATCAATATAAACATTCTTTACTTGAAAATTAATGAACAGTTGGTTTATATAAAGTATGCTTACTAGGTTTTGTTTGTTTATTGAAACGTTCTTAACCGACAGATTTAGGAAATTATATATTCATTTAATTACTTAGTTTGATTTGTTATTGCATTCTCTACCTAGGTCGCTAATTTAGGTATATTACTGTTAAAGTTTTATTTAATTGAAAAGGGCATGTGCCACCTTTTTATCTTTTGGAAGCGCTTTTGTGGAAGTAAAAGAAAGGAAAAATAGGCATACTGTATTTGTGACAAGAAATTTTATTGTTAACTTGAAATTTATGGTGGTGTATTTGGACTATTTTATTTGTATGCAATAGCCGTTTGTTAAAGTTGACATTTTATATCTGCTAAAAGGATGTTATCCAATTTTTTTATGGTCGATGATTGGTTGACAATCTCATTTTAGTTTGAGTAATTAATATCAATTAAGATAGAGATGGTGCGAATTTTATTTGAAGTGAAGATTTAACAGCTTATTTATTGCTGGTAAAGCCGTAAGGTGTGAGCTATACTGAGTTGTCTTTGGAGAATTGCGTTTCAGCTTCGATCTAAGAGGATAACCAGCGAAGTTTGCAACCTGAAGGAGGTTGCAAAGAGTAGCTTCGCGTATTTTTCCTTGTTCTGTACTAGTCTATTACCTTTTATTAATGTACTTTTACGACGAGCTAGTTTGCCCTTGTGGATATTTACCTGTACGTCCTCTCCATTACTTGGTATATGTAATAGCTGTTTGTATTTTTGTGATTGTACTTTATTTTTCTTCGGAAAGTAAATGTCACAACAGTCTAATTACGTGATAGTAATGTTGGTGGTTGGTAATATTACTGGTTGTAAGTAAAATTCTATCCATTGTACGAAAATTTTTGGCTCTAAATGCACGTTCTGTCCGACTTTTTTTTAGTTTTTCGGCTATTATTGTCACGTGGTCGTGATTTTATCACGCATTTGCCGTTAATTTCGAAATTATAAATTATTTATTAGTGCTGAACTTCTGAAATGTAATATAAGTTCATGCAGGTAAATAAATTCTTGGGAAGTTTTGTGATTGTAACGTTTTATATTGTTCATTTACGTATTTTGAAAATATTCAAAAATTTAACAAGAAGTAGTCGCATTTAGAATCCTTTCTTAATACACAATATGTTTGAAATGAAGATGAGATTTCGTATTGATATCAGTAGGTAGTGGAATCCCTTTTTCTAAGTTTGTTGAAAGTTAAGTAGTTTTTTGTAAATAATAGTTCTTCGCATTTTGTAAATTTTGTCAATCATAATAAGCATTGTCGTTAAAATTATGTTTCGTTTTCGCACGTGAATACTCTTGTTTTAGTGAATGAGAGGTCGACTAGTTTTTATGTAAATAAATGTTATATTAAATTTCAGTGAATTTTGTTAAATGAATTTGGAATTGCATCAATGTAAAATTATATTAAGTATGAAATTATTACGTTGTATGGTACATCTTTTGCTAATTTAAATTGTAGCCGTCAGACTGCCGCCTTTCTTTCGATAAAGATTTTGGTCTTAAACAAAGAGTTTCCGAGGCGTTAAGGTCGAGCGTCGTGATGAACTTCAATCTACAGGATATCGGTTACATTGATAACATCCGCTAGTTGCTTTGGTGATGCAATTTTACCGACGGCTCGCGAGTTTGATTCGTTTTGGCGCGTATTAAAAAATTCAAGTAATCTTTTTAATGATTGGCTAATTAATAAGTTGGGATATAAACATTCAATGTGGTGGCCAATGGATTTTTCGCTCCTCATGTAGACGCAGAAGTGTTCATACATTAACGTTACCGCGGCCAGTGAATTTTCGCGAATCGGCGTTACCACAAATTGAAAGAACTTTCGTTAGTAGGGGCAGTATCCCCAAACAACTCTTGTTGGAATCTTATTGTGCACTCGACCAACATGAGATTGATTTATCGTTAAGTGCAGTTTATCCAAAGGGCCTTTGGCGTAGAACCTAGAAAAGGTGTTAAGCGTTAATTTGGAGTAGTTATCGCTTTTATGCGAAAAAAACAAAACGTCCGTTCCTAATTCCTCAGACATTAAGTTCACATTTGCCGGTAACGAATAACTCGCTGTACAGAATTAAGCTTTTGCGTATAGTTAAAGAAGAATAATAAGTATCAAGCAGAACTAGGTCATAAGTCGTAAGTAAAGTACACAAGTAACGTGTGAATATAGACTGTAGTGTACCGTACAATCAATTGGGATGATAATCGACCGCAAATTGGTATTTTAAATCAACGCGCTGCATTTCTCTTCGTTGGGCGTCAACTTTGTATGAACAAATGGTACCTAAATATTGAGAAAACTACGTTTATACACTTCAAAGCAAAGCAACTACAATATTCAGAAGGTTTTCTAATAAGAACAAATGGTAAATCAGTAATGCAGGTGAGTATAACAAATTTTTTAGCTATATACTAATTGATAAACAATTAAAATGGGATGTTTATGTAACTAATTTGTTTAAAATGTTATCATCAGTTTGTTATACTGTGTATATATGGATATATGGCTTGTGTAACTCCCGGAACTCCTTGTAAGACTTTGTTACTTTTTAACAGTACCATTAATATATATCAAAGAAATATTACTCTTTGTTCATAGCCATACAAGTTTGTTTATAAGAAATAGTGATTTTCACGAATATGGTACCAGAAACAAAATTAATTATTCAATTCCCATACAACATACTAGGGACAAAGTTGTATAACCAACTGCCAGAAAAGTTAAAAGTTCTAAGCCGATCACGTTTTAATAAAACTATTCACAAGTATCTAGTTGAATGCAACTTTTATAATTTACATCAATTTTTAAATTCAAATATTTTTTTCATTTGAATTATTTTGTATTATGTGTATTTTTTTTCCGTATGTTCTAACGGTCGAATACGCGGGTTTGTTTTTGGATTCATTTCGATCGTTTAAATTTGAAATCCTAGCGTTCATCCGTGCTTTAATCATTTTTATATGAATTCTTTTGATTTGTTGTATTGGTTATTTTGTACCGAAATTTAATGTGACAATTGCGTTACCAGGTATTTGTTATAACCATTTGTGATTTTGGCATATGAGTAACATTTATAGTGATTTGAGTAAAGGCCTACGTTGAAACTAGCTAGTATCACCGCCTATTAAGTAAACTAAGTGATTTAATTGGAATAGAAAGAAATTAATGTAACGATTATGTGGTTATCTCGAAGGTGGTGATTTCATAATACATTTCACATACATATTTTAGCTGTTTTTTTTTATGAAATTATCATTGAAATAACGGCAATATTTGGTTGTTGATTTTAAGAAAGTAGTTACGGTCGGAAATTTAGCAATTGATGATTTAATTATAACGCAACATTTAATGAAATATGCGTTAATACAATAGTTTTCATGAATTTGAGCATATTTTATAGTGAATTGATTCCTATTCTTGGAAGTATAATTTTATTGAAAATTAGATGTATTAAGTAAAGTAGCGTAGCAACAGAATTATTGTTTCTTTGATCAGATCAGTGACTGATTTTGCGATACGCAATTATTTTAGATAAGCGTGCGATTTGAAGTCTTTCAGGTATAGCAAAGATCTGCTCAGGACCACCTTTAATTACGTCCAGGTAAGCGAGTGATTTGAGTATTTAGGCGAGCTGTGAACTGGCGTGTTTAGTCATTTTAACCCTGATTTTGTAGTTTATTAGATTTTAGGATGTTACAGATATTTGATCGTGTCGATTTAGATTTGTTGTGACGTATTTTTCGTTTGAAATTGAATAATTAATTACCATTTTGATCAATAATTTTGGTTTTATTATCGAAATCTTTGCACTTTTACATGAAGCTTAAGATTTTATTGAAGTTCGGATGAACTTTGCGCAAATGTTTTTGGAGTAGAATTTTAGTAGAGGGTGGGTTTTATTTGAGTGAACATTATAGTTTCTTGTTAGGCCATTATAATACCTAGTTCTTGACGTTTTGACGCTATAAATGTATTTAACAGGTTTCCCCTTTTAAACATTTTTAACCGATTTTGACATTTTTGGAGTTATGATAAATGCCTTTTTGCAACATTAAGTAAGAACCCCTCCCACACCACTGAGCTATGCTGTGCTCGCATTGCCGTTACGGGCTGATGGTCAAATGAGTATTCGACCTGTTATTGGGTGGATGCATCGATTCGTTACAAATTATTGGGTTTTTATTTAAGAATTACCTAGAATTCATGAGAGGATTTATTAAAACTTGGAATATGGAAAGCTCTCGATTAATTGCAATTTTATGTGACGCCTAGATCACCATTTTGGAGTCAAATTCATTAACAGTTTGATCAGATTTACTATCGTAGACAGCCAATCCACGTAGGAATAATAGCTAGGTTAATAAATGACATTGAAAAAGTAAGGTATTAAAATGTTGGTACGGGACAAATACAAAATATTCAATGACGTCAAAAAATTAGCATTTAATCCTTACATTAATGTATGTAACAATCATAAAATGGTAGGAAAAAAAGTGCTTACCTTTTAATTCATTTTTCAATTTATATTTTTTAAACTGATACACCAAAAATAGTCTTAGTGCTAAAGCTAAAACAATAACAAAAGAAATTGTTGCAATAAAACTAATGGTAATTTCAGTGATCATCTTGCACTTTTAGCTTTAGGAATATGAAAATTAATATACACGCCGATATAGATAAAATTACATATCAAACCCCCTTTAATACTTCCATCCGCCAATTTCTACAAGCCAGATAAGATTACAAAAGTTAAATAAACGCTTATGCAAACATTATAAATTTTACTCG
This sequence comes from Vesta saturnalis, assembly GCA_036346205.1. Taxonomy (NCBI): domain Eukaryota; kingdom Metazoa; phylum Arthropoda; class Insecta; order Coleoptera; family Lampyridae; genus Vesta; species Vesta saturnalis. The sequence goes on from JARFJB010001721.1 coordinate 2,553,851, forward strand.
CAAAAAGATCAAACAAAATCATAACTTGTCTATAATTAAAAAATTTCGTTAATTACGAGCAATAGATTAATAAAATTGTAATGAATTTAATACATATTCAGGTGGGTTTAATGTAAATCAGAAGAAACTGCTTTAAATAAAAATAGGCGCAACGCTTTGACACATTTATTGAAGCTCAACCCAAAAATATATGATAATTAGTATCTTAGGGAATTTCCTGGGATCACATTTTCCTTACTTGCTCTTAATCGTTTAACGACAAGTAAATAGAATTTGATATTTTTAGCATGATTGAGGTAGGTGTATATGAACAAATAGATAAAAGTTTTAATAAGATTTATTTACCTTATCATATGAAATTAAGCCTTTTGGAAGTGTTGGTAACATAATTTGTATTAAACTGGTCGTAGTATTGCATTTAGAAAATACTGAGTTTCTATGGCCAAGAAAATAAACTAAATCGGTCAACAGTCTTTATAAATCAAAATATTATGGAACTTATTTCCGGTTTAGAAATATTATCGGCGTTATCGCTCCCAAATCAATACCGATTAAGATTTTAAGTGCTTTAATAATATTGACAAAATAACGCGATTACATTTCCACACTTTCAAGATACTTTATTTTGCCATTTTTACATCTGAGTTTAGTAACTTTTGGTCCCTCAATAATACCTAGGACGCAGCTACTACAAACAGTATTGGATTCGTCAAAAAACGGAATCAATCCGCAAAAAAAAAGGTTAAATTGAAAAAGGTTTCCCTTGGCTAGTTTTGTCTTCTTAACAGTAATTTATTTGAATTTAACATTTACCTACAACAATCCCAAGAAAGTGGGTAAAAATGGTATCAGGATCCAGCTAATAATATATACTACTAGGAATATTCGACAATATTTAATTTTCGCAAACAGCAATTAAACAGTGTATGTGGGCCAAATTCCTTATTATGAACAAGGACAATTTTAATTATATAGACAAAAACGAAATAATCTACGATGTACGGCATCTTATATGGATATAAAAGGATATAAAAAAGTCGTTCTTTCATGGTGTGAGATTTTTTATCGTTTTTGCAATCACGTTTACTCCCAAAAATCCAAAGAAAGTAAATAAAAATGATATCACGTTCGAGGTCATAAAATACTTCTAGTCGGCTCAATAATATTTAATTTTTGCAAACAGTAGTTGAATAACGAATAAACGCTTATCTGGTTAAATTTTTTTGGGTAAGCACAGCTTTAATTATATACGCAAATACGGAACGAGTCACGATATACAGGGTGGGCCAACAGGGTGATAGATTGTGGGTTTATTAAGGAATATTTCTAAAGTTTGTTGATGGGCAAAGTGTATACAGGGCGATTTATACCAAAGTTACATTTTTTTAAATGGAACTCCCGTATATTATTGCATATTTGGATTCCTTGATCTATTCCAGTGCGACTTTATGTATCAGACATGGTACTTAAATCGAATCGTTTAGCCGCAATTCGTCATTTATACAAGATGTCTGAAAAAATTAAATATCGCTGTGATCACCAAACTTAGAAGGCCATAACTATGCGATGTTACTAGACATGAAATGCACTATCGTAGATCGGACGGTCAAATCCGAATTCTTCTTGTGTTTAGAGAAATTACTTTGTCAATTTAGAAAATTTCAATCAATGGTAACTTGATTTTTTTAAACAGAACGGCCAATTTTAATTTTTGCTTTAAATGCGGAATTTTTTTACCTTTCTAACGATATAAATTAGTGCTAGAATACGGGCACTTGTCGCCGCCATCTTGAATTTTCACTTTTTTATATGCCCACGTGGGAATAGTATTTTTTCACCCCTATGGTTTCTTTTTGGAGGGCATTTTCAACCCCTGATTTTCACCCTGATTTGGTTGTATTAAGAACCTTTTTTATGGTTTCTTTTCGGAGGCCATTTCCAACCCTTGATCTTCACCCTAATTAGAGTCCTTTTGTCGGTTCACACCTATGGCTTCTTTTCGGTGGTCATTTTTAACCACCAGATGGAATTTTCACACTAATTTGATTGTATTAAGAGCCCCTTTGGCAGTTTAGCCCCTGGAAGGTAGGCAAATGCGTGCGTATACAATGTTCTAATAAGGGGCCCTAATGCTACCTCATAAGACAGCTATAAGAACTTGTGTTAGGTCTGCGCCCCGGCCCCCTTGACTGAAAATAGTATTATAATAAGGGGACCCTAATGCTAACGTGTAAGGCAAGTGTAGGAACTACCATGTAGGCCTTCGATCTTGTGTTAGCGTCTGCGCCCCTGTCGTGGCCCCCTTGGCGGGAAATTTGAAATAAGGGGGCCCTAATGCTAACTTGTAAAACACGTGTAGATCTTGGAAATTTGTTCTCGGGCCTTCGCCCCCATATCGCGACCCCCTGGTTGGAAGTGGTATGGGGCACTAACCTTATAAGACAAGTTCAGAAACTAGCTCTTGGGACTTGGCCCCTATCGTGGCTCCCTTGGTGCAATTTTATGTGGGTTCTAATCTAATCTTATAAGACAGGTGTAGGCCTTCGCCCCCCGTTATAAAAATCGAATCAGGTGGCCCTAATGCTAACTTTAAGACAGGACTTGTGTTAGGGTCTGCGCCCCGGTGCCCTTCGAGTTAAAATTGATCGTTAGCGCTATCTAGTTGTGTATATTTAAACTAGCGAGTTTCTTTTGGCTCTTTCTCACACACACACACACACAAACAAATCAATCAATCAATTAATTAAGCAGTTGAATCTCAAACAAATCATGCTCGATCTAATCAATCAGATCAATCTCAATCAATCAACCAAAATCAATAAATCATATCTTACAGTTTGCGGAAACCAGCTTACAGTTCAAAAACTGATTTGGTTAATTAATTAAAGTTTGTTTGCTCAAAATCAGACACAGTTCAAAATAGCAAATTGCTATAACGGAAATAAAAGACCAAATAAATGAGTAGAATAAGAGTTGATGCAGACTTGGTTGGTTTTATGACAGCCTCCCCTTATAATAACACATTAAATCTTTATTGGCATTTTTGTGTAGAGTATTAAGTAATATATACATTAAAAAATAATACGCATACCTTGAGATGTGTTTTTTCTTTCTACTGTTCGAATAATAACGGCGTTGGGGAACTAAACTACATATTGAAATATTTCATACAGTTCACTCAACCGTTTTGTGTTTTTACTTATGGATAGTTGATATAAAACCGGCTATTGGCTTTCCCATCATTAAATAATTTAGGATGTAAAATATACAAACCTAATTATCGATATCACCTTACTGCAACTCGTATTTACCTTTTCCTTTCGCAGACTACTTAGAGCCAACTTATATGAATTTATATACAAAACAATGGTTATTTACAACATACATTTAAAAGATTTCACCTATATGATAAAACTGCTTTTATGGAACGCATTTGTTATTTAACAGTCATGATTGGAAAGTGGCGTCGTGTTAATTAATGTGTTTATGAAATATTTTAAAAACTTCCTGTTGCAAAAAGGTCCAGTATTAGGTGAAATAATAATCATTTTCTTCATCCGCTTCATCTTGAGCGATTATAGTCTATTAACTAGTAAAACATCTAATATCCTGCTGCTGCTTCATAATAATGTTCACCCGTTAGTAATTATACGTTAAATACACGCAAGGCCTAATGTCTAATATTTTATTTTACGATTAGTATTACACAGATATGGGATTATTCTTAAAAATTAGCCAAGTTCTCCACGCTACCTTGAAATACTACATAGGCTTTCAATTCTTCTTCCCTGAAGCTGTACCGCATGCATCTTTCTTTATCCAACTTCGGATCAGTAGCATGTTTTCTAATACACACAAGACAACATCTTCAATATAGTGGTGTGTTCGCCGAAAAAATGGCTTGTGTATTCTTCTTTAAGCTAGATTTTGCCTCTATACAGCATACAAGCTGAATTACCTCTGTCAAAAAAAGGGTTACAGTCAAATTAAGTATACCGCCCTCTTTTAATCTTTGAATTTTTACCGATAAGGGCCTGTCATGCTATTACTTAAGACGGCTTTACATACAGGTTCTGTCTCGGATGAACAGTCGAAAAGGGCTTTTAGATTTACAAACATGCCCCTAGGGAAGATATTAGAGAGTGGTTAGGTCAATACTCGCGCCGCTCGGGTATTGACTAACCACACTCTAATATCTTCCCTAGGGACATGTTTATAAATCTAAACTGCTTTTTTGGCTGAGGTTGCAAAGGCTGTTTCGGCGACCCCTACTCCAAACTTCCCCTAAGATAACCGATTCTACCCGAACATTGACGAGTGCACAAGACCCACAGCCAGCAGCATTCTCGTTTCTCGTGCGTTTCGCTCTTTAAAGTGTAACCGTCATGGAGTGAGCATTATTATAAGGTATTCTCCTGTTTATGAGCCAACATCAACGGACATTAGAGATTTTACTGACTTGTTAATAAATTATTACAACATAACCGTTCAAGATGATGATGGAAACGATGAGGTGGATGAGCTGAATGTATCTCACACCCAAGGTGATAGTGATGATTCACAGAAGAAGAAGAAGAGCGATGGGGTAGAGGAGAAGGACGACTCTTAAAACTATGATGATAGCGACGAATCACGGTTCAAGAAGAAAAATAAGACCGATAAAGGATGTGATTAAATACATGATGTATTGTTGTTTATAATAATAATATATTTTCAAACGCTAAGCTTTCCTTCAATTTTGTTAATAAACTTGTTTTTCCTAACGGTGTTTGGACCTGCACTAACAATGCTGCAGTTAATGCGAAAGGGCGGTTAGATGGGTAGCTACAGTAAGTGCGAGATTGGCTTTCTTTTGCACTGTGTGCGTTCAATCATACTGCTATTTTTTGAATTGAGAGTTGATTTTGTATGATTAAGTTGAATCAGTTTGGTATTTAATTTTTTTAATTTAATTTAATTTAATTTAATTTAATTTAATTTAGTTTAGTTTAGTTTAATTTAATTTAATTTAATTTAATTTAATTTAATTTAATTTAATTTAATTTAATTTAATTTAATTTAATTTAATTTAATTTAATTTAATTTAATTTAATTTAATTTAATTTAATTTAATTTAATTTAATTTAATTAATTTAATTTGATTAATTTGATTTGATTAATTTGATTTGATTAATTTGATTTGATTAATTTGATTTGATTAATTTGATTTGATTAATTTGATTTGATTAATTTGATTTGATTAATTTGATTTGATTAATTTGATTTGGTTAATTTGATTTGATTAATTTGATTTGATTAATTTGATTTGATTAATTTGATTTGATTAATTTGATTTGATTAATTTGATTTGATTAATTTGATTTGATTAATTTGATTTGATTAACTTGATTTGATTAACTTGATTTGATTAATTTGATTTGATTAATTTGATTTGATTAATTTGATTTGATTAATTTGATTTGATTAATTTGATTTGATTAATTTGATGATTAATTTGATTTATAATTTGATTTGATTAATTTGATTTGATTAATTTGATTTGATTAATTTGATTTGATTAATTTGATTTGATTAATTTGATTTGATTAATTTGATTTGATTAATTTGATTTGATTAATTTGATTTGATTAATGTGATTTGATTAATTGATTTGTATGTTTGAGAAAGAGCCGAGGGAGAGACGAACACGATCAACCTCTATTACAGAAAATATTCAATAGCCACCACTATATTGCTATATTATATTGCACAACAAACAACCTTAATTAGTCCTAGAAATATACCACTAGGTGGTGCCGCCTCTATTACAGAAAAAATTCGCTAGTTTAAAAATATACTATTACATGGAGCCACAAACAAAGCCCTGACTAGTCCTAAAAATATAATACTAGATGATGCCACCTTTATTACAGAAAATATTCATTAGGCCATACGCAACTAGATGACGAGACAAATTTAAATTTCCCAACAAGTGCCACGACAGGAGGGCGCAGACCCTATCACACTTTCCTATGCTTTGTCTTATAAGCTAGCAATAGGTTCCTTATTAGAATACAAATTCAAATTTCTTGCAATAAATAATCAGAATATAAACACTTACATACAAATCCAAATTCGAATTTCCCGCCAAGGAGCTAAGACCCGAAAGTAAGTAAGTTGCGAAGCCCTATGTCTGTTTTATAAGTTAGCATTAGGCCTGCTTATTATTAACAACTAGAAGCTTAAATAATGAGCACCATATAAATTTTGAGGTAACTCAACGAGGCCCAAAATTTTAGTTCACAAAATGCCCACCGACAGATTTACTTTAAATCTATGTTGGGAATTTCTAAGTGCTGTTTCCCTGGGAGTCTCTTCACTCCACCTGTGGTTTTTCCTTGAATTGAAAACTCCGTCTGTTGAAAATGAAGCCTCATCAGTAAACAGAATATTTTTCACAAAATCTGGATCACGCTCTATTTCAGGGAGGACCCAATTGCAAAACGTTGGTCTTCTTTAAAAATAGGCATGCAGTAGTTGTTGTACTTCTAATAGGTGGTACGGATGTAGGAATTAGTCTCTAGCTATCCTCCACACTACGGAATGAGGTATATTTTCCATAGCACCTATTCTTCTAGTACTTAAAATATTATCTTCTTCAAAACGCCTTAAGATCTGTTCTTCATTTTCAACAGTTCTTATTTTACCACGCGGCTTACCAGCACTATTGTAAATGTTTCGAAAACTTCCTGTCTCTCTAAGGCTACAGTTAATTGAACAAATAGTTTTCTTGAAGGAATTTTCCTATTAGGAAATGTCTCTTGGTAACGTCTTCTTGCTGCCCTTGATTTACTGTCACATTTACCAAAAATTAAACGCAAGTCAGTAAGTTCCTAAAAAGTGTTATCTTTCAGCATATTTTTTTAAAGAAAATTTACAAAATGGTCAAAAACGAACAGCACAGGAATTTAAAAGACTGACATTTACAACAGAAAATAATTAAAAAACAAGGTTGATATCCGAAATGGTAGATGTGCAGTGGCAGTATCTTATACTAAATCACTTTTCTCGAGAACGGTACATAATATCGATTTTAAACTAAAGTACCTTGCTTATATATCATCAAACAAACTTTAACAAAAAATAATAAAGTATGCATTTGGTTCACACACAAAAAAAAACCTACTGAAAAAATCTCTGGGCCACCCCTGTTATTTTGTTTCCACAGGAACTAAACATAATGTACTCATCAATTGTTGTTACACCCAACGGATATACCTTGCGTACCAACTTTGAATGAAATCACAAAAGCCCTTTGGAAGAAAATAATAGAAGTATGTTTTTCTAAACTATCATAAAACACCCCGTATCTTTTTAATTAAGCATTTTTAAACACATATTTATATAGAATATCCGGCCTAAAATGAAGTAATCTAACTTCCATATCAATTTGGCACCATAATTTAGAAACACCCTGTATGTGTGTACAGGGTGTACACAAACTCTTTTCACAAAAGAAAACTGCAGATTCTAGAGCTGATTTTATGTCGATTTAACGTAAATTACCTTAATACAAAAATATTTCCTAGGTGAGCTGGAGCTCTTGGTAGATGGCGCCCTAACATCGATTTAATTCAAATATCTTCAAAATGGTTTCCATTTAAATGATATCGTTCTGTACATTTATTTAGTGGAATATGCCCAATCGTATGGCGTGAACATGATTTTTTAGTTGTACCCATAAGTGGCTCGTTTGGGCGGGGCATTGGACATTATTCATAAGTTTTTTGTTTTTCAAAATTTAGCAATTTTAACATAAAATTTAAAAAATTTCGATTTCTTCATAAAAGAATGATACGCTTGTCTGAAGTCGCTACGACGCACCGTTTTCGAAATAAACCGATTTGAACTTTTCATGTGTTAATCATACTTATATCATAAAATTAAAAAAAGGTTATAAATAACAATGTCCAATGCCGCGCCCAAACGAGCCGCTTATGGGTACAACTAAAAAATCATATACACTTCATACGAATGGGCATATTCCACTAAATAAATGTGCAGAACGCTGTCATTTAATAGGAAACCATTTTGAAGATATTTGAATTAAACCGATGTTAGGGCGCCATCTTTCAAGAGCTTCAGCTCTCTTAGGAAGAATTTTTGGATTAAGGTAATTTTCGTTAAGTCGACATACAATCAGCTCTAGAATCTGCAGTTTTCTTTTGTGAAGAGTTTGTGACACAATGTGTGTGTGTGGGCGTGCGTGCGTGCGCGCGTGCGTGCTGTGTATATGTGTGTTATATATATATATATATATATATATATATATATATATATATATATATATATACAGGGTGTGGCAAATAAATAAAAGTTGTTCATAGTCAAGTTTTCTATCACGTAAAAATACCCAGGCGCAACCAAACTTTTTTATTTTAAATGGAACACCCTGTATATTATTGCATATTCTGATTCTTCGTTTCACTTTAGATCAACTTTATGTATCACATGTAAGGTCTAAAATTGACTGCTTCCGGGTAATTCGACTTTTTTTGTAAAAAATTGACGTCTGTTGCACTCTCTAAAAAATCGAATATCTCAGGAAATATGTAACTTAGAAAGGTGCAGTTTGAACTATGAGATTAAGTAGGAATTGGCCAAACTTTTCCATCTGTGGAAAATGGTACCAAAGGTAAGGGGTGCCAAATAGAGTGCGCCGAATTTTAAAATTTTCAAATATATGTAACTCCGTTTTTTTTTAAATAGAACCCTAACGTTTTACACACTTTTTAATTCGTTTTTAGATTGTCTATCAAACATCCATTACATTCCCTATACCTAACTTTGACAGTTTTATTGTATACGAAGTGGTAGACGTTCAAACAAATGAGAAACACTTGAAAGTAACTATCAATTTACAATACTTTAATCAGGTTTCCGATTGGCATATCTCTTTGTGACGATAATTTGCTTCAAAATGAATTTATCTATAAAAGAAGTGGTAGACATGATTTTTATCCTTGGCGAACGCCAAAAAAATTGTTTGTTGGCATCAAGAATTTATAAAGAAAGATTCCCAGATAGAAGGCACCCACAAGAAAAAGTTTTCAGCGGACATTAGAAAGATTTGTTTCAACAGTAAATGTAAAATACACAGCTCGTAACCGAGATAAAGCAATCACAAATGAAGAAAATGAATATAGGGTGTTAGTTACAGTTATTGATGACCCAGAAGTTAGTCAACGGACATTAAGTTCTTATTTGGGAATTTCTTCTAGATCACTTTGTCGAATGTTAAAGAAAAACCATTTCCATCCATATAAAGTGCAACTACATCAGGAACTACTACCAACCGTTTATGAGGCACGTGCAAATTTCTGTCAGTTGCTGATAAACAAACTTCGAGCGGAACCCCAATTTTACAATTTCGTTTTATGGACAGATGAATGTACGTTTCATAATAATGGATTAGTTAAGGGACATAATTATCATTATTATTCCGATGCAAATCCGCGCATTTTTATGGAATGTCATAGACAAAATAAATGATTTATTAATGTTTGAGGTGGAATAATTGGTACTCAGATTATTGGCCCACATTCCTTTAATGGCACTCTGACTGGTCAAATTTTCACAATTTCTTGAATACCATGTTAAATGAATTGTTAGAAGATGTACCTTTAATAATAAGGGAAAACATGTGGATGGGGCACCTGCACACTTCAGTATTATTGCGAGACAATTATTAGACGAACGATTCCATGAACGATAGATAGAAAGAGGGGGATCGATTGCTTGGTCGCCAGGATCGCCAGATTTAGATTCCTTAGATACTTTCTATGAGGTTATGTGAAAAATCTGGTGTACCATAAATCACCAACTACTTATGACAACATGAAACTACGCATAACACAGGCTTTCAGACAGATTACACCAGAAATGTTAGCGCGTGCGAATTCGCTTATGTTTACAGAACGAAGGCATCCACATCGAACAGATACTTTGAACCCTTTATTAATATAATTTTGTATATTTTTATTAAAACCTTAATCCTAGTGTTGAAAATTTTTCAGAGAATAAATATTTTCCACTTATTTGCCATTTGTTTCAACGCCTACCGCATCGCACACAGCAAAAATTGTTAAAATAATATTAAAACTTAAAATAAAAATAAAACAGTTAAAGTTAGGTAAAGGAAATGTAATGGATGTTTGATAGACAATTTAAAAACGAATTAAAAATGTATAAACAATGTTAGGGTTCTATTTAAATTTTAAAATTCGGCGCTCTCTATTTGGTACCCCCTGTCTTCGATACAATTTTCCACAAATGGAAAAGTTGGGTCATTTTATGCTTAATCTGATCAAAGCGCACCTCTCTAAGTTGCACATTTCCTGAGATATTCGATTTTTTAAAGACTGCAACAGGCGTCAATTTTTACAAAAAAAGTCGAATTACTTTTACCTTACATGTGATACATAAAGTTAATCTAAAATGAAACGAGTAATCAGAATATGCAATAATATACAGGGTGTTCCATTTAAAATAAGAAAGTTTGGTTGCGCCTGACCTGAACGAAACACCCTGTACACTCAAAAATATTTTTACGTGATAGAAAACTTGATTATGAATAACTTTTATATAAACAATTTTTATTTATTTTCAATATCCGAGCCAGCGGAGCCGCTTGTGGTTCTAGCACGATGGAGCGCTGTCATACTTTGTTGGCCCTGTCAGAACCTACTTAGATGCGACTTTCCCAAACCAGTAAGCAACATTTCATTGACTCAAGACAATTTAGTTTTAACACGTTTTTTTTTTGCTCGGACCACACTTCGACCCGCGGATTGCTTTGTATTTCCCACCAGGTTTCTAAGTCGTTCATCATACACTATCAAGTCAATCACACTTTTAGATTCACCTCTTTGCCATGTATACATATGCACATTTGTTATGGTTTAAACGACATATTACATACAAACAAGCTTCTCTCCACACATATGTTCTTTAGGTGTTCACCATTCTCATTGACTCTTAAGTCTCAGAACTTTCCATCTTTGAATACTTGCGGTAGCTTTATGGTTTTATAAATAAGTTCATTAATTTCTTGTAGTTTGCAAAAACATTATAAGCACGAACTTTTGAAATATTTTTATTATATTATATGGATTTTCCAATTGTTGTATTGAAATACTTGTTTTACAACATTAATTAAGATGCTTGTAAAAGTAAACAATTACAATATCTGTGTATCTTAAACAAACAGTTCTTTTGTATCATTCATGATAAGATAGCAATCAAGTGGTTTACCGATTTACTGTGTGATGTACGATTATTTGTGATAGAAAACATTGTCTAAAGGAAATTAATACTGCAAAATTTGGTATTACTATAGTTAGTTTAAAACTAGAATGATTGTGGATTCTACAATAGAAAAATAATAAAAATTAGAGTACAAAATGGACAAAGTTGTGTGCTAATTAACCTTAACAGATAAGTTTGTTTTTTTTTATAGCAGAAGTTCAACTGCTGATAACAAAGAGCATAAACATCTTTGTTCAGATGCTTGGTGTTGTTTTTGAAATACAGTGGTTTGAAGACTTTCTTATTTTAGATATTATACTATAAGCTTGCTAAAAAATAATCAAAATAATCAGACCCGCAAGTTTTATTTAGGTTTTAAGCTTTATGTTGATGCTCCCTTCTTTTGATAAATGTTGTTTGACAGGCGTTAATTTAAGGTTTGTACTTTAGCCTTTAATAGAGAACACTGAGAGTACAAAAAATACTCACCATTTTGAGTTTAACATTTATATTTATAAATTTATAATCTTTAAACGTATAAATAGGAATTACAGCTGTCGTTTTCAGTAAAAAGCAATGCACGTGCTAAAAAACAATACCAACAAAGTTATGAAATATGAAAACGCGAAGCATAAACTCGCTATAACAATTATATGAGAAAAATCCTACTGCTGGATGTTGTTTTTTGTAATGATTAATGATTAAATCTTTAATAAATTAAATATTATTGGACGTTCTTAAAAATGATATACTGGAACATCCTCTATGGATAAAAGATAAAAGAAAAATGAAATGAAAGATGAAGAAAATTGTGAAAAGTGTGTAAGTCGTTATTCACACATTAAAATCCCAATTTAATGTTAGTTCATATCTACTGTTTGTACATTGAAAAGATTTTGGTATTTATAGTTATACAAGTGAGAATAAACTATTATAAGTTTTTGTTATGAACAAACAAGTTCAAAGGTAAATATGTAATTAAAAATTATTATTAATTTTATTAAATACATAAATAAAAAGCTTACCTCGAGTAGGATTTGAACCTACGACCTGTACTTTACTAGAGTACCGCGCTTACCAACTGCGCCATCATTCTCGTTCGTCGTTGAAATAACGGTAGTTAATAGCGTTGATAAAACAGAGTACAGCGATTATTTGTTTAAAACCTACCTACTAATGTTGCAACGCAATGAGCTTTAAAAATTGCATTCCAACACTAACACATGTACAAATAATTATTCAAGTTCCGTATGTTTAAAATTTGACTTGACAGCATTATCTAAGAGCCTTAATTTGGCCGTTATTTTTTTAGACCAATCCCTCAGTTCCGAGATGAGAAACGACTTTAACATATTTATATTAGCAAAACATCAACAATTAATAATTAAAACCAAATTAACGTTCTAGGCTGGAATCAGAGTATCCGAGTTTTCGAAATACCCCACTACTAATTATATACCCAGGTTATAGAAGGTTATAAAAGAAACCCGAAACCGTGTTCCGCCATCTTATTACGTTTACACTTATTTGAAAGTGCATCGAAACCTTTTGTGTATTATGAGGTATTTTAATTTCCTGATTAGTGTTATTTAATAGACATAAATTTTAAAAAAGTAATTTAAAATAAGTAAATTACTATTCTTTTGGATATGTAGTCGTGTATTTTAACAATTTTAGATGCAAACTTAAACTACGGATTCTAATGTTTTTTTTAGCAAAAATTAGCTAGAACTTTAATAGATTGAACATTGTTAAAGCATCTTGAAAATGACAAACCAAAACACGCTCTAACGAACGAAGGCTAACAATAGAAAACGTCACAATAAAAAAAAATTAGCAAAATTTAATCAAAATGTAATGTTCAAAGCCCAAAGATGCGATAAACTTCAATTTTAAAGTGTTAAAAGTGGGCACAGCTAAAAGTTTAACACACCAATTAAATATCTAATTAAATCATAAGAAATCCAACAATTAAATGATTTTCTGTTAATATTTAGGGACTGTAATCATTATTATATATTGAAAATATTATCGTTTTCGCTGCCAAAGCAACCATTTATTAGCATTCATTGAAAAACCGTCCAATCATCTATTGGATTGGAATTGACTAAATGAACCTTATAATTAGAAAGATTTGAGGTCCTTTACGTATAAAAATTAAATTAATTATTTACGAAATAAGACGTATGTATTTTAATTTTCTGGACCATAAATAATCAATAATTAATATCATCCCCTCTATTGTAAGTGCAAACCATCGCAAAGTTTTTCTGCACGTCACACCCGTAGCCACTGACGCTCACCACTGAGCTTGCATAAAACCGCGATATTCCGATGCCGACACACAGGGCAGTCCGAACCTCGGTATCGAACGTAAGCCCCTTCTCGCGTAAGAGCTTTTCTGATTTTCATTATCTCTTACTTCCAAAAAAGAACTTAGCGTATTTACGCCCATCGTTCCGGCATCGTAATCTTCGCCGCTTCGGAGTTAGATCTGTCACTGCTTGCATACAGATAATACGAAGAAGCGGTTATCAATAGAGGAGCCACAGCCTAGCAGCAATCAGGAGCCGCCGGAATACAGCAGGAGCGAAGAACGAAAATAAAAGAAGCATCTGGGACACCGCCACCGCCAACTACAGGATCGACGTCGGATAAGACAATAGATACCGTTTAATAAAAAATATTTTTTAATTAATTTTAATTTATTGTTTTATTTCAACACTTGTTTTCCTCCTTTTTCTATTTGGGTATCTGATTTCCAAGTCTTTATTCCTCGGGCTGTGAGACTGCACCTCTGCGGAGCCCCGGCCTTTGTTTAAAACAATTCCTTTTCTTTTTATATTTTTTCAAACCTAACTAACAACAACCGCGATGGTTAAGCAAGGTCGCAACCGTGCTACTGTAACGGTTGTATCCCCAACCCCCGACGCCGCCCGTCTACCTACACACACAGCACCCACAACACACACAGCACACACTTACGCACACCCCCTCGCCTCGCCAGCACCATCCTCACGTACACGATCCCATTCAAACGTCTGATCCATTTCCACCTCATCCACACACTCATACATTTTCACACGTTCCACCGCCTCCACAAAACCACACAAACCCGCACAAACACACACAAACCCGCACAAGCACACAAACCCGCCCTCTTACCCACACCCACCCAGCTACCTGTATTGCTGTGATTTCTACACCTGATTCCCCCAATCCCAATACCACCCGCTCTCAATCCTCGAGGTACTGCATCCGCAATATCCCGAGATCCATAACCACCCAAAAATCCTTTTACAATTCCATTAAATCCCTTAACCTTCCCTGGTTAAACTTAACGTTGAACCACAACCACACCTGTCTTCTATAGACCTCCTCTCCCTTGCCGGATGGTACACAGTTTAGGCTGCAACACCACTTCGGCGATTCCACCCACCCTTACCGAACTCTCCGGTACCCGTCCCTTCAACTCCACTCCTAGGGCGCTCTCCTTTTCCTACGTGATTCGACACATAGCTAAGGAGATCCTAGAATCCGAGATCCTCGGTGCGATCGATCTTCCACACGTGAGGAAGGCCGTTCGCATCGCTACTAAGGTGACGAATACCCCCACATCCCTATCCGGATTATCACCACTTCCGAAACCACCCTTTAGTACCTCCTCGCACGCGGTGTCATGTTCGGGCGACACTACAGTTGCGAACACTCCCTTATCCCTCAACCTCTTCCCAAGTATTGTTTCACCTGTACGCAGGTGGGGAATACTGCTGAGGAATGTTCAAGCCGCGCAATCCGTTGTCCCAACTGTGGCGTAAGTCACAAATCCTCCTCCTGCAAATCCTCGGCTAACCCAAGGTGTAACAACTGCGGGGAAGCTCACCCTTCGTATTCCTTTAAGTGCCGGGGAACCTCCCAGTTCTCCGTCGAAGATGGCATCCCTCGAACCTATCCTGTCTTCAGAAGAGTCCGACTCGGAAGACACAGCCTACCTTAAACCCTCTCCTGACACCGAATCCCTATCCGTCAAAGACTTCTTGCAAATCCTCACCCACTCCCTCTTCCAGATGTTTCCCGACCGGTGTGATAGGGTTATCCGCACCCTAGATTCGTTATCCCGAAACTTCTTCCAACGGAGGATCAACATCTGCGTATCTGGTACGCGGATGAAGGTTGCCGTAATCCGTCAACCCAATCCTTAACTGCCTCCTAATGGATATCCTAAGAGGGACCGTTAATGCCAGGGGCGTTCGTCGGAAACGCCATATGCTTAAACACCACACAATATACACATCCTTTCCATCACAGAAACAAAACTCACAAACGGATTCGACACGTATCACACATTCCTAAACAATAGCAACCACGGAACATCCCTCTCAACTAAAAATTGCTTCCTATCCATTCCTTTTCAACTTCCTGCGCACCTACAGCATCTCGAATGCGTTGCTGCGACGGTGCACTTCCCTCTCCAATAGTAGTTATTTCATATTACAACCCGCCCGGCCACAACACCCTATCCGATTGTGAGTGCTTTCTAGGCACCACGGTCACATCAGATCACATACCACTACTCGTCAAAGCTTCATTTTGTCCAGCTCCCCCTACACCTCCTCAATACACAATCATTAAAGATTTTTCAAAAGCAGACTGGAATGTGTTCTCCGAACACGTCTCCAACAACCTCCTTACACCCAATCTTTAAACGACCCCAGATCTCGAGAGAGCCATTAGAGACCTAACTTTCGTAATTACGGAAGCGGTCGATATCTCTGTACCATTAAAAAACATCGACATTTCCCGCAAACCTCTCCCGCAGCACATTGTGAACTGGATCAAAGAGAAAAGACGAATCTATCGTTAATTCTTGCGATCCAGGGATCCGAGTCTCAAAACCGAATCCAATCGCCTTAACACCTTAACCAGGCGAGAAGCAAACAGACACGCCGAAGACTCCTGGACCAAAGCCACCTCCCAGTTAGATTATAGAAATGGTAAACTCTTCTGGCAACAGTTCGATAGACTGACCAGATGAAAAGTTAACCCTAAATCCCACCTAACCGACCGTCAAGGCAACCGACCAAGGATGGGCCGATTTCTTCAGTCACCAGCTCAGTCCACTTTCCGATCCCCAGCTGATACCCAATTCGATAACCGATTCAAGGCACTCCTCGAGGGTCGCCTTGAAGAATTCCGCAACCTTAACCTTCCTGAAACCCAACTCGATAACGAGATTCCCTTTTATGCTCCCATCACGCCCGACCAGGTCTAAAAAAGGAAAAATTCTGCTCCAGGTCATGACGGCCTAAATCGAAAAATCCTCCGTCATTTACCGGACCCAACCCTCCGCTTACTCACCAACATCTACAACCAATGATTAATCCTATTCCACTTTCCGACGGACTGGAAATCGGCCTCCACCGACATGATAGCCAAACCTAACCTCACCCTCTTCCTATAGACCAATTTCCCTCCTGAGTTGCCTCGGAAAATGCTTCGAGTAGATTCTAGACAGGCGACTTAGGGACCGCCTCGAATTTAACGACGTCCTTCCCAACAGCCAATTCCGCTTCCGTCCCAACCGAACGTGCCATGATCCTTTGTTGAAGCTGCTTACAGAAACCACCAGAGCATTCAATCTCAAGCAATGCAATCCGGATGTGTTTCTGGACATTAATCAAGCATTCGACAGGGTCTGGCACGCCGGTCTCCTGCACAAGATCTGTAACCTCAACATTCCCGACCAAACTCCTACTCTCGTACCTGACCAATCGGTTAGTTCGGGTCAAAGATCCTTTCCAGCCTACAGCAGGCGTACCGCAAGGTTTTGCCTTAGCCCCGATCCTCTATACTATCTTCGCATCTGATATTCCCGAAGTCACACAACTTGGAGTAGTCGTTGCGCCTCATATCCAAAACCGTTCGGAACCTCTCCAACTGGGCGTACCGGTGGAGAGTCTCCGTCAATCCCTCCAAAACCCAAACAATCCTCTTCCGACATCCTAATTACACCGAAGATAAGTTCTTAAAGCTTGCCTCCAGAAATTTTTCTCTCACCCTAAACCGAGAAAGACTCACACTCCAAGGCGAAGTCACCTACCTAGGAATTCTCCTTACTAGATATATGCTCCCCGATGTAAAAAGAACAATCAATAGGATTAGAAACCGTGCAAACCTACTGGGCGCTTCCGAGGTAGAATCAGAGGTTGCCACCCTAAAACACTTTAACACACATACAAAACATACATCCGCCCTGTTATGGTTTTCCGAGCACCCATATACACCAATATTAACCCCAACCACCTTTCCTCTATTGCCTCCTGTGAACGCCGAATCTTTACCCCTCAGGTACCCTAGTGACCTCATAACACAGCACGCCAACATGCCACCAATCACACACAGAATCCAAACACTTCAGAAAAACTTTGCAATTTTCGGCGATACTATCCCAACCAAAGAAATCCTTACCACTCCCTACAACAACTGTTTTCCCCAATTCCCACGAAGAAAACCTAAATTAAAATTGAAGCATCCCCCTCGATCCTTACACAACTCCTTGGCGACCTCCCCGAGAAGATAAAAGAATCCATAAACAACATCCCATATGCCCTCCGCATCCCCCGTGTATTCGAAGACGAGCTAGCGTGAAACCAGACAACGAATCGGATAAACCACACTAAGCACGCTACACCCCACTAAACAACACACACACTTAATCCAATTAACGCATTATTAAATATTCAAATAAATATAAATCTTTTTTTTCTCTTTATACACGAAAAATAACCACATCTCATGATTGTAAACTATACAATAACACAAAACATCGCAACACCAACAAGCAAGGGTTGACCAGGGCTGAAGAGGAAAAGGACTCCTGAACAGTCTACGACTAAGATATATATATATATATATATATATATATATATATATATATATATATATATATATGAGCTATAAATAAGTGATTACGAACCATAAGCATGAGCATACTAACAAAAAGAAAATGCTGACACACATTTGGATTTGTGCATCTCTAGTAGCTCCCGACCAGACATTACTAAGTGCTCGACATCGCCCACACGTAAGCTTTTCAACAACATCTACACTACACAATACACGAAAGAAAGCGCGGGGACAGGAAGTAATCCCGTAACCGGTTTGTAACATCGTCGGGTGGACAGCATATAAACCTAGTTCGCCGACAATCACAACTGAAGTTTGCTAGAAAGGCCGGATGTCTGCCCTTGTTCCCTAGTGACTCTAATTACATACGCCTATCAAGCAGAATAAATGTTCGTATAGGAGTGTGTACAAGTTGATAACATTGAAAGAAATACATTTTTAAAATATTTCCGGAGAAAGAGAATTTGTACATTAACGTATTTTGACTGGAGTGTTTCAATGCGTTAGTGGTTGTATTGTCTCTGTTTCTATTACTCGTTACCTGTCCCTCAACTAATCGCATCCGCATAGCCACCC
Organism: Vesta saturnalis; assembly: GCA_036346205.1. Classification (NCBI taxonomy): domain Eukaryota; kingdom Metazoa; phylum Arthropoda; class Insecta; order Coleoptera; family Lampyridae; genus Vesta; species Vesta saturnalis. The sequence continues at coordinate 2,572,619 of JARFJB010001721.1, forward strand.
ACAGCCTTTCCCACAGAGACCCAGTTACCGCTAGTTATGTTCTGTCCTTTTTGCATTCCTACATGTGCTAAATTGTAATTGGAGCATCATAATTCGGTACATATTCTTTTAGTATTAGTTTGTTGAAATAAATAAGAAATAGAAAACTGTATAAAACCATTCTGGCTTTGTTTAATAGACGGTGTAAAATAGGTACCAAGTTTATGTATTAATATCAGAGATAGTCAAAGACAACCTTCGAACCACTCCGTGTCTGAAATTGAGCTAAGCCGTTGGTGGGGTAAATTAGGGTTATACCCAAATTGTATTCACTAATTCATAGGCATAAGTACAGTCCTAGTCACCTAAGAAGGCGAGCGCGGCAATGCGCAAACGACGAATTTACCCTGCATGTAAAATTGGCGCGTATTGTCTTTAAATATATTAGTACAATAAATATAATTAAGTACCTACTTTATGACAAACAAAATATATTTCAAATTCTAAAATGAATAAAACACAGAAGTACCTAATGTATAAAAAAATGTCATTCACTATCGCTTGAACTTAAATCACTAAACTGATATTCACTGTCACTGTCTTCAAACACATTTATCACTAATTGATCAGTTTCTATATCTAACATGTTATCACGTTCACGATATTTATTTTCAATGTCAATTACTTTATCACATAGATTTTTCCACTCTTCTCTTCTTGTTGATTTAAATGTATCTTCGGCCAATTTGATTTTTTGTAGGATTGGAGGTCGCTGCAGGAATTACTTGAACATAATGATACGGGGCGTTACCTATTACAACAACGGAGTTGTTAGACAAAATTTGGTAGAAGACGTTCTTTTACCCACTTTTCGTAGTTGGTACCATTCATATCTGCATGGTAATTTCCACTTCATGTTCCAGATTTAAACATCAATAAACAGTTTTTAATAAAACCCATGATATTTTCGTTGCATCAGAAGTTGTTTTCTTGATGCTCGCCATGGGCTCTGTTTCTCTTTTGACTTAAAAAGTATTGAAACACGTTGAAAACTTACGTTGCACGTTTAACCGCTTAAGATTTTTTCCGAACTAGACATTTTCGATAACCGCAATGCAAATTGTTAAAATTAATTTGTATATTCGCTGTGAAATCACTTTGCGAAAAACAATAGTTGCCAAAGAGTAAGGATATCACTAAATATGAACATTAATGTTATTTATTGAATTATAATTACAGGATAATTACTGATTTAATAGTAAGCAATAATCAAATTCGAATTAAGTTATTGAAAAAAATGCACTTGTGGGAATGCATTATTATGCAGAATAACAATAAGTAAGTGAAGACATGAGATGCCATTGACTTGTATTTTTACAGTACTCGGCTTTCGGAATCATTAATCGGGTTGCGCCGGTTGCTCGCCTTTTTAGCTGACTAGGACTGTACCTTACGTAATAAAATTTACAGGCTAACACATTCCGTAATAAAACTAATAATTTACCTAAAGCTATAAAGGCGAAATATATAATACTCTGTATAGATCCCGACAATTAAATTCTAACTGGATAACCAAGTGTAGAAATTAGATTAGAATGTTGCTTAACGTACAATTGGAAAATCGCCAATAGTTAAAATTAAATAGTTTATGTACATTGAAAATATTGTAGTGTCAAAGGTTAAGTTATGTAGATAACATACGCGTACCTGATATAGCCACAGTAACTTTAAAAAAGTCACAAAATACTACGTATAATTTTACCCACCATATTTGTTAGAACCGGTAAGTGAAACAAAATGTATTTCAGAAATGTTAATATTAACTGTAAAACTAAGTCCATGATAGAAAAAATATAGACAAACGGTAAACAGATTAAGTAATAATCATGATGTTCTGTCAAGGAATGAATGTATTTAAGATTTAAAATTCAGTATTGTATTTATATTAAACATTAGCATTTTTATACATATACAGCGTGTTCAGCGAGAAATGGGACAGTGCAATATCTCGAGAGCGGATGAAGATTTTTAAATTATGAAAATATTTTTGTAAATATCTTCCAAGGGCGCACATTTGTTGGCACAAAGATTTGAATCATCGCCCATCATCGCCAGGTGGCGCTATCTCACTTCAATTTTTTAAATGCAATGCCCTACTTTTTATTTCATTTTTGGATTCTATGACATATTTGTGATGACTTTTATTAAGACTCCTACCAACCTATCTTTTGTAGTTTCTGAGAAAAAAATAATCCTTTGAATTTTAGCACAAAAACGTAATTTCAGGAAGTGCTCATAACATTTCAGTGATACAGACAAAATAGCAAATTTTATACCAAATGAAAGATAAAAGATTGTTCTTCCACAAAAATAATGCAGATAACGCCGAAATAATGCGATACGCTGTACACTAAATTGTAAGGGTGGCCAACTAATCACAGTCGTTGATTAAGAATCATGTGAAACATTTATCATGCCATGAAAACAAACGCGTAATGAAGTGTCTGTCAAGTTTCTGTCAGTTTACAGTTTCAGTTTTGAAAATCGTCTGTGCATCTTCAAATTCCATAATTATGTTTACGTTTTCTAACGAAGAATATTTTGATATGGTAATAATTTATGGTGAATGTAGAAAAAATGCAAGGGCTGCACAAGTATTGTATGCTGCCAGGTTTCCCGATCGACGCCATCCCGGAAAAAATACATTTGTTCGTGTAGCAAATATTTTGAGGGGAACCGGTCATTTTCCTCACCGTAAAAGAGTGTAGTGTATGAAACACCTTCTAGAGATGTAGAGGAGTTACAAAACAAAATTATAATTGCTTGTGCAAACATACCACGAGAAACTTTAAGAGCGGCAACTAGTGTTACATTAATTAGGCGTTATCAAACGTGTGTAGAAAATAATGGAGAAACATTTGAACATTTAATTTAATTTGTATGCTTTCAATTAATAAAATTCCAAAAATTATTTTTTTTCTCAGAAACTACAAAAGATAGGTTGGTAGGAGTCTTAATAAAAGTCATCACAAATATATCATAGAATCTAAAAATGAAATAAAAAATAGGGAATTGCATTTAAAAAATTGAAGTGAGATAGCGCCACCTGGCGGTGATGGGCGTTGATTCAAATCTTTGTGCCAACAAATGTGCGCCCTTGGAAGATATTTACAAAAATATTTTCATAATTTAAAAATCTTCATCCGCTCTCGAGATATTGCACTGTCCCATTCCTCGCTGAACACGCTGTATAGAGATCTAAACGTAACAATATCTTTTATTAACAATTAATTTGTAACATACCGTTTTTTTAACCATTTAAAGCTTGAACAGTGAGTGATTTTACGGGTTTACTTTAAGCGGTCAGTAATAACAAAAAAAGGAGACAGTAATGAGATGAAGCGGTCAGTAATGGACCATTTTCCAACCTGTGGGGAAGTTACTATCGATTTAAACTTTCAATGTCAAATTGACAACTTGCCAATTTTAATAAAGGGTCAAGAGTAGGCAACCATTTTTTCTCGTGTGCGTAGATGGTGAGTAAGCATAACATTTATGGCTTCTCATTAAAGTAACAATTAAATGTCGCATTGTCACGCCCTTCAATATTAAATGGGAAGCCGTGATGGATGTGTTCCAATTCTTTTTGATTTGAACTGTATAATGTTGCTTGTTCTTTAAATGTGAATAAAATCGTATATAAACCTCGGCAAAAGTACCATTCCCCTGTCTCGAGAACTATACTTCTCTCGACAGGAATGGAACACTTTCCGCCTCGGTATGTAATATACTATTATAAATGATTTCACAATAGGATTAATAGTAAAATTAATGATAGTGTACACTGTTTAATCGAATGAATACAGTATCTGTACAAACTTGCAGGAGATGGGAAAGAAAGTGCGCTTAACCGTGATTTGTGAGATTGGCAACACATCCACCCATTTCATCCATGTTCGCCAATATTAATTCATCAGTATTGAAAGTCGATTCTTGTAATACAGAGCAATAGTCTTAGTCACCTAGAAAAGTAGAAATCTGTGCTATTGTTATGTTAGTAACATGATGTAAATTGCATTCAGATGTTACATCACGTGCTCCAAAAGCCGTTCATGTGCCGTATTTTCGAATTCTAAGATGATAGAATTATCTGTAATTATTATCTCTTCGTTAGGCGCGCGATCTACGATTGTAGACCACGCCTAATAGGATTATTCCTTCACAGTGGGTGTGAACTATTGCTATGCACCGTCTTGGGTACCTGCATTTTTAATGTTACTTAATATAATCAGTGCGTTTTTAGCGTTCATAAGCTGTGATTCGCTATGATATTTACCGATTTTATGGGTGGTACAATACACGATAAGCGTTTCATTTGAAGGTTACGTAGGAATTCAATTCTAGGTTATATTATTAGTGTATTGTGTGCATATTATTGTAAATTATATTATTTATTATTAGTACTCTACAATATTACATATACTCTTTGATACAGATATACTGGTGTATACGATGTCGGATGCAAAGCGCCCGCATTACATGATACCTAATAATCCTGATGATTGGTTGAAATAGTTCAACGAAATAGACGCCTTCCATGAATTTACCAAAGATGAGTTGAATGACATAATCTTACCTGTTGAAGATGTAGAAGAGATTATCGCTGAAAGTGATCACGGTACAGAATGAGAGCAACATTCCGATAGTGACGTAGAAGAATGATTCTGAATTTCAACAATACATCGGTAAGGATAAAGAAATGAAATCGAATAATACCTTACTGTGGATGATCAGCTTTCAGCATTCCCAGGACGGTGCTCATTTTCGACAATATATCCCCACAAAACCAACAAAATATGGTGTAAAACATTTGCCTTAGTGGACATATATATATATATATATATATATATATATATATATATATATATATATATATATATATATATATTATATAGCTGAGAAACATATGTAGTCAAGCAATCCGACGGCCCATATCAATTAGGAAATTCCGGTAAGGATATCGTTTTAAGCATGGTTAAGCCATTAAAAGGTACTTATAGGAACATAATAAGGAATAATTGGTTTACAAGTATTCTAAACTAACGAGTAAAAAGTTGACATTTGTTGGAACAGTTAGAAAAAATAAACGGGAGATTCCAGAAGCATTTTTACCAAATAAACTAAATAAGAGAAATTTACTGTTCGATATAGGGGATTCAAGAATATTGTACCTACTACCTACTACCCAAAGAAAAATAAAACCAACATCCTAGTGTCAAGTATGCACGATGATGATACCGTAGACAATTCCACAGATGAACAGAAACCAATCTGAAATTATAACATTTCATATTCAAACAAAAATAAGTGTTGATTTACTCAATCAACTATGTCAAAAATGCAATGTAGCCAGAACGACTAAAAGATGGCCTATAGTGAGTTTTTATAACTTGCTAGATCTATCTGGAGTAAACGCGTATTGCATACATAAATTCAACAATCCTGCGAAGAAAGTTCCAAGACGAAAATTTATTGAAGATTTTGCTTGAGAAATTATACTTATACGTCCACAAATAGCATTTAGAGCGACACTCCTGCAAGATTGTACAGGTGCTGTGTTCATTCTATTAAAAACTGTACACTATGACTAATTTCACTATTAACCTTAATTTAGTGAAATCATTTATAAAAGGTATTTTTACGTTTAGATCTCTATATATCTACATTTACTAGGTGGATGAACATTAGAGTGGTCGTCAAAGCGATAGGAGATGTTTGTGATGGCTCCAGCTTCTACCTTCGATTAGTGAAGCAAATTCGGATTAAAATGACAATTTCTAAATCAATAGAGTTTACTGTACGGTACGGGTGAGTTTTTGAACGTATTTTATACCCAGCGGTTTGAATATTAATAATGAACAAAGACAATAATAATCTAACCAGTAAAATTTTGTAACGTGTACAAAAAAAAAGGCGCGTAAATAACATTTGGAATTGCTGTAGGGTTAAATTTCTACGAAAAAATTACGGCTCTTTTAAACCCATACCACATGTGATTGTTAAAACTCGTAGAATTGTAAAGTGAGCTTAAAACGCAAATACCACCCCTTTGTCTTGAACTCAAACAGGTAAACATTTTTGCAATGACTATCAATTATAGAGAACTAATAAAATTACTTAATTTTAACTGGATCGAATCCGCGTTCCAAAGCAAAAAAAAGCAAATAAATAAACAAATAAACAAATAACTAGCTCTAATTTGTAATCGAAATTCTGAATAAAATGCTGTTTCTTTTCTCAAATAAATAAAACGCATTTTAGTAGTTAAAAGAAAGAGAGGTCAAGTCGTTAGTACGGTGAGGAGCTCGGAGCCAGGAATCGCGTATAGAGCTGTATGTTTGAAACGTGGTGTGATTGAAGGGTAGGTAAGAAAAAAATATACATGTATATATGTACATTTTGAGTATCATGCAGTAAGTGTACGATCTATTATTTATATCTATCTATTATGCCGTAACAGTAGGCAAATAACTGTCCAGTAGCAGGACGATACCGTTAGTAGGGAATGCTACATCGTCCGGGGCACGACTTGGTTAGTAACCGGTCTGCTCGATATGGTATTTCTCAAGAGAACAATACAATTGCCTCGGATCGACCTGGCTACAAGGGATGGTCAAGGAATGAATGACGAGTCGGTACGTGGAATGCTAGAGGTATGCATGGTAAAGAATTTGAAGTTGCGAATGTAATGTACGAAAGACACTTTGATATTCTACGTGTATCGGAGACAAAGCGCAAAGGAAAGGATTCTGTGGAGATGGAGGATGGCAGCCTGGAACTAAGGTCAGGAGTTGAGACTGAAGTACATGGCGCAAAAGGAGTATGGGATGATCGTAAGTGAAAGAGCGAAAAGATGTGTTAAACAGTACGAATTGGTATCTCCCCGGATAATATGGGTTAGAATGAAAGTGGAGTTTCGAAGAATTTTTCTTATTGCATGCTATGCACCGGTGAATGGAGAAAGAGACCAAGAGCGTGAGAACTTCCGGAATTAAGTAGAAAAAGTGTTGAACGTATGTAAGCCAAACGAAAGAGTGATGATAGTGGGGGACATGAACGGATGAGTGGGTGTACAGAGAGAACATAGTGAACGCGTTCTAGGAAAGTTCGGAGACTAAAGAGTCAATGAGAATGGTGAACACCTGCTGAACATCTGTGTGGAGAGAAGCCTGTTTGTATCCAATACGTGGTTTAAACATAAAAATGTGCATATGTATACATGGCAAAGAGGTGAATCTAAAAGTATGATAGACTTGATAGTGTATGACGAACGGCTTAGAAACCTGGTGAAAGACACATAAGTAATGCGCTGATCGGAGTGTGGATCGGACCACTTTTTGGTTGTATCGAGAAAGTGTTTAGGGTAAAAGTGGGTCTGGAGAAGGAAAGCAAACTTAGTGTGGACGTTGAAAGTGCATGGATAAGCTTGAAAAACTGTGTGGTCAATTATGCCGTGCGGATATGTGGAAGAGCGACTGTAGGTAGACAGAAAAAATGTGCTTGGTGGAATGAGTCGGTAAAAAAGGCAGTATGTAAAAAAATGCGTACATGGCAATGATTGCTACAAAAAATGAGACTGAGAAGAAGCGATTGTATGAGGTGTATAGACTAAGAAACAAAGAAGCGAAGGAGGCAGTGAGAATAAGTAAAGAGGGAGTGATGGCTGTGGAAGCAGAGAAATTGCAGAATGATTTTGAGAGAAACAAAAAACTCTTCTGGAAATGGGTCAAAAATACAAAACGTGGCCCAAAACAGAGCGCTGCAGGAGTTATGAATATTAGCAAGGAGATAGTATGGGACGATCATGAAGTGAGGAAATGCTAGCAAGAATATTTCGGAAAGCTGTACAGTGGTGAGAAAAGTAAGACTGAATGGTTAAATAAGGAGAATATAGAAGGAATGATGAATAAAACTGAGAAGGATATTGGTAGAGAAAACGGTAGCAAGGTTGAAAAACGGCAAGGAAGCAGACACTGGTGGAATGTTCAAGTATGGTGGTGCAAAGCTTATACGAAGATTGTGTGAATTATTCAATGTATGCCTTATGTGTGGAAAAGTGCGGAGGGATTGGAAGAGCGCGATCAATGTACCACTGTATAAGCGTAAGGAGAACAAGGGTGATTGTAAGTACTACAGAGGAACAAACTAGGATTTGGGATGTGCAAGGTGGCTTCATGCCAGGGAGAGGATGTGTGGATCAGATGGTTGCTCTCCAGCTGGTGATCGAAAAGTGTTTAAAGGTAAAAAGGAAGTTGTACTGTGAGTTTGTAGATCTGGAGAAAGCATGTGACAGAGTGAATAGGGAGAAGCTGTGGGAAATATTAAATGAATATGGCATAAATGAAGGTCTAATAAATGGAATAAGGGCAATATACAACGGTAGTCGGGCATTTGTTAGGGTGAGAGGAGGTGTGAGTGAATGCTTTAATATTGAGCAAGGAGTGCGACAAGGCTGTGTGATGTCACCGTGATTGTTCAATATATAGATGGATAAATGTGTTAGACAAGCATGTACCGATACAAATGATGCAATGGTCGGTGATATAAATGTACGACATCTGGTGTATACAGATGACACAGTCTTATTAAGTGACAGTGCGGATGAGGTGCAAACCGCTCTGAGGAAGTTTGATACAGTCTGTGAGAACATGGACCTAAAGGTAAACGTGAACAAAACTAAGATTGTGGTGTTCAATCGGGAAGGTGGAAAGGAGAGTAGAGTATTTACTCTGCAAGATGAAATTGTGGAGCAAGTGGACGAGCTGGTATATCTCGGTAGAATGTTTACTGCAGATGGTACAATGGAGGGCGAGATTGGACGAAGGGTCAATACTGGAATGAAAGTGATTAAATATGTGAACGATAATCAGAAATGAAAGCATGAGCCTAGCTGAAACGAGCAATCCATAATGGCGTATTCGTTCGGTCTGTACTGTATGGAAGTGAGACATGGGTATGTCAAAAAGCACGAAAGAAAATAAATGCCGTGGGTATGAGATTCCTGAGAAGCGCATGAGGTAAAACGAGAAGGGACAAGATAAAAATGAATGCATAATGACGGAGTGTGGTGAGGAAAACACGATGATGGATAGACATAAAAGTAGTACATTACGTTGGTTTGATCACATTGAGAGAATGAACAACGCAAGATTAACGAAACAAATATATGTAGGTGAGGTTAGGGGAAAGGCCGGACCAGGTAGGCCGCGAAAAACTTGTCTGAATGTAGTAGAATCTATGATAAAGAAAAAAAAGATAAGGGTCTGTCAGAGACAATGTATGAATCTTGCGGAAGCTAGGGAGCTGTGCGGAGATAGGAAAGCATGGAGAAAGATTGTGAATGAAAAATGAATAAGAGGCCTATCCCGTAAGGGAATGGCGTGAAGGTTAAGTTAAGTTCAGTTATACAGTAAGTCCCAGAAGTTACGTCTAAATTCATTTAAAGTTCCGGGGTCTAGTTCTTGGAGAAACGCTCGGACACGTCGATTTCTATTTTTGACTGTGGTTTTTCAGTGGTAAAGTTTTGTATATAGGGTGGCCCAAAAATAAGTTACGACCACCAACTTGATTTTGTCAAATGGAAACACCTATTTTTCATTTCATTTTCTGAATCTGCTTTCAATTCTGAGTAAATCTCATCTAGCATGTCCTATACCTAAAGTCAACAGATCTCGAGGAATTTACAATTGAACGTATCAACAGTTTAGCCCGTATCAAGGAAGAGCGACCTTTATTTTCTGTCAAAAGGAACAATTTATCAAAAAAACACAACAAATCAAATGTTCAATGTGCGTTTGGCCTTCACAATCGCCAAGGCGATGAATAAACTGTCTTTGCACGTTT
>JARFJB010001721.1:2587500-2615000 GCA_036346205.1 Vesta saturnalis
TTTTTTGAACCGTGATTCGTCGCAATCATCATCATGGTTTTGAGATTCGTCCTTTCTACCTCATCGCTCTTCTTCCTTTTGAATCATTACCATCACCTGATGTAAATAATTCAGCTCATCCAGGTCATCGTTTATCATTATCTTGAACGGTTATGTTGTAATAGTTTATTAACAAGTCAGTAAAATTCTAATGTCCGCTGATGGTTCATAAGGAGAATACATCATAATAATGATGATAACAGTTACATTTAAAAAGCGAAACACGAGAAACGAGAACGCTGCCTAGGGCCTTGTGCTGGCGTACTCGTCAATGTTCTAGAATCGTTATCTTCGAGGAAGTTAAGTATTGACCTAACCACACTCTAATATCTTCCCTAGGGGCAGGTTAATAAATCTAAACTCCTTTTTTATGACAGGTTTTTTCTCCTAAGAAGAGCGATTAGGTAGAGGAGGACGAATCTCAAAACCATGATGATGACAGCGACGAATCACGGTTCAAGAAGAAGAAGACCGATAAACGTTGTTATTAAATAAAAATGAAGTATTGTTGTTTATAATAATAGTAATATATTTTAAAACGCTAAGCTTTCCTTCAACTTTGTCAATAAACTTGTTTATCCTAACGGTGCTCCCCGTCTTGATTCACGTTTGCAGCTTTACGAGTTTTCGCGTTATCGTGTTTTTCGCTGGCGTGTTTTCGTTGTAACGAACCGCAAGTCATTACTTAAAATTTTTTTAATTAATTAATTATTTACTTAACAATCCGCCCTCGTAAAAGAAATGATGTAAGCTTTCTTAGTATATAAACACCTGCAAAACTTCATCTAATATTTCTTAGTATTCCGTATTACTCAGTCACGTCCATATAGTGCATTATTTCGTTTGATTGCACAATAATAATTAATTTGTTCCCACTCCAACGTGGATTTCATAAAACATCGAAAGTTTTATACGTCAGAGTAATCTCCGCCAATTACAAATAGGATTCCCCAAACAGAAGCCATCACCGCCACGCGAGAGTCCTCTATAAAACCGCGCCGCGCACCTTGAAAGGAATCAATGATAAGTGAGAAGTATAACCGTTAGTTATTAGTAATCAATCGCCACGTAAACGCATCCCGCCGCCAGAAGTATAACCGTAACCGTAACCGATTAGCCGCCGTAGTAGAAGAGTTCCGTCCGCCACTTAAACGTCCGCCGCCGAGAATTATTTAGTTGGTTTCACCAGCTCCTGTATTAGTTAGTCCATTTGACTAACTCCGATTCCAGAAAACCTGCACGTGACGGTTGTTTGAAAGTAAATCGCCGCAGACCTAGTAATCGCCACCGCGAGTTTAGCTCCTGTATTTGCGAACGCGCACCGCGAATCTTTTGTAAATAGCTATCCTCGATCTTGTGATTAACGACACGTAAGTCTGTAGAGTAATTCAGAACACAAACATAAACACCAGCACACACAAACCCCAGACCGCTACGGGCAAAACGCCACGAGGTAGTCGGGAGTTAAACACGAAACACACCCAGACCGCTACGGGCAAAACGCCACGGTAGTCGGGAGACCAACACACACGAAACACCCAGACCGCTACGGGCAAAACGCCACGTGGTAGTCGGAAATCACAAACGCCAACACACACACCCCAGACCGCTACGGGCAAACGCCACGAGGTAGTCGGGAGCACACCCATCACGCTAACATATACCTGACGACGAGAGCTAAGTAGGACTGTAAGACCTGCAGCTTTCATCATTTACGCTCACTTACATTCTAAACACCTGAATTCACTAGCTCGCTGGAGAAAGACCGAAGTGCCTATAATCACAAACGCATTAAACGTAGAGTATCCGTCAAAGGCCTGTCATAGCCGAAAACCGTCCATCGCTGACCACGCGCTTAGTAAACGAATTGCAAGAAAACAATCAATTAATTGTTTTCCACCAGCTTATTCCGCAAGTATAAAAACCGCCTTTAATAAATACGCGTTTGTGTGTATACCCTTACGGAACGTCGATTGTATCTACGTGAGATTTCTTCGTTGGCATAAAAGAAATCACCACCATAAAATCACCGCCCAGTAGATAACGTTTGAATAATATTAATTATACAACCAAACGTGTATAATCCGCTAGTCTAAATTAATGCAAAGATCGACCTCTGAAGAAGTCATATTTAACATAATACATCGCGAAGTAAAATTACTTCACGAAGCATACGCGCTTGTCCGTCTTCCAGAGATTACTAAAGGTAAAGAGCCGCACGCAGCTCGACCGGTACAACAGTCCTGCGTACCATACGTGAACTCGGGATATCGATTTTCACTAGTGACCTACATTCGCGCAACCCTCGTTTTGAATAACCAGTAGTTTGTTTATAAATTCTTTTCTTTTATAGACAGGGCCGTATCCAGTATAAATAATTAATTAAACATAACGTTATTAATCATTTAAATATTACGGTCATTTTGAGTATAACTAGGGAGCATTAAAATCTATTTTACAGAAACGACTTCGACAAGAATAAGTGGACCATTGGGCAAGGAAGGAACGCCGCCGTCACCAGCAGAACGTCCAGTGGTTTGTTAGTATTACGTTTAGGTTAAGTTGAGATAGAATAAGCATATATATTAGATTTGTAATTATAGGAAATATATTATTTTAAACCATTTCTTTTTAATTATTTTATGTGGACAGTGTAGAGCTAAGATTAAAGTTACCGACGAACCCACCCTCTTTAGTTAAATACAAAGACCGATTGCAGTTTAGCTGGGGCAAATATAAAATTGTAATAAAGGACCTACATAAAATGGCACCCTAACGTTGGGGCGTACATAAATAGCACACTAACACTGAACACATTAAATAATTCCTGTTACAGATTCCGAGGACAACCAGACGCACTGAAAATAATTCATTTCTTTCCAGATTAAATAATCAATCTGTTACAGAATGAGTACTACAAAGACCGGAGAAGAAACCGACAAACGAGTAGGATGGATATATCATCTGAAGAAAGAGGAGTTAGTAGAGGAAGCCGAAAAATACAAACTAGACACAGGAGGAAATGTAGACACACTACGAACACGGATAATTAGATATCTACGTACGGGAGAAGGTCAAGTAACCGTCATGATACCAGAAACTGTACAATACACTGCACAGCTACCGTCTTCAGCACCCGGAAACTCAGACGTAACCTGCACCGAAAGACATTTGCGACAGAATTCGCAAATGGGGCATAAAATATGATGGAATAAGTGATCCGATATCATTCTTAGAAAGATTAGGTGAGTTACAATCCTGTTACAACATCGCGGATTGCGACTTGTTGTTAGCACTTCCTGAGTTGTTGAAGGAAAATACATTACTATGGTACCGGAATAACCAACGATCATGGACGACTTGGCACGACTTTGTCACCAGCTTTAAAACACAATTACCGCCACGACACCAATTCCAGTTAGAAGAAGATCCGGAACCGACTAAAAATCCGAGAAAAGGCTGCAGAATACGTTACCGCAATTCACTTATTCGTCGGCATGGTGACATGTCCCGAGACGCTCAGCTACAGCGAGTATATGATAACCTACGCGTTGAGTACAAATATTACATCCGTCAACGAGATTTTACTAATCTATCCGAACTCCTCGAATTGGCCACGCAATTTGAAATGTTACCACCTAGAGGACACTCACCGTCTACCAGTCCTAGTCGACCGAAGTACATTTCAGCGGATTCATACTCAAGAAACACCGGCACCTAGACACGCAGAGGAAAGAGAACGAACACCGCTCCGAATCCTGTCACGTCCAACGAACCACCACCGTCTGTTGGAGATGTGGACAGACCGGCCATACTAGAGAAAAGTGCTCCAGATGCAGAAAAGAGAACGTCTTATCTCGCGATTGTCCGTGCCCGCGGTCGGAAAACTTCACGCGCCGGTAAAGATACACCAGGAACCTTTAACTTCCCGGCCCAGAAACCTGAAAGATTACACCGCCCACGAATGGTCTGCCTGGTTACAGACAGTGAAAACTTCACCACTGGAAAACAACCCTTTGACTTCGATCACCGATGACCGTTTATTCCTGAAAATTGAAGTATTTACAACCAGTATAAACGCCCTGATAGACACCGGAGCTTCCGCACCTATATAGGAGAAAAGGTAAAGAACCTTTGAGAATAAACCGAGTGCATCCTGTACACAACGTTGGCAACCGTACGCCTAGCGATAGCTCACTAGCCGAAACTAAAGGTTATATATTTTCCTGCCACCGTAGAAACCAAGTACTCAGATACCAGGATATTACATGCCCCAGTTATCCACCGACGTAGTACTCGGATTAGATTTCTAGTAGTGCAAGTTACGCTACACCTGCATAGCAAACAGATCGAAATTGAACCCGCATACCGTTACAAAAATCCGCAAATAGAGGGATAAGTGGAATCCACGGACCGGACGAAGACCAGTTAACCCAGTTGAACACCTTCTTGAAGAGGAGATGGGAAATTCCATGCTAGCGAAAGCCCGTAACGTTGTACATAAGATTACCCTTGCACCTAACACCAGTCCCATTAAACAACGATATTACCCACGCAACCCAGTTAGCAAGAGATCATCAACAAAGAAGTAGATCAGATGTTGGTGCGGACATTATAGAACCGTCCCACAGTCCATGGAGCTCACCGATCGTATTAGTCAAGAAACCGGCTGGAGCTATCGCTTCTGTATCGACTACAGAAAGGTCAACCAAGTTACCATTAAAGACGCGTATCCGCTACCTTACATCCAAGGTATATTAGACCAGTTGAGAGGAGCGAGCTGTCAGCACATTAGATCTCAAGCAAGGATATTGGCACCCTGGACCAACCGAGTAAACCAATAAGCATTCACCGTGCCCAGAGGACTGTTCCAATTTAAAGTTCTCCTGTTTGACTGCACTCTGCCCCGGCCACGTTTCAACGGTTCTTGGACACTATTATCGGCCCCGAGATGGTCGGACGAGCCTTCGTCTATCTGGACGATATTATCGTGTTAGGAGAAACCTTCCAGGACCACCTACGCAATCTCCAGGAAGTATTTCGACGACTCCGTCGCAATGGCCTGCAGTTACAGCCTGACAAGTGCCGGTTCTGTCAGACGCAGCTAATACTTGGGACACCTTATTACAACCAAGGGATTTTACCAGACCCAGAGAAGTTAGCGCAATTACCCAGATACCCGCCCCCGCACCGTCAAACAATTGCGTCAATTCCTAGGACTGCGTCGGTACAGAAAGTACGTTAGCGGTTTCGCCCAATTAAGCCAGCCACTCACGGAATTGTTAAAGAAAAAGGCTAAATATCAATGGACCGAGAACAAGACCACGCTTTCACCGCTATCAAAGAAGCCTTGACCGCCCGCCTGTACTTGCTTGCCCGGACTTCACCCAGCCTTTTGTATTGCAAACTGATGCAAGTACCGGAATTGGAGCTGTTCTAACACAAGGGCAATCCCGACGAAAAGTTATCGCATACATCAGCCGAGCGTTGAATCCGCCGAGAAAATTATTCGACCATTGAGCAAGAATGCCTGGCCGTAGTATGGGCTATTCAAAAGTTGAAAGGCTACCTAGAGGATATAAGTTTACGGTGCTAACAGATCACCGAAGTCTTAAATGGCTCCGCACTTTAGAGAAACCGACCTCCAGACTAGCCCGATGGATAATGGAACTACAACAGTTTGATTTCCAAATTGAATACCGAAAGGAACGTTAAACCACGTCGCAGACGCCTTTCGTCTCCACGAAACAGCGAGACCAGTCCCGAATTATCTCCATTGGAAGTTGAAGAAATCGAAGAAGCAACATGCCCCTGGTATCAACACCTGATACAACAAACGCAGGCACATCCCGCACAACACCCGAGATATAAGATAGAGAACTATTATATCGTTCCTTCCTGACCCGACACCGAAAAGAAATGGAAGTCACCCAGCTGGAAGAAATGCGTGCCCCAGGATAAGCGCCAGGAGATTCTTCAAGAATGTCACGATGCACCCACCGCCGGACATCTAAGAATTGCTAAGACCTCTGTCGCATTTACCGAAAGTATTACTGGCCGACCATTAAACGCGATGTAATCACTTATATAAAAGCGTGCCGAAGTTGTCAGACTTACAAAGGACCGACCCAGAAACCACGAGAAATGTACTTCTCACACCAGGACATCCGTGGAATAACGTCAGCACAGACCTTATCGGACCGTTACCTCGCAGTAAGAAGGCATAATTTATATTAGTTTTCCAGGACCGTCTAACCAAATGGGTAGAGATAAAACCTTCGAAACGCTACCAGTCCGCTAATTCAAGCTTTGCGGAACAAGTTATCTATCGCTATGGCTGTCCCAAGAACTTAATTTCCGACAACGGTCCCCAGTACACTAGCCGACTATTCCGTAAGTTTCTACAGGATCATGGAATTCGACACCGATTGACACTTATTCACCGCATGCAAATCCAGTAGAAAGGACCAATAAGGTCATAGGAACGATGGTGGCTCAATTTACCGGAGGCAAGCAAAAGGAATGGATTTATCTCCCGGAAATCGCGTTTGCGATTAATACTGTCCAACATGGAGCCACAGGATTCTCCCCGCTCTACTAATTTAGGAAGAGAATTGGACCCCGTGCGCATGGGTCGCACAACAACAGCCGCCGCCAACCCACACCGACGTCACCGCCGAGGAACAGGAACAGCACATGCGATATCTAAAAGACCTGCAAGAATTAGCCAGAGACGCTTTATCTAAGAATTTTGAGATTCAGCGAAAGCATTACAATCACGTCATAGAGCATACCGCCCCGAGAAGGAGATCTTTTACCGGAAAACCCGCCATCTCTCAAGTAAAGCGAAAGAATTTACATCGAAATTAGCAGAAAATACGGACCTTACCTAATTTATAAAGTAAGATCGCCGGTTATTGTTGAACTCGAGAACCCGGCAGTAGGAAAAGCGCGGAGTAGCGCACGTTAAAGATTTGAAGAACGCATCTGACGTCGCTAATCAGACGAATACAGTAACCAATGAAAATAACCCAACGTTAACGGCTATCAACTACGCGCGCTTTCAACCGTATATAAAGACAAAATTTACCTAGGACTGATATCTTACGTAAATGGCACCCGTTGTACGTCGCGTTAAGAAAACCGAACCGCATTCCCTGGCTGCCAGACATTAGCCAGCCCGGACAGAAGGCCTTCCGCCTTCTAACACGGCACCGATCACAGAGACTCGCCCGTACAAAACCGCTGACCGCATCCGAACCTACAACGCCAGCGAGCCGAGACATGGATAGCTGCCGCCTCGCCTCCACGCTGACGGCCCCAAACACCAGAAACCCCAACTCACCTCCGGCAAACGGAAGAAGTGACGGGACGAATCAAGATTTTAAGCATCCAAGAGATAAAATTGATGCACCCCGATAGTGCCCATCTCACGCCGCTACCCGACGCCAAAAGCGGAATCGACGTCGCTAACCATCTGCCTGCCTGAGGGAGGCCGAATCAGAGTCAAGAGAACGGATTTGAGGAGAGAGTGGTATGTAACGAACCGCAAGTCATTACTAAAATTTTTTAATTAATTAATTATTTACTTAACAATCCGCCCTCGTAAAAGAAATGATGTAAGCTTTCTTAGTATTCAAACACCTGCAAAACTTCATCTAATATTTCTTAGTATTCCGTATTACTCAGTCACGTCCATATAGTGCATTATTTCGTTTGATTGCACAATAATAATTAATTTGTTCCCACTCCAACGTGGATTTCATAAAACATCGAAAGTTTTATACGTCAGAGTAATTCCGCCAATTACAAATAGGATTCCCCAAACAGAAGCCATCACCGCCTACGGAGAGTCCTCTATAAAAACCGCGCCGCGCACCTTAAGAAAGTAATCAATAGAAAACGCATAAGTATAAGATTAGTATATAATAATACGCGCCACGTAAACGCATCCCGCCGCCGAGAAGTATAACCGTAACCGTAACCGATTAGCCGCCGTAGTAGAAGAGTTCCGTCGCGCCACTTAAACGTATTCCGCCGCCGAGAATTATTTAGTTGGTTTCACCAGCTCCTGTATTAGTTAGTCCATTTGACTAACTCCGATTCCAGAAAACCTGCACGTGACGGTTGTTTAAAGTAAATCGCCGCAGACCTAGTAAGCCACCGCGAGTTTAGCTCCTGTATTTGCGAACGCGCACCGCGAATCTTTTGTAAATAGCTATCCTCGATCTTTGTGATTAACGACACGTAAGTCTGTAGAGTAATTCAGAACACAAACATAAACACAGCACACAAACCCCCAGACCGCTACGGGCAAAAGCCACGAGGTAGTCGGGAGTTTAAACACGCTAACACACCCAGACCGCTACGGGCAAAACGCCACGTGGTAGTCGGGTAACACACACCTGAAACACCCAGACCGCTACGGGCAAAACGCCACGGGTAGTCGGGAAACCAACACACACCACCCAGACCGCTACGGGCAAACGCCACGAGGTAGTCGGGAGCCCATCACGCTAACATATACCTGACGACGAGAGCTAAGTAGGACTGTATAGACCTGCAGCTTTTCATTTACGCTCACTTACATTCTAAACACCTGAATTCACCAGCTCGCTGGAGAAAGACCGAAGTGCCTATAATCACAAACGCATTAAACGTAGAGTATCCGTCAAAGACCTGTCTAGGAAAACCGTCCATCGCTGACCACGCGCTTAGTAAACGAATTTCAAGAAAGCAATCAATTAATTGTTTTCCACCAGCTTATTCCGCAAGTATAAAACCGCCTTTAATAAATACGCGTTTTGTGTATACCATTAAGTAACGTCGATTTATCTACGTGAGATTTCTTCATTGCATAAAAGAAATCACCACCATAAAATCACCGCCCGTAGATAACGTTTGAATAATATTAATTATACAACCAACGTGTATAATCCGTCTAGTCTAAATTTAATGCAAAGATAAACCTCTGAAGAAGTCATATTTCATAATACATCGCGAAGTAAATTACTTCACGAAGCATACGCGCTGTCCGTCTTCCAGAGTTACTAAAGGTAAAGAGCCGCACGCAGCTCGACCGGTACAACAGTCCTGCGACCATACGTGAACTCGGGATATCGATTTTCACTAGTGACCTAATTCGCGCAACCCTCGTTTTGAATAACCAGTAGTTTGTTTATAAATTCTTTTCTTTTATAGACAGGGCCGTATCCGGTATAAATAATTAATTAAACATAACGTTATTAATCATTTAAATATTACGGTCATTTTGAGTATAACTAGGAGCATTAAAATCTATTTTACAGAAACGACTTCGACAAGAATAAGTGGACTCATTGGGCAACCGGAAGGAAGGACGCCGCCGTCACCAGCAGAACGTCCAGTGGTTTGTTAGTATTACGTTTAGGTTAAGTTGAGATAGAATAAGCATATATATTAGATTTGTAATTATAGGAAATATATTATTTTAAACCATTCTTTTTAATTATTTTATGTGGACAGTGTAGAGCTAAGATTAAAGTTACCGACGAACCCACCCCCTCTTTAGTTAAATACAAAGACCGATTGCAGTTTAGCCGGGGCAAATATAAAAAATTGTAATAAAGGACCTTACATCGTTCGTGTGTTTTCGTATTTGCGTGTTTTCGTTTTACGTATTTTCGCGTTTGCGAATTTTCGTGTTAGCGTGTTTTCGTGACAGCATTTTTTTTTGTTTGTGAGTTTTTGTGTTAGCGTGTTTTCGTTTGTGTGTTTTCGTGTTTGCGTGTTTTCATTTTACGTGTTTTCGCGTTAGCGTGTTTTCGTGTTTGTGTTTTTTGTGTTGGTGTTTTGCGTTTGCGTGTTTTCGCGTCGTGTGTGTGTGTGTGTGTGTGTGTGTGTGTGTGTTTTGTGCGTGGGTTTTCGTTTGATCCGTAAAGCAATGATAGTGATTGTATGTTGTAGGAATATGTTGACTAAAATATTGAAAACGCCTTGCTATGCCCAGTCCGTGGAGTTGTGTTTAATTCTTTTGACAGATGTATTATGATAAGTCAGGCTTGCATGTAAAATAAGATAGAGGTGAACTATAACGTGTTTGCTGCTACATGCATCACAGTATTGAATTTCTGTTTATGTATTAGAAAACGTACTACAGTCTCGAAACAGAATGCAGATAAAATTGAAGGAAATGAATAGGTACAATTTGAACGAACTGAAAGATTTGAAGAGTGTGCAGCATTTCCAGAGCCTGTGAAACCAGTTAATTTATAACCTCATGTCCATGTAATAATAATAATAGTGTCTGAAAAACAGTCATTATTAAGCTTTATAGGTTGTTACAATATAATCGTTCAAGGTGAAGACGATGTGATTGTATCTCAAAATCTTGATGATGGTGATGCTCTATGAAATTTCAAAAATTATTACGTCATTTATTTCAGATTATAATTTTAAACGTTAGTTGAATTAATTCAATGATAAAAATATAACAAGTCAAGTGTGTGTGTGTGTGTGTGTGTTGTGTTGTGTGTGTGTGTGTGTTTGTGTGTGTGTGTGTGTGTGTGTGTTGTGTGTGTGTGTGTGTGTGTGTGTGTGTGTGTGTGTGTGTGTGTGTGTGTGTGTGTTGTGTGTGTGTGTGTTTGTTGTGTGTGTGTGTGTTGTGTTGTGTGTGTGTGTGTGGTTGTGGTGTGTGTGTGTGTTGTGTGTTGTGGTGTTTGTGTGTGTGTGTTGTGTGTGTGTTGTGTGTGTTGTGTGTGTGCGCGTCGTTTGTTTGATTAAAGCTAATGATAGTCGATAAAAAGTTGACAAACATGATTGAAAATCTAGCTATGAGTGGAGTTGTGTTTAATTGGCTTTTGAGATGTATTTATGTAGTAAATAATACATAAGTGTTTCATGATAAAATAGTTTCAGAGTATTAGAAACTACTAAGTTGTTCAGATAAATTGGGTATAAGGTAAATTGAAGACTGAAATTTGAAATGTATTTCAGAAAACCGTTAATTTAGGGATTATGTCATGAAAAAATAAATTTGAAAAATTAAGCACTTAATTTACAATAAATGTTAAGGAAGCGATTAGGTGTTGACTCAAATTAGATAATCTTCATAAAATTTCAAATAAAATTGATTAGTCATTTATTTGTTAAATTTAAGGTTTGTGTGTTTTGTAAATCCATATAAGTGTGTGTGTGTGTGTGTGTGTGTGTGTGTGTGTGTGTGTGTGTGTGTGTGTGTGTGTGTGTGGTGTGTGTGTGTGTGTGTGGTGTGTGTGTGTGTGTGTGTGTGTGTGTGTGTGTGTGTGTGTGTGTGTGTGTGTGTGTGTGTGTGGTGGTGCGTGCGTGCGTGCGTGCGTGCGTGCGCGTGCGTGCGTGCGTGCGTGCGCGTGCGTGCGTGCGTGCGTGCGTGCGTGCGTGGCGTGCGTGGTGCGTGCGTGCGTGGCGTGCGTGCGTGGTGGTGCGTGCGTGCGTGCGTGCGTGCGTGCGTGCGTGCGTGCGTGCGTGCGTGCGTGCGGTGCGTGCGTGCGTGCGTGCGTGCGTGCGTGCGTGCGTGCGTGCGTGTGCGTGCGTGCGTGCGTGCGGTGCGGTGCGTGCGTGCGTGCGTGCGTGCGTGCGTGCGTGCGTGCGTGCGGTGTGCGTGCGTGCGTGCGTGCGTGCGTGCGTTTTGCGTGCGCGTGCGTGTTTCGTTTGATCCGTCAAAGCAATGATAGTCGATTGTATGTAGTTGTAGGCAATATTGTACTAAAAGCCATAATTGAAAACGCTACTTGCTATGCCCAGTCCGTGGAGTTGTGTTTAATTGGCTTTTTGACAGATGTATTTATGATAAAGTCAGGCTTGCATGTAAAATAAGATAGAGGTAAGCTATTAACGTGTTGCTGCTACATCACAGATTGAAGATTCTGTTTATGTATTAGAAAACGTACTACAGTCTCGAAACAGAATGCAGATAAAATTGAAGGAAATGAATAAGGTACAAATTCTGCGAACGAACTGAAAGATTTGAAGAGTGTGCAGCATTTCCAGAGCCGTGCTGAAACCAGTTAATTTAGGGATAACCTCATGTCCATGTAGTAATAATAATAATAGTGTCTGATAAAAACAGTCAGGGGTTATTAGCAGCTTTATAGGTTGTTACAATATAATCGTTCAAGGTGAAGACGATTAGGTGATTGTATCTCAAAATCTCGATGATGGTGATGCTCTCTATGAAATTTCAAATAAAATTGGATTACGTCACTCTTATTTCAGATTATAAATTTTAAAGCGTTTAGTTGACATTGCGAATTAACCTCAACTGATAAAAATCCATATAACGTGAAGTACAAGTGTGTGTGTCTGTGTGTGTGTGTGTGTGTGTGTGTGGTGTGTGTGTGTGTGTGTGTGCGTGCGTGCGTGTGCGGTGTGCGTGCGTCGTGCGTGCGTGCGTGCGTGGTGCGTGCGTGCGTGCGTGCGTGCGTGGTTTTTTTGCGTGCGTGCGTGCGTGCGTGCGTGCGTGCGTGCGTGCGTGCGTGCGTGCGTGCGTGCGTGCGTGCGTGCGTGCGTAAATATTTGTGTTTCGAATGTAAATTTGTATAAGTACAATATAATTGCTAAATACGAGTAGCAGTAATCAGGTTTTTTGTATTACTTTCTAAATTAGTTAATTATCGGAATGTAATAGCCAGTTTATATCCAATCATTCATAAAGCGTGTTTTAGTGAGACTACATGTGGACACGTTGAATAAAAAAGTTTTAGTTCAACATATCGTTATCGTTATTAGAACAACTGAAGGAAAAAACACTTCTAAAGGTAATTGTATTATTTTTAATATATACATATATATATATATACATGTTTTTTTACCGGATATTGCTAACAAAAATGTCGATAAAGATTTTTAAAATGTATTGTTACTCTTATAGGATGTCGTCATAAGATCGGCTCTACAAATAGTTGGTACGTATTCGTGAATTTTAAACTTGTAGTTATTGTTAATTCGCGTATTATTAAAACCTTTTGTCTTTTATTTCCATTATATCAGTTTGATATTCTTAAAAACATGTTAATTTAATTTAACTCTATGTTATATATAAGTAATTATTACTTTCCGGTCTTTTTAATGGGGTTTTTATAACAAAGCATCATTGCATTAGGGTAGAAATTATTTATTATTTCACGTCATATTTAATTAGACTTTAATGTATTCAGTTTTGAACTGTAATCTGGTTTCCGCAAACTGTAAGACATAATTTCGGTTGATTGATTGAGATTGATCTGGTTGATTTGATCGAGCATGATTTGTTTGAGATTGATTAATTAATTAATTGATTTGTTTGTTTGTTTGTTTGTTTGTTGTGTGTGTGTGTGTGTGTGTGTGTGTGTGTGTGTGTGTGTATGAGAGAGAGAGGGAGAGAAAGAGCCGAAAGAGAGAGAGAGAGAGAGGGAGAGAGAGAGAAACAAGATAGAGCAAGAGAGAGGTATGCATTATCAACTTCTATTATAGAAAATGTTCATTAGCCTATACGTCACTAGATGGCACTAAAATCAATTTTAACTCAAAGGGGCCAGGGCTCAGACCCTGATATGAGTCCTGTCTTACAAAGATAGGGGCCTCCTTATTAGAATATTTTGTATAACGGTGCGAAGGCCTACAGCTGTGAGATTAACTTAGAACCCGCATACAGTTGCAAGGGCCACGATAACTAAGCTCTACACTTGTCTTATAGGTTAGGTTCCCTACCATCTCCAGCCAGGGGCGAAGGCCGAGAACAAGTTGAAGCCCTACACGTGTCTTACAAGAACCTCCTTATTAGAAATACAACGTATAAATTTCGTATAGGTAAAAGATCATCCGAACGTAAATAGCATATGACTATTTTAAAAACAATAGGATCGATAATTTTAATAATAATATCTTATTAGGGTAATTATGCAATTCAACATTGTATGCGTGTGAGTTTGCCAACCTCCAGGGTACTGTTAGTACTTCAAAAAGGACCTTAATTAGGGTTAAAGCTGTCCATCAAATAGGACCAACTCCAGGTCCAAGACCAACCCCAAGTCCAAGACCAAACCTGACTGTATATGCTCACGTGAGCAAGTACAAAATTACTGTCAAAGAGGCTCTAATTAGGTTGACCTCGAAAAGAAAAAATAATTAGTTGAAAAGGCCTGAAAAGAAACCATAAAAAAAGGGTGGAAAGTATGGTCTCCCACGTTGGCAACCGTGGGAAATCCCAAGGTCAAATGACGTCACAAAAGTGAAATGCGAGGTGTCCTACTTCTACTATCATGAATCTTACTTAATCTGGTCAACATTTGGCTATATTTTTCTATCATGGACTTGGTTTTACAGTTAATATTAACATTTATGAAATCCATTTTGTTTCGCTTACCGGGTCTAACAAATATGGTGGGTAAAGATATAGGTACGTAGTA
Organism: Vesta saturnalis; assembly: GCA_036346205.1. Taxonomy (NCBI): domain Eukaryota; kingdom Metazoa; phylum Arthropoda; class Insecta; order Coleoptera; family Lampyridae; genus Vesta; species Vesta saturnalis. The sequence continues at coordinate 2,601,942 of JARFJB010001721.1, forward strand.
ATTCATGACTTTTTAAAGTTACTGAAGTTATAGGAGGTACGGGTTTGTTATGTATATATATATATATATATATATATATATATATATATATATATATATAGCAACCTTTGACACCTTTAACACACAACTCGTGTATGATAACAGTTTTACTACATTTAAATGTTATACACTGTGTCTCTTGAATTTCTGGACATAGGAAATTCCCATGTTAAAATAAACTATTGTAAATATTGGCTCTAATAATTTTACAGTAAAATGTCAAATGTAAAACTTAAGGCAAAAGGGCTTTATGTTACAATTGCACTTACATTTGGTTCATCCGTTTTGAGAAAATTAGGAAAAACTTAAGGCTTTTTCGTAACCGGTAACGTTAATAAGCCATAAGGTCAGGATAAATACAATAAGGAGCACAAATAAAATAAATCTGTTACAAACAAGAAGATGATATTCTAAATAAACAAATTGATTATGAAAATTGGAAAATAAATAACAAAAATCATCATTTCTACTATTTGATCAAGTGTTCAAATAAATTCCGTTTTTTTTTCAATGGTGTAAATTATTTTATAAACAAATTTTTCTTTAAAAGTAATAATCTGTCCCAAATAAAGTTTAATGATGAATGAATTCTTTTGAACAATGAATGATTTACAATGACAATTAATAATTATTGTTAGCATTATCTGTCTAAAGCAAAGCAATCTTGACCAGTTACGAAAAAGCCCTTAAGTTTTTCCTAAATTTCTCGAAAACGGATGAACCAAATGCAAATGCAATTGTAACATAAGAAGCCTTTTTTCCAAAGTTTTACATTTGACATTTTACTGTAAAATAACTAGGGGAGCCAATATTTACAATAGTTTATTTTAACATGGGAATTCCCTATGTCCAGAAATTCAAGAGACACAGTGTATAAATGCAAATTGTAATACGGAACGCGATTACGAAATGTCAATCGATATAATACGCAATCAATTTAGTTTATTTATTTTACTCTAATTAACTTGTGCGGTTTCAATTGTTGTGCACGAACAATAATTTTAAAATTTTACATACAATAATTATGTTTTCAATTTACATAAAATATTTAATTTTAAGTATTGGCGTTCTTCCAATTGTACCTTCAGCAGCATTTCTAATCTAATCTAATTTCTACACTTGGTTACCCAGCTAAAATTTGATTTTCGGGGTCAATACAGAGTATTAAATATTTCGCCTTTATAGCTTTAAGTACTTAAATTAATAGATTTCATATTTTAGTTTTATTACGGTATGTGAAACGTCTGTATCATCTGAATGCAATTTACATCATGTTGCTAACATATGAATAGCCCAGATTTCTACATTTCTAGGTGACTAAGGCTATGTTGTGTATTACAAGAATTAACTTTCAATTTAAACTGATTAATTAATATTGGCGAACATGGACGAAAAGGGTGGATGAGTTGCCAATCTCACAAATCACGGTTAATCGCATTTTCTTTCGTGTCTCCTGCAAGTTTGTACAGATACTGTGTTCATTCGATTAATCTATTACTAATTTGACTGTTAACGTCAATTTTATGAAATCATTGATTACTACGTTTAAATATAAGTTGTCGCCGCCATCTTGGATTTTGACGTCACAAGGATGCCCACGTAGGAGACCATATTTTCCACCCATACTTTTTATGGTTTCTTTTAGAAGGCTTTTTTCAACCCCTTGATGGAATTTTCATCCCTAATTACGGTCATTTTGACAGCAACTTTTTTGTTGGCCTTATTTTATGGTTTCTTTTCGGAGGCCTCTTTCAACCCTTATTTTTTATGGTTTCTTTTCGGAGACCTTTTTTCCAACCCTTTTCATCCCTAATTATTTTTTACACACCCATATGTAGGACGTGTTTTTTCACCCCTATTTTACTCGCTCACATATAGGACGCGTATTTTCTACCCTATGGTTTCTTTATGGAAAGGAGGCCAAGAGTTCACATCTAGGATGTACCTTATGGCACAATGATACAGCTGGACATATGAATACACTGGGAAACGCAAATAACGGTTTCTCAAAACGTCAAGCACTTGCGGCTACTGGGAAACAGATAGAGATGATTGGTCACGTGCACTCGAATTTGTTTAATCAAGAAAAGTTTCTCATAAGTGGTGTTGAGTTAAAGGCTAAATTTGTACGATCAAGAGATACCTTTAGCCTAATGGCGGCACTCGCTTCAACTTATAAGACGCGATTGATAGACGCTAGTTTACTGGTGAGACGTATGCGAATCAATCCAACTATTCTAATTGCGCAAAATACCCTGTTACAAGGACCGAAGTAAAAGTGTTAACTATACCTGCAAGCATACAGCGAAAATCACTGGATAATGTTTTCCTGGGTCAGTTACCTAAACGATGAATCGTAGTCTTTGTAGCAAATAAAGCCTTCAACGGTGACTACCCCTCAAATCCGTTCAACTTTCATCACTGCAATATTAACTACATGTCGTTATATATTGACGGACAACAAATTCCTTCGAAGGCCTTACAACCAGACTTCACAGCTAATGGTTTATACGTAAGAGCGTACCACACCTTATTCTTTGGTACGGGTATTCATTTTTTGAATGAAGGTTACGATATGTCGAGAAGTGATTACCCCAACGGCTACTGTTTAATGGCCTTTGACCTAACACCTGACCTGTCTACAAAGGCTAGTACACACTGTAATTTAGTTAGAAACGGCTCCCCTCGGCTAGAAGTCGGGTTTGAAGAAGCGCTCACCATAACCGTTAACTGTTTGGTGTATGCAGAATTCGATAACGTGATCGAGATCGATAAACGTCGGAATGTCGTTGTGGATTTTAGCTGCTAAAAGTGGTAGCTCTAACCTGCAAGCTTCAGTGTACAGCAGCATCCGATAGAAGATGGACGCATACTTGAACGTACAAGGGTTTAGTGGTGTTAACAAAGAATTCATACCGAAAGAAATTGCCGTGGTTACAGATCATGGTCGTTTATCGTTGATGTTGATAAAACCACCTCGAGGTTACTTTATATCAGGATCCATGTCACGAGAGATAAAATTTATGGAGGATAATAATCATGGGCTGAAATGGTGGTCAGGTCATGTACATTACAACAATTTCCGTGAGGAGCTGATGAGAGTGTTGCGCCCATTTAACAAAATTCACGTTAAGGGCCGTGAAAAACAACAGTTTTTAAGGTTTCTTAACAAACCAATAGTAAACCTGGAGGAGACTGGTTGCCCGTCGATTAAACAGTTGAAAAAGGAAGCAAAAGCATATAGCTGTTTAAACCATAACATCACTGAGCGTATGTGTGCCCTGGAAAACGCCTTACTACTGCAAGACTGGACGCATACCAATTCCAAAGATGTATGCGGTACAAGTGTTGAGATGCTTGAAATCGATCCCCAAACCACAAGAAGAATGTGTTTCGGTTTATATGTGCTTCTGATCAACTACCGAGGCACGCACCTAGACCGTGTGCAATTATCGTAAACACGGATCCTGCAAGCAAACCAGGTTAGCATTGGACCGCTATCTACATTAATGAGAATGGTAACGGAGAGTGTTTTGATTCTTTTGGACGAACACGTTTCCTAGAGAAAAATTCCAGATGCTTCGTATACAATAAAACAATACTGCAAGACTACCACTCGGATGTGTACGGACTTTATACCTTAATGTTTATATATTTTAGATTACATAATTTACCTATGTTTGATTTTGTAAAAAACTATTTCAGTGCATGTTTAATTGTAAATGACGAGATAATCAAATTATTGTTTAACGCCTGTTACCCAATCATTCTATTCTGATAAATAAAGAGATTTTTTAGTACCTTACTTTTTTAATTAAGAATTGCGTGATACCTACTGTTTTTTTCTTTCTTTTTAATTCAGCATGTGTATTTTTAAAAATCGTGTTATAAAATTTTATGATTTAATGTTTTTTAAAAGAAATTATGTTAACCATTCGATGGTAATTCATTTTTTTTTTAAACTTTTAAATTTAACAGAGTTATATAATTACACTGTAATTAGCTAAAAGTAAACGTATTGTTGTGGAATTGAAAACACGTAATTAATACATTCCGAACTCTTAATGTGGCTTTTTATAACTGTTAATGAGAGCGTTTCAATAAACAATTTTGCGGGCGTATTTGTAGCATTCTGTTCAAACTGATTTGTTATTAATTATTTTAAGAGAAAGGTAATTACTAGTTGCAGTAAGTGTGATAAAGATAATAAGGTTGTTGGTATATTTACACTCTAAAAATTAATTATGGAAAATCAATAGCTAGTTTTTACATCAACGTAGAAAGTTGTTTTTTAGTTTGATTAGACAATCAACACAAAGCAGTGACTATCACTCGTGAAGCAGTCCCTCAAAAACGTTCTTTAAGTACAGAGCTGGTGAGTGTGCTGTTAACCCTTTATTTATTTACAGATTTTTAATTACAGTTATAAAACACATCTAAGCTATACGTAATAAGTTTCTTTAACAAATATTAAGGCGTACAACATTTTAACGGTCGGATTGATATTAAACATATTTCAGTGCATTCAACGCAGATAAAACAATCAGTTTTTAATATTTCATTTTAGAAGATAATATTGTAATAACTGTTATGTAATTAATTAACTTAATAAAAAAAATTTTGTTTCATTAGAGAATAACCCGAATGTCAGTTGTTTTTTTTTTATAACTCACTGAGGATTTTTTAATTATGACATTTACAATAAAAATAAGTGTTCTATAATTAAATTTTACTGTCATTCAAATTCCCACGCAAGATCAATCCTTAACATAACTGCTGTCTTACCTCCTTATTAGAAATACAACGTTTTCTCGTATAGGTAAAAGATCATCCAATAGCATTTGACCATTTTAAAACAATAGGATCGATAATTTTAATAATAATATCTTATAAAGGTAATTATGCAATTTCCAACGTTGTATGCGTGTGCGTTTGCCTAATGTCCAGGGGGTACTACTCTTAATACAACCAAAGGACCTTAATTAGATGACCATCAAAAATAACCTTAAGACCAATCAAGTCCAAGACCAAGGCCAGGTCCAGGTCCAAGACCAATCCCCCAAGACCAGCTCCAGGTCCAGCCCCAAGACCAAACCCTAAGATTTATCCCAAGTCCAAGACCAGCTCGACCCCCGACCCCAAGACTAGCTCCAGGTCCAGCCCCAGCACCAAGACCAACCCCAGCCCCTCACGTGAGCATATGCAAAGAAGGCTCTAATTAGGGTTCACCCTCGAACAGAAACCATAGGGTAAAAAATACCCGTCCTATACGTGTGCGAGTAAAATAGGGGTGAAAAAACAGGTCCTACACGTGGGTGTGTAAAAAATAATTAAGGATGAAAAGGGTTGGAAAAAAAGGTCTCCGAAAAGAAACCATAAAAAATAAGTGTGGAAAATGTGGTCTCCCACGTGGGCGATCTTGTGACGTCAACATCCAAGATGGCGGCGACAAGTTCCCGTATACTACTAATATAAATACAATACTTTATTTCAAATATTAATTACATTCATTCATTGATAGAACATCATGAGTGTTACTTTGGTTTGAAATTACATTAAATTATTCCGATAATTTTTTCTCAAATTTAAGCATATATATATATATATATATATATATATATATATATATATATATATATATATATATATATTATAATATATATATATATATATATATATATATATATTAGTATTTTATTTTTATTTTATTTTACTTTTAGGATTTTGGTTGAGATTATGTTACCCTTGAAACTTAATTTACAAAGACGTTATGAAAAATGTGGCAACATTATTATTGTAAAGCAACATAATTTAGTATATCCTAACAATTGCAAAGGTCACCGATGTCACAAACGTGATAAAAACCAAAAATTCCTGAAAGTGAACTACTACACAAGCGCCGTAATAATGAAAGTACATATACAGAGAAGAGGTAAAATAAGTCCCCACCCGCTTATTTGTTAAACCATTTCAGATATCAAAATGAAATTTTGGGAATTTAGTAAACAATATTTATTATAAGTTTTGTTATGAACGAATAAGTTCAAAGGTAAATATGTAATTAAAAATTTACATCAGTTCTACGTACATAAACACAAAATTTACGTCGATTGGGGCTTGAATCTCGATGACGCAGTTGGTTAGCGCTGTACTATAACAAAATACAAGTCGTAGGTTCAAATCTTACTTGAGGTAAACTTTTTATTTATGTATTTAATAAAATTAATAATTTTTAGTAAACAATATGTTAACGACTTTTTAAGCTGTTTGGACAACGTCAACGTTTTAGTTGACGCTGCTACGCCAAGTGACTACGTTTATTTTAGTAGATCAGACGTGGGGGTGAACTTAAGCTCATTCTAAAGGTATTTCAATGTAGTATACTCCCATAGCGTATTTCTAAATTATTCCAATCTTTTTAGAAGTTATAGCCATTTCAATATTTATTTCTTGTTTGGGTACATAACTTTTAAAGAGGGAGCTTTGCAATCAAGTTTAAAACAAATCGTTGACTGTCAAACTTGCTTTGTTTTTTAATATTAAAAGAAGTTTGAAAATTATAAAATGCCACGAAATCTGCAATTAATCCCACTATTTTGTAAACAGGCAAACTCTCGTTTGCCGAAGACTTATAAAGAAATTGGCCGCAAAGTTTTTAAAACTAGATTAGTTCAAAATTGGGGCCGCTCAGGTAGGCTCCCAAATCTATGAGGATTAAAAAAATTGACATTTTAACTGAAATTGTTGAAGATCCTGACTGGCACGTTAGAGCTGAATACCAAAAAGTTTGTAAAAAGCAGTTAACAAAGTTCTTAAGCAGGCTAACCTCCCTTACAAATTGAAATGATTAATGAACTAAATGAAGAGGATCCTGATCGAAGAAATGAATTCGCAGAAAGAATTACCGAAATCACAATTGCCAGGCCTTTATTCTTGAATATCTTGTTCTTCAGTAATGAAAGCACCTTTTTATTGAACGAGAAGATAAACGAACAAAATTTGCGGTATTCGAGTGATACCAACACATTATGGATTCGGGAGACAGCCACGCAGTATCCACAAAATCTAAGTGTTTGGGCTGGCGGTCTTGGTTCCCATAGTATTGGTCCATTTTTTTTTTAACAAAATTTGGACGGTTTACTATATTTGTAATTGTTGGAGAATTAAACTATACCAACAATTCAACATGTAGTAGAGGATAATCCAAAAGATTTTTATGACAGTATCTTTGGTATATAATGTAGCGATTAGGCCTATTTTTGGGTGCTAAAGTATGAAATTTAGCAAGATTATGAACTTCTACAAAAGAGGTTACCCCACTATATGCTTTGCTTAATTTATTTTAATTTCCACTCTGTAGTTTGATATTTTAAGTTTGCTTTAGTATGTGCAATGTTTGCCTTTACTCATAAAATCTAACCAACAAACTCGAAGCTGACATATTAGTTTTAGGAAGAATTATAACAGTAGTGACGCTGCTTTTTTTGGTTCATACAAAACGCTGTAATTTCAGTACTGAGCAATGTGTTTTCTTGACAATCGGGGTTGTTGTATGTTCGATTAAAATTAATCGGTAAGATCCAAACATATAAAGTTCTGTAGATCCATGTTAAAGCTCATAATGATGTAATGTAAATTTGATTATAAACTCGAAACCTTCCCCATACACTTTGTATTAAAAAATTTCAACGCTGACATGTTTCGAATTAACATTCATTGTCAAGTAATAGAAGGTAAAGTAAACATTAATTAATAAACAGGAGGGATTTTGAATGAGAAAAAATGTTAAAACTAGTAAATTGTTAACACAGTAAACATGTATAAGCTAAAAAACATTCCAACCTTATATTAATTAGTTTTCATTATCTACCGTCTCCTACTGACGATGAATGTTTTTAACTCGAAATATGTAGTAGTTTCAATGTTTTGACAAATGCTGCTTTCCACCCATTGCAACGTAGACATGAATCCGTCGAAGACCAAAATCCTGAACTTAAACAATGGTTGCCTCAACAATTTAAAAAATGCAACTTCCCTTATCCGATGTCCATTAATACTTGCTACAAAGACTCAGTTGATTATCAACATGCTTATATACCCAACATTTAATACAATAATAGAGTATTTATCCGCAAAAAATAACAATGAAAGTCCTAATAAACAGTAATTGTAAGTATGTTTTTTAATTACCAATCTTTAAATTCCAAGCAAGAATATTTCGATTAATTTTATATAATTTTAATTTATTAGAAAATTTTAATATCAACTTACCTTGTGAATTTCTCGCTTGTGCTAATTCTATTAAATGTTTTTGTTTATCCTTAATATACTTTCTGATAATGAATATTAAAGCAACTATCAGGCATAGTACAATAGAAAAGCCAATTTTGTTATAATCTTCGTTCATGTTTTTTGCCACCTCCTAATATATGATACCTACTAATTTAAATACCTTACCGAATAGATGGATAGGCGTTTAATTAGTTACGTTAAAAAACTACAATAAAGATAAGATAAAATAAATAGTGTAAACAGAAAACTTGGCGATATATATGGATTATGTATAATCTGGAAAAAAACCTTTTTTTTTTATATTGAATGCCTGCAAAATCAGTGTAAGTCTTTTATATAAAACTGACCTCCTCTGTCAGTTTATAAGGAAGATTTTAAAAGGATACTGGGTTTATATCTAAATAAATAGATATTGATTCTTTATAGCACTGTTACTGCCAACGTTCACATTTGAAAAGTAAATAGTAGTACGTAAAGCTAACTACTTCTAGTTATCAATACACTCAAATAGACCATTGCCATGTTTGAGCCCTACTTATTGCAATTCCAGCTAGAATTCCCATTCTAATCATGCATAAATTTCTTTAATAAAGGTCGTCTCAATAATAAGCATTAAAATTCCCAAAATCTATTAATCAAGCATCATATTTACAGGATTTCCCCTTTTATTAATAGTGCTAAATGCTAAATCTACATTTTAACACATTTTACAACGCCTAGCAAACACACACAAACACACACACACACACACACACACACCACCACACACACGCACGCCACGCAGACGCAGACCAGACAGACGGACGACGAGACGAGACAGACGGAGACGGAGACGGAGACGGAGACGGAGACGGAGACGGAGACGGAGACGGAGACGGAGACGGAGACGGAGACGGAGACGGACACGGACACGGACACGGACACGGACACGGAGACGGAGACGCAGACGCAGACACAGTCACAGACACAGTCACAGAAACAGTCACAGACACAGACACAGATACAGACACATACACGCACAGACACGCACAGACACGCACAGACACGCATAGACACGCACAGACACGCACAGACACGCACAGACACGTGCAGACACGCACAGACACGCACAAACACGCACAGACACGCACAGACACGCACAGATACGCACAGACACGCACAGATACGCACAGACACGTACAGGAACGCACACACGCACAGACCGCACACACGCACAGACACACACAGAGACACACAGACACACAGACACACAGACACACAGACACACAGACACACAGACACACAGACACACACATGTGTGCGTGTGCGTGTGCGTGTGCGTGTGCGTGTGCGTGTGCGTGTGCGTGTGTGTGTGTGTTATTATTATTATTATTATTATTATTATTATTCTCGATTCCAAGCAGCATATCTGGAAATAGAATAAATCCCTTTAAGAAACATGTCAAACATTGGTTACAAATTTCTGATTAAAATTGTCTTCTTTTTTAAAATTCATGTTATGATCATTTATAGCTTGAATGACTGTGCAACTGTAATGAACGTCAAATCAAATATATTATTTCTGTTATAATAATTCATTAGAAGTATTGTAATTTATTTAAGTATGGCACCAACTGCCAAGTCACTATGACTTACTTGGACCTGTAACTTTCTGTATCTATAGACAAAATAAATTCAATTCAATTCAATTCAATTCAATTATTATTATTATTTATTTACAACGTTTTGGAGCTATACATTTTTCTGTCCTACATGTTTTTTCTTATATATACACACACATACATATATACCTTATACCCTACCTTAAAACTACTTTTACAGAAAAAGAAAACAAAAAAGAGTGTGTATATCACATAAACTGCTTTCTTAAAAGTTAAAATTTAGCTGCCCATTTTCTGTGTTGCACAATAGATTTTCCGTACACCACGTGTCTTCGAATTCTGGTATTCTTTGTTTTCCTAGGTTCCACCCATATTCGTTAGTTATCCTAACCTTTAATCTTCGTTTGTATACGATCTTGTAGTCCTCATTTGCGTTGTGTCGAAGAAAATTAGTCATAACTTTGTAGATGGTGCTTTTCGCCAATGTTATTAAATAATTAGCTAGAGTATTTTTTTTTGAAATCCCCGGTATTCCGCAATAAAGGTCTTCATTTGTGCACTTTTTTCCTGTTAGCTTGCGCACCCATATCGTCACAAGATTCCACAGTAACTGTGATTTTTCGCATGTTAAAATCATGTGCCATGCTGTCCCTGTTTGGTTTGGACAAAAAGGGCAATTGTCTGAGTTCCTTATTCCCGATTTCTTTAGAAAAATTAAGTCTGCTATTCTATCCTTTGCAAAACGCCAGGCAATTTCTCCGTCTGTGCTTAAGGTTATTTTATTTTGGAAGGTATTCCAATAAATTTCCTTGTCTGACCATTTTCCGTTTTGCTTTGTTGTGATGTGGTATGTGTTCGCTACAAGTTTTTGTTGCATTCTTTTCGAGTGTTTTTTTTCCACTTGACTTTTTTTACCATTGAGATTCACGTAGTTCAATGTAAGTTGTTCTGGTGTGTTGTTGTTGCTCTCCATGGCGGTTTTGTAATTCGTTTCAAAGTAGGCTTTTGTGGTTTGATAATGAGTTACTAGGTCTTTTCGAGTGTTATCAGGTTGGTGTTCTATTTTTGCTATCAGTTCTTCATCATTCATCCACTTATTGTTTTCCATAAAATCTGAGATTGTATGGAATCCCATCGCTACCCAAATTGTTACGAACAACGGAGGCTTTGTTTCTTTAATTAGAGTGGAACTTGTGGTGGGAATGCTTTTAATATCTACCAGCCCTCTTGGAAAGCGATCTATTTCAATATTTAGAGACCTCACAGATGATTTTAAGGATTGTGTAAAGGCCGACGTTCTGTCAGTTTTCTTTTTTTCCTGTACAATGTACAACCATTGCCAAGATACCTTATGTGGGTTTAGTTTTTGGATTACGTTATTCATTATTATCTTCCATTTCTGCTGTTCTACATTGCTCATCAATTTTTTTGCTGTTAATATTCGAAAGGTTGCGACTTTTGATTTTAAGTTGACAAGTCCCATCCCCCCATAATCTACTGGCAAGCATAGATCCTCTTCTTTACACCAGTGCTTCCCCGACCACATAAAATTTGTTATGGTTCTCTGTAGTTCCTTTATCTGGATGTGATCCAACGTTATCACCTGAAAACTGTGCCACAGCTTCGGTGCAATGGATTGATTCACTACAACTTTTTTTGCTGCCATGGATAGCGAGGGAGCTTGGCGTCTCCATTTTGAGATAGAGTTGCTAATTGTTTCTTTGAGATTGCAAAACGCATGTGCTGCATCTTCTTCCTGATTTTCAGATAAACTGATTCCCAAAATTTTATAGATGCGTTTGTCCATTTATATCCGAGGGCTTGTCTTTTCTGTTTCGCCAGCTTCCCGTCCAGTAACCCATCGTTTTTTCTACGTTGAGCTCGGAACCCGATTGTTTCGAAAAAATTGCATAGCTCAGGCGAAACTTGTCAAAGTTACTGTCATCAGAAATAAACACCGAAATGTCATCTGCGTACGCACTCACCACCAGTTTTAGATGTTCGATTTTAAGCATAGCGCCTTGAAGGGATTGTCTGCATAGGGAGAGAAAAGGTTCTATGACTAGAGAGTATAGGAATCCGGACATAGGGCAACCCTGACGTATACCTTTTTCGATCGCGATTTCACTTGTTAGTCGGTTGTTAACTTTAACTTGACATACGGCTCCTTTATATAGCGTTTGTATTGCGTTCAAAAAAAAATTGCCAATATTAAGCTTTTGTAGGACGTAAAAAAGGTAATTGTGATTGATGCAGTCAAAGGCTGCCTTTGGGTCGAGATTTAGAATGGCCAGTGGCACGTTTTCTCTATTCGCCATAAAAATCGTATCTCTATGAATGTGGAGGGTATCGTAGATTGTTCTTCCTGGGATACAGTAGCTTTGATCCGGGTCAATGATTGTATTTATTACAGCAGAAAGTCTAGTAGATAGTGCTTTTGCCAGGATCTTATAATCTGTTCTCAGAATTGAGACAGGTCTCCAGTTGTCGTGGTTTTTCAAGTCTCCTTTTTTTTTGGCAGTAAATTAATAACAGCCTTGGTCATTGACCGGGACATTTTGCCCTTTTTTAAACTTTTGGTTGCGACTTCGTGATATAAGGGACCAATTTTATTCCAGAACGTGATATAAAATTTTGCTGTTAAACCGTCTATTCCCGGTGCGCTTCTTTTGTTTAGTGACATAAGGGCGTTGTTCAAGTCATCCTTACTTAGTGGGTTTTCTAGAGACATCTTGCTTATGTTCGTCAGCTTTTTTAAATTTTTGAACAAGGTGGATGATTTATCTAAGCTCCTATGTCCTTTCGAATATTTGCTTTTGTAATGGTTCCTTACAATTGGACATAGATTAGGAGGGTTACTAACTATTTTGTCATTCTGCTTTAGTTTTAGTACTGGTTTTGGGCTAGAGAATTGGTTTCTGGACAGGGATGGTCTATCGGTGTAGACTATTTCATCAAGCTTATGTTGTAATAAAATTTGTTCGGATTTCCTTTTGTACCAATCTTGTGCATCACTCATTATTTCTTTTACGTTGGATGTTGAATTGAGATGTGTATTAAGATTATGATTATGATTTATTTCTTCCATTTGACCCTGTAAACTTCTCAGTTCGAGATTTTCAGTATT